>CM067370.1:14323419-14923419 GCA_034401795.1 Chaetoderma sp. LZ-2023a
GGACAACTTAACCACCATCCTAAGTGGTTCACTATCTCTGAACTACTTAACCAGCGAACCATCGTAAGTGGTCCACTATCTCTTGACTACTTAACCAGCGAACCATCGTAAGTGGTCCACTATCTCTGAACTACTTAACCAGCGAACCCTCCTAAGTGGTCCACTATCTCTGGACTACTTAACCAGCGAGGTTGAGCGAACGCTCCTAAGTGGTTCACTATCTCGTCGTCTTTGCAAACATCGACAATCGCCTTACCTCTCGTTGCCTCTCTCTCTCTCTCTCTCTCTCTCTCTCTCTCTCTCTCTCCATAAGAGAATAAATTGATATGAATGTAAATATTTGGGATGTTAACCGTAATTGACTGAAATAAACCCATCCAGGTTATGGCTTTAATGTGATGTAGAAACTAGGGACTCGATGTAAGACAATCAAACAAATAGCGCAATTAGGTTGGATCGAGTGCGAACGTGGCCTTGAAGACACATGATGGTGATTCCATAAGACAGGTGTTTCCATAAGGCAGGTTGGTGGTGAACATCTCACATCGTATCAAATGTCACATGCCACATTAATTGTATTTAAATACATTGTTTCAGGTGGCCACTGTTGGCTCCATAGAATGTTGTCGTTTAACACAGGGTTAGGTGGTTTAAATGGGTACCAAATATGCCATAACTTGTGCTAAATCGCTCAGAGTTGTGAAGTATAAATTGCTTATTATAAAGTATCATCGTCACGTAAAAGAAGTCTCATCATACATGTATGGATCGTTTGAATATTGAACTGCCAGTATGTCTCTAACTTAGGGTCAGTTCTTTGGTGTCAACAATTCATAGGATGACCGACATAACGATGCTCTCGGCGCTGAGCTCTCCATTCCTACTACCATGACAGACGCAGTAGTAATAGTTCACATCTGTCCAGAGAAACCAACTCTCCAATTAGCCAACCACCCAAGCAGCAAGCAAGCAAGCAAGCAAGCAAGCAAGCAAGCAAGCAACCAAACAATCAGCCGAGCGACCGATCGACCAAATGAATGAACGAACGACTGACAAACCGATAAATCAACCTGTCAACCAATCAATCAATTAACCAATCAATCAGTGAAGCAATCAAGCAATCGAGCTGAAACTCAGCTTTTGTTAGTTTGTATATTATATGACGTAATTAATCCGAAAACAGCAGATTGTCATAATTTCCTTTTCGAACGCAAAGCGGGTTCTATAATTGGAGCATGGAACCACGCCTCTATGCTGAAAGGCTATACCAAGTTCACTTTACTATATTGATACTCATCCTTTTCAAAAGTATAGGGGGTAATTGTTTACAAATGTTACATTTGGCGGCAGAATATTGTTTACATATATATATATACATTCCATAATATTAAATAATCATTATATATATATATATATATATATATATATATATATATATATATATATATATATATATATATATATATATATATATATATATATATATATATATATATATATATATATATATATATATATATCTCTATATCTATATACATATATATATATATAAATAAATATATATATATATATATATATATATATATATATATATATATATATATATATATATATATATATATATATATATATATATATATATATATATATATCTATATATCCATTATAAAATCAGTCTAACCTAGGCGGCGGCTGCGGAGGCGGTTGCGGCGGTAGTAGTAGTAGTAGTAGTAGTAGTAGTAGTAGTAGTAGTAGTAGTAGTAGTAGTAGTAGTAGTAGTAGTAGTAGTAGTAGTTAGGTAGGTAGGTAGGTATTTTTATTTTATTGACGCACTGGCAACGCGCGGCTTCAATTTCTATGTGCTAACCAGCCGACAGTCATGCACCCATTAGTTTAATTTGTTGATCACCATCTCCCGGTCGGGTGATCGAACCGCCATACTGCAACTCCGCATAGCATCAGCAGCCAGACATCTTTCCATCTGAGGTAGGTAGGTAGGTATATAGGTAGGTAGGTAGGCAGGTAAGTAGTAGTAGTAGTAGTAGTAGTAGTAGTAGTAGTAGTAGTAGTAGTAGTAGTAGTAGTAGTAGTAGTAGTAGTAGTAGTAGTAGTAGTAGTAGTAGTAGTAGTAACGAGATTCGTCGTAGCATAACGATTGGGAGGCTCCGTCGTTCTCAGCCAAACAGAACTGTAATTTTGTGACAAAGTGTTCTAGTAGAACTTAAGTTGTCAAAGAAACCCATTTTCAAGAAGCTAACATGTCCGGCAAGATGAATGGATGAATGTACAGATGAGTGGACGAATGTACAGATGAATGGACGAATGTACAGATGAATGGACGATTGTTCGGGTGAATGGACGATTGTTCGGGTGAATGGACGAATGCACAGATGAATGGACGAATGTACAGATGAATGGACGAATGTACAGATGAATGGACGAATGTACAGATGAATGGACGATTGTTCGGGTGAATGGACGAATGTACAGATGAATGGACGAATGTACAGATGAATGGACGAATGTACAGATGAATGGACGAATGTACAGATGAATGGACGAATGTACAGATGAATGGACGAATGTACAGATGAATGGACGATTGTACAGATGAATGGACGAATGTACAGATGAATGGACGAATGTACAGATGAATGGACGAATGTACAGATGAATGGACGAATGTACAGATGAATGGACGAATGTACAGATGAATGGATGAATGTACAGATGAATGGACGAATGTACAGATGAATGGACGATTGTTCGGGTGAATGTGACTAACCTGCAAAGCAGTATTAATATACTCCAAGCTGAGAGTTAGCTTATCTGGGGACAAACAAAATTATTATGATTTCATAGTTGATCGATACACAATTTGTGAATATTAAAGTTAAGTTACGAAATATGTATGTGTCAGTTCCTATAGAAGCAGTCGCAAAGACAGCTTCGGAGCTGGATGGGTAGGATAGGGTTGCGTATCTCTCCGTGTCAGATATAGGTTGCTCTATTGAATGTTTTGTATATCTGTCGATTTGTTTGTCTGTCTGTTTGTCTGTTGGTCAGATTTCTAAGAAATTTCTAAAAATCGCTTTGGAAAGAAAGACTAGTCATAGTGGGGCGTTGGTATCTCAAGACTTTTATTGATGACAGGCTGTGATGCCAAGCGGGAATATAGAAA
This sequence comes from Chaetoderma sp. LZ-2023a, assembly GCA_034401795.1. NCBI lineage: Eukaryota > Metazoa > Mollusca > Caudofoveata > Chaetodermatida > Chaetodermatidae > Chaetoderma > Chaetoderma sp. LZ-2023a. The sequence goes on from CM067370.1 coordinate 14,326,601, forward strand.
CAACTATTGATTCTCTAGTCTTTTTTAGTTGAGTATGGGTCTGAGGTTAACAGGGATTCTGATTTGTGTAGAGTGTTGGCCCATCAGCCGGAAATATTTGAATACAATTTTGAGTGACAGCTCCGATTCATTCACACTTCTATTTAATCTGTAATCAATGTGGTTGGGGATTTTAGGAGTAGGATTTTAAAATTGTATCCAGTCAGCAAACTGACAGTCAAGCATGCTTAATAATGGTGTGTCAAGTGGATCGAGACGTTATCTCATTTGCATACTAGACAACGTTTTTTGGCCCAGATAGCCAAGCAATCACTGAAAATACCTCCTTTGTCTATGTAGTAGCTGTAGCAATTTTATTCAAAGCATTCATATTATTCTAAAACAAAAATTCAAAAAGAAAGGAAATACAAAAGAACAAGGAAATTGACAACGATTGTGAGTTTTTGCATTAAAAATTCCATTTCACCGAAAATCATGAACCTATAAAGGTGAATCTTTCAAAAGGCACATCTAACATCATAAAGAAGCCGCCTGCCAAGTTTCATTAAATTATTTTAAGCGGTTCTCTATAATATGCTATTTATGAGGTTTTTATCAAAAGGCCCTTTTTCACCCAAAATCATGGACCTATAAATGTGAATCCTTCAAAACCTATATCTGCGTATTATAAGTGAGGCATATAGGCCTACCAAGTTTCGTTAAAATATCTCATGTGTTTCTGTATGATATGCTGTTTACGAGAGCGTTGACAAAAATTGTGAGTTGTTGCATTAAAAAGCTAATTTTCACCCGAAATCTTGGACCTATATATGGGTGAATATTTCAAAAGACACATCTACCCATCATAAAGAAGCCACTTGCCAAGTTTCATTAAATTATTTTAAGCGATTCTATATGATATGCTGTTTCCGGGAATATAGACAAAAATCGTGAGTTTTTGCATTAAAGATCCCATTTTCACCCAAGATCTTGGACCTATTAGGTGAATTCTTACGAGATATTATGGACGGAGAGTACTCTACCCACTTAGTACTATTAAAGGGATACTACATTATACTATGAAACGTTAAAATGATAAACAAAAGTCTTCATAAACTCAACATCCATTGCAATGCACCAGAATGACCCCAAATATGTAACCAATTACCCATAAGTGGACTAATAACGCTACAAATGCTTTAGATAATACCAATAACCAATAGCCGTAATAAACTGAAACACGGTAGTATCGCCAATGTTGTAAGTATTGCATATAGGTTCCCCTGCATTATAACTAAGCAACGCTCCATGCATCTTTCATTGTGTATCTAATCTACTGCAGAGTATAGGTAAGAGATGTTAAAATGCCGACTTCTGTTCCAGCATTGATTTAATGATCACATTCCTTAACCAGGTAAGCCAGGCTCACTAATTCTTATAACAAAATAGATCGCGTTCACGTCAACGCCACACAGCAATATGATGAGTCAGTACGGGTGTAGTGATACATGACTAATATTCAACGAGGTCTATTCTTGTTGCCGCAAGGTTTTCCTCCACCAGAATAGATAGATTTTTCAGCAGCAGAACACTACAGCTTATTGTCGTGTAATAACACAGCGTTCCGTATTAATATTCTGTGTAACACCTGTCATTCATGATCATAGTGAGCAAACAGTCACTCACAGAAATGTTATAATCAAATATGAATACGTAAACATCGTAATAAGATGAACACATTTGTATTGCTATCAATTCACCTTTCCAGAGTATCCAGCTATCATCTGACGTCATATGACGTCATAATCGGCTAAGTGGCGTGTAGGATGACGGCGTAAATATTACGTCATAAATGATTTTATTTGACCCGTCTTCAACTCTGTCATAGGCAGCAACAGCGACCAGTCAAATTAGTCCAAAAATATTCAATAGCTTACCTGTATAGTTTTCTGGAAATTGATAGTCAGTGAGTTCAGAGATCGATCGATCCCAACACGAGCGATGTGTGGGTGGAGCTTAGCTAGAGATGGGCGGGCATAGCTAAACATGGAAAGTTCCATTTAATAGAGATCCGTCTCTATCTAAGCACCGCCCACATTTGAATCGATTTTTAAAACTTTTAACTCTGAATTCCCTGATTTCCGTCTACACGTAACCATATGGCAGCAACAGCTCCAGGTCAAATTAATTTCAAAACATAATTTGTATTAAATTGTAAGTTGACAAAAGGCATACCACTCTGTCACTACTGGCGGACATTTACCACTTCCGTGACAGACATGCCTATGTCATCTGATTCACGGTGACGTCAGTAAATAAGTGCCGTATTTTAATTATGACGTCAGATATCTGAGTGACAGTTCGAATCCCTACATTGTTATAGGACTCAAATAGAACCGCATAAACGCGCATGATGCTGCTGTAAGCAATGTGATTTGAGGAGAAAGGATGTGATTACAACACATATATGGAAAATATGCCAGATTAGAATGTAAAGAATAGTCTGTTGAACGTTTTGAAAACAGTTTGACCGTAATCTATTGTTGAGCAAGCCGGTATCAGTTTTTAATTTAGTTTTAAGACATCACGTGACTTCGTTATCAGCATATGTTGATTCACCTAGGAAAATGCGTGTACGAGCCAAGATCTGCAACGTTCCACTCCTTATATAGAGATTTTACAATTTAAGGTCGATGAGCCCTTCTAAACCGTAAAATGAATAGAAGATCGTATCCATTATGATGTATGATCTGATATGATATGATATGTGCTTGAATGTAACAATTCAAATATATGTACATTTCATGGAAAACCATACAATATTTAATACGGAGGTTTGGTAGTCATATTTTCTTAACAGTCCACATCCACACACACACACGTGGCCTGAAAGCAAAACCAAAAACATAACGGCTGAAACCGCATACCAATACAAACTCGAGACATGGACCTCAATACAATGAAAACAATAAATCACAAAAAATATGATGCCCTCACTATGTCAGCTAAGTGGCGTGTAGGATGATCAGCACAATTCCATCAGTTACGAAAGTGAGTCAGATACAAATCATGTCGCTATGGCGTAAGTAGCTCCGACTAGAATATGGCACACACGTTTATTCGACATCTATTCATCGATAATGGAGAAGTATTGATTTTTAAATTTTACGCGTGAGTGCCCTTCTATACGCCAACACTGAGTGAATCGAAAATCATCGAGGTCCCTAATACCCATAGAATATTCCTCTGAAGTTTTGTCAAGATTCACCCATCAACAACGGAAGGGTAGGGGGTTTAATCTAAGGGTTGGGCGGGTGAGGTGCCCTTTTCTGAAACTAATTTTGACTTGTGAATATGTTCAATTTAGTTTCTCTTTGTGCCTTTTTCAAGTGTATGAACTGTATGTCATTTATAAATCAGCAATTTAATGACTCAAATATTTTGAAACTAATTTGGCTGAAAAATACTCAAGATAACTTTTCTTTGTGCCATTTTCAAGTCTACGATGTGAGTCACAAACTAATAGCTGTCGAATATTTCGACCTTTCTGCTTGTGCCACTTTCGTGTACGAATTGCATATTGTTGATACATTTATAATGAATATAATTATGTATATAAGACCTACCGTCATGATATATATATATTGTCAAATGTAATGCCTCATATGCCTATAAAAGGTCAGCGTGTAATAAAGTGAACTTGAACTTGAACTCAAGCCCCCCCCCCTCCCCCCCCCCGCCCCCCCCCCCCCAGTGTGATGAATGAAATATTTGCTGCCACAACGATGGCGATAGTTACCTCTCGAATACCCTCACGTTTTATCAAGATCTATTCATTAATGATGGAAGCGTCACGATTTTAAATTTTAAGCGTGAGACGCAAATCTAAAACTCAACAGAGTAGTGAATCGAAAATAGAGGAGGAAGAGAAAAGGGAAATAACAAATGATGTTTATTGGTAATTTCATACAATGTTAAATAAACAACGATCAGTAAAAAAAACCCGGAAATGAATCGGGATTTCTTTAGGAAATGCATTTACTAAATCTAGGAGCGCTTAACTTGGAACCAATTAGTGACGTCGCTGGTGCTTAGTACTCCGCCGTGTGTCAACTGTGCAGGTATCCGGCGTACTCGAATATAACACAAGCAAATCTGAATATATAGTTTCGTAAGCGGTATGAATAGTAGTATTCTCTATAGGCGCAGATGTAGAGCGATTGACTCGCTATTGTTAATTCAATATTGGTCCTTTTGATTATGATGTCATCCTACATGTCAGGCAGTTTATTAGGACATGATATGACGGATGAATAAACTGAAAAGGTCCATTATCCCTCGAATAGATGAATGAACTTTCAGTGAAATTGGATGAGAGCTGTATAAAGAGAGTAGAAAGGAATCAAAATGTTCACACCAACAACAAAAACGAGAACATGAGTAAGCCTTGGGAGATTCGGTCTGGAACTAAACCCTAATGCTGTGCTTGAATTGCGAGCTTTACACTTGTCATTGTGATAACGCGTGATGGCTAATGATCGGTCTGAACATGGCGTCATTGTAAATTACCATTTAACTATTACTCATATTATTATATTCTTATATTATAAAATACATCCTTGAAATAGCTGCAAAGTTGCAAGCTGCGAAAGAACTTTCCTCTCTCTGCCCTCACCCAGCCAGCCGCCCACCACCACCCACGCACCCCTCAATTACGCACTTACTCATTCACTCAGTCACTCACCCACCCACCCACCCACCCACCACCCACCCACCCAAATCACTGACCTAATCACGCACTCATCCCCCACCCACCCACCCACCCACCCACCCACCCACTCACCCATCCATCCATCCAATCACCAACCCGCGACTGAGTCATCCATCACCTCACCCACCCACACCTCACCCACCCACCAACTATAACACGAACACTCGTACGCACGCACGTACGCATCTATCTCTCTCTCTCTCTCTCTCACTCTCTCTCTCTCTCTCTCTCTCTCTCTCTCTCTCTCTCTCTCTCTCTCTCGCTCTCTCTCTCTCTCTCTCTCTCTCTCTCTCTCTCTCTCGCTCTCTCTCTCTCTTTCTTTTTCCTGCCTCACCCACACCTTTTCATCACATATCTCTCATTAAACATAATAACGTATTAACTTGCTTATTGCTGTAAGTTCAATTTCTATTAATTTGCTCTTGTGCATAATGTGAACATTTACGTTAGAACTCAGATATTCGCTGATCATCCTCATACGACCACGTGGCATGATGAAAACTCACTTTTCAATACAGCGGCAGAATATAGATTAACCAAATCACGTATGTTCTCTAAATATCTACCTCGGGTTGATACAATCAGAACTTCATAACCACTCCCAGGAAACTCTTCATATTACACAATATATCTCGCCGTTCTTCTTACTTCACGTTTGTCTCACCATCAAAATTTCACACCTTGTCTTTGCAAGCTCATCCAAGACGAACAAACACTATAGCTTGGTTCAAACAGAACACGCGTACGGTATAGCCGTAGGGTGAACGTGGACCGCCACCCACCCTCACCTCCCCACACACTATAGCAGCGATAACAGGGTACACATGTAGAACTGATACCAGCGCTACATATGTATTGTTACCATGGAAACGTTGATCTATTTTCATCAGGTGTACGGTAAGATAGCAGTCCGCATTCATCTCGTGTCTAAATCTGTTTACGTTGACTGCCGTAAGAAACCCGCAGTGTTCCCCTACCAAATAGCACTGTAATCTGTAGTTATAGAAATTAGTTACCTCGAAAAGTGTTAAAAGAACAATCTAAACGTAGTACTACCTATGTACGTCAGCACACACGAGTATGCATGTACGTGGCAATTACACGCATATTTATATACGCAAGGATCTATTATCAACTTTAATCCGTTTCAAGATATTTTCCAAATAATTGTTTTAATGTATTGAAAAGCCAAAACTATTGATGATGAATCATGTCACATTCAAAGCTGTAATAATAGACTGAAAACAGGTCACAGAATTAATGGAATATTCGTATATCTAACTGTATATTCATCTCAACACGATCAGAAGCCATGAATGCCGCCCCACCCCACCACCACCACCCAAACCCCACCACCGCCACAACCACCCCAACCCCAGCATACAAGCACAATCATGGTAGCGTAGAGTCGGATGCTTATGCTATTACCACAGATTATATGGGCAGCAGTACTCAGGAAAACATGTCAAGCTAACCATCTACTGTATGTATTCATAATAATAGTGGCGTACGTGTACGTATGAGAGGCATGACGTTGTGTAGTCATCATCAATCAAGTCACAAATGCTTACAGAAGATGTTCTTGTGAACGATGGGTACATCCGATCAATCCGGGCGTGCATACATATCGGATGTGTACAGCATATCGGGAGAGTTACTACCTGGGACCCTGGGTAGATCAAGTTTATCCAAAATACTTTGAACGAATCACTTAATCATATCCTATCTTATCCTTGACATTGACACAACTATGGAGGGGTATATCATGACCAAGGCCGTTCTGTTTAGTTTTTATCCTAAATCTATATTTCAGGAATAGCTTCAAGTTATGTATCATCACTAGGATCGAGTTTCCTTAAGGATGGCTTATGTTGATATGGTTGCCGGGTAATTGACTGGAATTTTGTGATTCGCTTAGGGGAAGTAGAATGTCCATACATCTGCTGTGGTCGAGAAGATTCTGTTGTGATTTGTAGTAGATGCAGGTCAAGCGTTTCTATCCAGTTCCTGATATTCTGAAATATCATTTAAGACAAGTAGTCGCTCAATGGACTTTTGCAGTTTTTGCTATGCCCTACCCATCTCTATCTAAGCTCCACCCACACTTCCCCGTGTTGGGATTGATCGATCCCCGAATGCCCTAACTATTGATTTCCTGAAAATTATACAGGGAAGCTGTTGAATATTTTGTAACTAATTTGACTGGGTGCTGTTGCTGCCTATGGCAGCAACAGCGCCTAGTCAAATTAGTTTCAAAATATTCAACAGAATATTTATTAAATAGTAAAAGCAAACAATTTGTACAACAAGGCATAGACCGTCTTCAAATATGCGTTCGTGACGTACTTATCGACATCATTCATGACGTCATCCATTATGATGTCATTCTACATATTTTGTAACTAATTTGACTTGGTGCTGTTGCTGCCTATGGCAGCAACAGCGCCCAGTCAAATTAGTTTTAAAATATTCAACAGAATATTTATTAAATAGTAAAGACCTTCAAGTCGTGCAACAACGCATAGTCCGTCATTCATGATATCATGCATTATGATGTCATTCTGCACGTCCCGTTGTTGTTTATGACGTCATAGGGTAGGTAGGTAAAGTGGAAAGGTCTATTAGGGCCTAATAAGCTATAAAGGAGGTTGTTACGGACCATGCCACTGCCGCAAAAACAATAGGAAATTAGCAAGTGGGTGAATGTGTACAGATTAATATGAGTCGTATCTTGCTTGGCATTTTGTTAAATATTTTTTCCATCTATTCTTTGATTCTATTGACATAGATAATTCAAATTTGTCTACAAGGCAGAACTCGTATATAGTTGTTTCGTGCCGTCTTAAATAAGTGGCAAAGCTTGACGGTTTTGTTGCCAAGCCCGGATTAATTAGTTTGATAGTTATCAGTAAATGGCGGGATTATCAACTGCATCAACTGCAATTTCCGGCCATCAATCCAACCATTCCGACCGATATTATCATACCATGTTGATTATCTAGGATAAATAGATTGTAAATAGTTCATGGAAAAACGTTTCGAAAATGATTTCATGATCACCTTAGGAAACTAGCTACACATTCAGATCTCCGTAAGAACAAGCTAACGTAAAGCAGATCACCATCCCTCATTGTTAATAGCATAGTCAATGGTGAAAATAGCATGAAATGTAAATGAGCATGAAATCGTTCTAAGGCTTCCATTAGGATAATTGACACTGGTATTACATAGATCTACACCAGACGGGTGGGCGGGCGGGCGAGTGAGCATGCGAGTGAGTGAGTGCATGCGAGTCCGCCAGCCAAACCACCCACCCACCCACCCAACAACCAACCAAATGGCCAACCCAACAACACACCAACCAACTGCCCAGCCACCCAACCGACCGACCGAACGACAGAGTGAATGAGAGGAAGAACGAAAGATAGAGGGGTGAGTGAGAGAGTGGATGACAGGGCGGTCAGACTGAGAGAATGGAGTGAGTGAGACCGAGAGAAGGAACGAGGAGGGGGACTGTATAAGTGAGAATTAGGGGATAGAATGAAAGAGTGGCCGAGTGCGTGAAGCTGAGTGAGAGAGAGAGAGAGAGAGAGAGAGAGAGAGAGAGAGAGAGAGAGAGAGAGAGAGAGAGAGAGAGAGAGAGAGAGAGAGCGAGAGAGAGAGCAGATACCTCATTCAGGTTTTAATCAATTTCCTTTTGGTAGATGATTCATGAGCTGCTTTGGTATCGAGAACATAAACCACGTTTGAGTGAGTAGCCGGTAGATGAAGGGATACGGTCATATACTACATACGTACTCCACGACAGACGTGCGTATATATAGGACACATAGTACATGCTAAATGGTGAAAACCACTTCAACCATGGACGTAACAGATCTAGAGATCACATGAACATTGTTCTACTTATCCATTCATCATAAAGTGGTAGTCAAAGGAATGTCGTCATTGTTGACGAACTGTGTATCTTCACTGGCTTCCCTCTATCTGCTATATTTCGGCGCTATCAAAAAGATATCGAAATCCAGAAACTTAACCTGTCAAAAGAGAGATTATTTCCAGTTGGGTGGTGGAACAGTTATTACATACAATATTTATGGTAGCGCGGAGCTATGTAACATATAACATATTTTATTTTATGGTAGCTGTGGGAAGCCTGTGCTCTGTGGAATTAAATAACTGGGAAATTTGTTATGACAGTGGAGATAGAGTGTATGCAGTTAATTATATAATGCGCTATGACTATATACATGCTCATGCTTAGCTCTTACATAACAATAATCATACGTTATATTTACCCTTCGAATCGTGTATTCCAAGAATCTCAGTTTCAACTTAACTGTACAGGAAAGCTGTTGAATATTTTGTATCAAATCCGACATGAATCTCTTGCTGCCACAAGCAGCAACAGGACCCAGTCAGATTAGCCTGAAAATACTCAACAGAATATCGTGAATGATTTTGGTGCGTTGACCTTTCGGGTTGATAGGGTTAATGTTATTGGCTCGCACTCGAGTAGCAGAAGGTTACTGGAGCCATTGGCCCAGTTCAGTGACTACGATGTTGGGCGAACTTTAGATGCTTTGTGGTGATAATCAGTAAGCAAGCCCGATAATTACTTATTAGTTGACCATCATATTCATTAGAGCGTACGTTTGTCATATTTTTACTTTTGAATGTTATAAATATTTGCACAATTTTATATAAACCGGCCTCTTGCATATTTTGAAGAGCTTTAATGTTCTCGTCGCTGCTGTTATTTATGTAATATTGTGGTACGTATTTTGCCTCCCATTTGTATGTTTATTAAAATAAAATAAAAGTGTTAGTTCATCATCAATAGCATTACATCTGCCACAAAGTCTGTCCGTCCTTTCCGTACCTGTCCAACGTTTTGACTCTATCTGTAGTCTGTGGTTTAGGTTTCTGAAGTGATAAATGCGTATTGCTTCCCGTTACGGTAATTGTTTTAAATAAGTTTCTAGTAAGAAATCTTCTTTAATGATGTTGTAAAATGTTAATCTGCTTGAGGTTTCTAATTCAGTTTCGATTTAATAACATATTGCCGTTGTAAGTTATCTTTAACGTATTTTACTGTTCGTTTTTTTATCAATGTGTTCTTCATAAAAGATACTGGCAATTCCTACAGAGTTTAAAACACCTTTGATACACTCAATCCATTGAATTTTGAAATTGTTGTCTTGAGAAGTCTAGGGCAGTGAAGTACAATGCAGGAGACAATTTGCCGTACCCACAGTTAACAAGGTCAGCCTAGAATCTAATCATATTGCATTTTATTAGGATGTCTAATGGATATTTGTCCACTTCCCCATACGTCATAGCATTAGGGATGGCAGGCATCGAGTTGTCTAGAGCTGCCTTGGAGCTGCCGAGCTGTTACAGTTATACAGCATCGGGGATACGCAAGTTGCATTGTACAAACGTAGCTTTTTTAACGACCACCCCCCCCCCCCCCCACCCACCACCCCCACCCCCCCCCCACCCCACCCCCACCCCCAGTGTCAATACCGGGCTTGCCGCTAGAGATGGAATATGACAATGCTGTGGACTTCATAGACGAGGAAAAGAACCCCCTCGACGAACTTCTCCCAATAGCTGCAGGCAAACTAAAATTTGATAATCACTTTATGAATGAATCCAAAACAGAGTTCACCCACATATACATATCGGCAAGCATGAAACTATAGAAAATGACGACCCACTTCGTGGCGGCGAACCATGGAGGAAAAGTAAAATCCTGGGCTCACTGCTTTGCAGTACCGCTGACATTTCTGCACGCTGCGTCATGGGGAACATAGCTTTCCAATCATTCTGGAAGCTATGGATTCATAGATCAAAGATGCCCTTGATAAAGAGGCTACGTTTATACAATGTAACCTGCGTATCCTTGATGCTATATAACTGTAAAAGCAGCTCCAAAGGCAGCTCTAGACAAACTCGATGCCTGCCACCGCAAACACTTACGCACCATCACTGGACACCGATGGCCAAACAGCATAATTTCCAACGGTGCACTATACAAGATGTGCAATACGTCGCCGCTGTCTGTAAAAGTCGCCCAGCAAAGATGGTCCATGTTTGGCCATGTGCTAAGGATGCCAGAAGAGACACTAGCACAGAGAGCCTTGGAATTCGCCCTACTCGGAGCCAGAAAATACAAAGCCAGGAGAGGACGTCATTGCATAAATCTGCTAAGCGTGCTACGAGGTGACCTCAAGAAAGCAGGACTCGGTACACTCAAATCAAGAATGGACCTGAGGAAGCTAAGGATTTCGGCTGAGGACAAGACACAGTGGGCAAAAGCGAAGAAGGACTGATTGCAGATGTAGGATGTTTCTACTACCACAGCCGCAGAATACAGTAATCATACATACATGAAGTCCACATCGACGGAATATTCCATCTCTAGCTGCATACCCAGTATTGACACTGGGGGGTTGGTCTTGTGGAACTTTCCCGCACGGATTTCAACGCAGCAACAACGTAACAGGTGAAAAACACCAGAGATAGACAATCTCCCTGTGGGGAGCCGATTGATGTCTCAAACTCTAGACTTCACTGACTGGCCTCGTACTCTCAGCTTGGTGTCTGCAAGCAGTAGTCTCACTAGTCGTAGCTCACCTTCATTGCAACTGGCCTGGCGTAGTACATCTAGGATCTTTGAGCATTTCGAAGTGTGTCGAAGGCTCGTGACATGTCAATGCCCATTTTGTGGAAATCCTACTGTTTGGACGTGACTACCGACACAAGCATGCGTTGAACCCACACAATGTCTTCGCTGCTGCGTAGACATTTGAAGCCACTTTGACATGATTTGGTGAAGTCATCGATTTTGTCTCAGATGCGGCATAGAGTAACATTGGATACGATTTTCCGTATGCTGTTGAGGAGCACAATGGGCCACAGATTGGCTGGTGGGTTAGGTAGCTTCTTGGGATTGGGTAGTGCGATAAGGATACCTTGGTCTACAGCAACGATGGGAAGGTGGTGCATAAAAGCTGAATTGATTAGGTGCGTGATCGGTTTTGAGATAATGTCACTTGCATATTTGAATAGTTCATTGCTCATGACATCAGGTCCATATGCACGTCCATTTTTCAGGGCTTTAAGTGCGTTCTCAACATTTGCTGTTTTAATAGCTACGTAGAATGTACGTGGTCTGAGTGCAACATCAAAAAGGCAAACTTTAAGTGCAGACTGTGAACACTATAACATCGATATTACATGCATTCAAGAGACTAAAGCGGCTAAACACTCAGAGCAGCAACTTTAGACAGGCCAAAAGCTAGTGCTCATGGAGCAAAAACAGGCCACATACCGGGGTTTAGGCTTCGTAATCTGACCAAGGGTCTTGGACCATGTCATTAGTTTTGGATACATCAGTGATCGCGTTGCATTCATCGACCTGGCTATACCTACGCGAAAACACACCGCCGCTAACTGTCGCATTTTCAACGCATATGGCCCAACTACCAAAAGGCCAGAGAGAATCCAGCAATATTAGATTCCTTCTATGCGGAACTAAGCTCCGCCATTACAATCCCAGCTAGATGGCAACTGTGTGTGTGTGGAGATTTCAACTCCAAGCTGGGTAAACTCGGAACTGCCGACAAAGGTTCAAGACTTATGCATGGAATCGTATGGAGAAAGCACACGCAACAACAATGGAGATGCACTGGTGGTGGCATTCCTCAGTTCCAATAGCCTATTTGCCACAAATACGGCTTTCAAACACCAATGCCATCATCAGACAACATGGACCGGACACATTGCTGATCGCAAAGCCCCAAAAGGTTCTACGGCTACAACAGCTGTCTTCAACCAAATAGACTCATACTATACAAAACAGAAGGAAACACCCTACTTCGGAATGCTCCTTCCTATGGAGGCACAGACCTCAATTCTGCCCATAAGCCAGTCATTACACGCCTTCAGATGAACGATCTATGTTTAATATATAAACGCCAGACTAGGCAAGAGGGTAGAGTCACCTACAACCTACCCAGGCTCATCAGCGACACTGACACTCAAATATCATACAAAAAGACCCTCGGGGAGGAGATAGCTAACATCGACGTCAGCTCCAATCCAAACGAAGCCCTGACCAAAGTATTGAAATCTATGGAATCATCAGCTACCAGCACCCTTTGTGTTCTTAAAAATAACCAAACTAGGTATACTGACGACCTTCTAGTATTAAAACTGTCAGCAAAACAGAAAGCGTTACGGGTGTGCATCTATCAAAGTGGCCAAAGTGAATACCGCACCAAACTACGGCGGGAGTGCAATAACATTTTGCGCCACATTAGCGAATGCTTACAAGATCTTACTATTCAACAAGCAGACTCTCACTGCCACGGATGACTGCCACAAAATGTTTCGGGCAGCCCGAGCCCTGAGAGTTACTGACTACACACCACCACCCACTGTACACAACACTGAAGGACACTTTATCGGGACTGACTAGGGAAAAGCCAAGGCGATTCGAGAATGGGTCAAGGAGCAGTTCACTGATCATGATGATGAGCCTTACACACATTCTCAGGAGACCCCAGGCCATTACTAACACCAATTAAAACAGTGAACGATGTGTGCATAATAAAAATAACTTTAAAACATTTACCACATATATTATTCTTTAAAGGTTTGACCCACGGTCCATTTCGCCATACTGTATCAAATGCTTGCCGAAAATCAACAAAGCAACAACAAAGATTTGTTCTGTTCTTTAAGAATATATAAGGTAACGGTATTATCTAATGTCGACCGTTTTATTCAAATGCCAGCTTGAAATTCTGTTATAAGTTTGTTTTTCCATGTGTATTCTATTATTCAGAATTGATGTAAATAATGTTCCTAATTAGAGTTATCGGGCTATAGTTCGATGGGTCTGTTTGCTCGCCTTTATTTTTATAGATTGGGATTACCTTACCAACCAGCTATGTTTCGGGTATGCATGCATGCTCAAAAAACTAGATTGAACAGATGATTATATGTTTGAAGCATTAAGCTAGCAGACGACTTGATATATTCATTGATTATTTTATCTGATCCCCCAGCTGCTTTGTCGTTTGCAAGATTAGTAATTGTTTGTTGTATCTCGTCTTCAGTTATATGATGATCCAATTCTGGACATGCTTGTACTTGTAGATCGTTTGTATCAGTTTCCTCAATGCTTGGATCTCACTCGTTGATATTTTTGAAATGTTGGTATAGGTTGTTAAGATTAATTCTTTCATCGGGTTTTCTTTGCTTTTGATTGAGAATTTTCCAGTAGGCTTTTGTATCATTTTTCTCTAAGTTTAGTAAATGCTGTATAACTTGTGGGATTAGATGTGGGTTACGTTAGTTGTTTTACGGGATCGGATGTTATGGGCGTGGCGCTGTCTTGAGTATCACTGATAGCACCTCTCATATCTCGCTGTGAATACGGGTCGGTCGGAGCGTGGTTTCTACCAATATATGTACCGTTTTGTTCAGTTCAGCTGGTTTCCTTGTCTCAGTTAACTACTAACATTATACAAGCCATTGTACATAATGACTAGTCCAGCTGAGCTAAAATTATCCTAAAGCAATATAGTTTAAATTTTACAAAGATAGTGTATTTTCAAGTAGTGAATATATATTTGAATATACGAGATTCCTCTTCGAGTCGTTATTGTGCTATAGCTCCATTTGCTTGGATGGTATTATCAACCAGATCATAAACCCTTTGTGATCTATTCTCGAACCACCCTTCAGTGAAGCTGTTGAGTGACACGCCACGACATTCTGCTTCCACATATTTGTAATATATGCAACAGACAGAATGAAACAGCCAAACATGGCATCCACTGTTTGACTGGTTGATTATGATGGTCTCTCTGTGTGTGTTAAACTGTTGTTCTTGTAAGACAACAAAGGTTTGCAGCAAGATAATAGGCAACCACAACTTCCAGTCAAATTGGTTTCAAAATTTTCAATATAATATTTGTTGTATAAAATTTGATACTCAAGAGTTTCAGAATCAACAGCTTAACCTGTCACCGATGAAACCCTCTTTCTATCAATTTCCTAGCAGCCATATATATAAAATTTGTGGAATATTTTGAAATTAATTTGGTTAGAAGCTGTTGCTTTCTAAGGCAGCAACTGCTTTATGGCAAATTAATTTCAGAGTACTAAATAGAATATTTGTTAGAGAATAAAAAATTAGGTTTATCTGGTTTGCATAGGTGAAAGATTTATTCTTAAATAACATTTTATATTTTAAATAGCCATTAGGTAGATAAATAAACAAATTACACATGGCTGTGAAAAGGTGAATAGTCTACTAACACCTTTACTTTCAATAGCCATCATTATATCTTACATAATGGTTAAAGGCTTAATTCCAGGCAAATTGACTCCCAGCATGGTGTCTGGGGAACAAAGATTGTGTCTATAGCTAATCTATTTACATGTAGTGCTGAAATATCAGTGGGCTAATTAATAACTGTATGTTCTTTATTAACCCAAGTTCAAGTTCCTTTTAAGATTGACATTGCTGTAAGTTGTTGTTCTATATACATCAACTACTTTCAGCACCATCAATTTCATAATATTCTGTGGTCTTTCTGATCTTGTAGAATCTAGAATGTTGAGATTTGCCCAGAGATCAAAATTGGTTAAAATCATTCAAGCATAGACTATTATATGACCACATCTGAAGAAGAGTCTGCTATTCACTAACATTGTATCAGTAAATAAAACATGTATGGTGAACTGGGGGAATTTATAGGTAGGAGTCTACACTCATTACTCTTATCATTAACCCATGTAGCAAATTGTTTATGATGTAAGAAACAATCTGTTGAATATTTTGAAATCAATTTGCCTGGAAGACAGTTCTGCCTGTAGCAACGTCCTTCGGTCAAAATATTTTCAAAATATTCAATAGCTGTTCTATTTGGTTTGAAATTGAGATACGGGATTTGAAACTGAGTGTCAATGTTCAAATGCCTGACTTGTTTTCATTTACATGCATGTATGTGTATGTGTGTGAGCGATACCTATGGTTCAAATGTAATAGTAAAAGAAACAGTAACAGATATGAGAGTAATAGTACTAGTAATAAATCAAATCTCGACTAATTGTAATAGTAATAGAAGTAATTGAAAGTAATAGTAATAGTAATAGATGCGATGTAATTGACGCCATCCCTGTCAGTCACCCATATTTCTTTGGTGCCGCAACCAGGATAACAGGAGAATCAGATTTACTGTGACATTTGTGATTTATTCAAGAATAGATCTTCAACGACGGCTATGTCTGTTTGTACACATCTCGCGGTGTCTATCATGGACAGATAACTCGCTTGCAGTATACAATCCGGGACATTTTCGCTGGGGCTGAACTCACTTTAAATAGCCAGAATTCTCACAAAACCACCTTGCATTATTTGCCTATTAAACTGGAGATCCTCAAGGAGATTGATAATCAAATCAGTGAACTGCTTACCAACGAGGAATCCGAACCATTCCTCACAGAATCCGCAGAATACGTAACCAATACTGAGGCGTACATTATGAACTGTGAAACAAGGGCATGTCTCCTATTATCAAACCTAGACAATGTCAGTAATGCATCGGCTGGTGCGTATCAGCTTATCAACCCTAAACGTGCAGTTAACCTACCAAAACTGGCATTGAAAACTTTCACTTGCGATGAGATACAATGGCTGGGTTTTATGACTCTTAAATCGGCAATTGATTCAGATAATAGACTTTCAGATGTTCAGAAATGTCAGTACTTGTGTGCTCAGCTATTATGTGAAGCAGCTGAACTCGTGAACAGAATTCCACTATCCGATTTGAACTATACACATGATATGTCTCTTCTCAAGGAACACTACGGACAAAACGATGACCTTATTGACGCATATATGAGAGTACTTTGGGAGTTACCGTCACAAGGATACACAGTGGACTCATTGCATAGTTTTCATGATCACTTGGAATCGTACATTCGAGGGTTGCTAGCACTGACTCATGGAACTCATATGGAACTTTATTGGTACCAGTAATTCTAGACAAATTCCATCCCCAGCATTGTGAAGATATTACTCGTTCTCATCATGGAAGATGGACAATAGATGACCTTCAAATATCATTTCTACAGGAAATCAAAACACTTCGAGCGAGTAATCGTATGGGTAATTTAAGTCTTCCAGATAATGGTGATGGTAACAGACAATAGCAAACCAAAATATGTGCCCAAAGATGTAACTAACGTGTCGTTAGTGAATTTGAATAGACGTATCCTGTTGAAAAAAGCTATTGCATATATATATACAGTCAAACTTATTAGGTCACAAGAATAGGTAAAATATCAAATCTGTATTACGCATCTGCTTCCAGTGCAAAGTTATTACTCGATTACCGTGCGCATTACCCCCCCCCCCCACCCCCACCCCCACCGCCCCTCCACCGCCATTGCAAGAGTGCAGATTGAGAGACTCACCTCCAATTACGGTCACTAGTATTGACTATACTAGATCTTTGTATGTGAGGACAAATTCGTCTTCGGTCAAAGGGTAAAAATAAGGCCTACATACTGTTGTTTACATGTGCAAGCACGCGAGTTGTGCGCTTGGATGTCACTGCCGATTTATCAGCAGTTGCAGTTCGCAATGCATTCAGCATTTTGTTTCTCGGCGTTCGCTACCGTCTAACCTCTCTGATAAGACTACCACTTTTTTGTCAGTTGGACGTGAACTTTTAAGGTCTATAGGGAATTTCAAAGCTTCATGACTGACCATCAAATGACATGGCCCACCATCCAAAAATGTGTCCCTTGGCCCCGGGGGATTTGGGGAAAGACTCATTAGTCTAACAAAGACCACGATCAAGAAAGTTCTAGAGAGAGCGTTCGTCACACTAGACGAATTAATCACTACCATTACTGAAGTAGAGACCACTATCAACAATCGCTCTCTAACGTGCCTCTCATGACATTGATGATCTGACCACTTACTCCTTCACATCTACTTCATGGTCCATTCTTGACCGCATTGCCTAATATGCAAGTAGATGATGACGAAATACGCGATCCAACCGTTTGCAATTTTCAAACTGATCTAAATAGACAAGAAACTCATATGTTGACGCTCTTAGAGAACATCATCATCAAACCCAACGAGCAAATAGAAATTCCAACACTATCATCACAATTGGTGCTGTTGTTCTAGTCCGTGCTGGTAGAAAACAAAGAATCGATTGGGACCTAGCAATAGTCATTGATCTGATCAAAGGCAATGGTAAGTTGGTACGGTCCGCCATAATCAAGACTAAACATAAAGTTACTAATAGACCCATCAACAAACTCTATCCGATAGAAGTTTCATTCTCCCCTGATACACTCGATTCAACCTCCACAGGTACTTCTCCTGATTTTTCCTTATAGCTCAATTTCAAGTAATCGTACTCCAAGAAAATCTGGGTAAGAAGCCAAGCAACGAATTTCTAAGGCGTATAGATCTTGATCTTGTACAAATGCTTAGCAATATGCTAATCATCGCCGGCCCTGGAAAATGCCGTGGAATCTGCGGGATTTGGATGTGTGTTTCTTTAGTTGATTTATGGGACCAAATTTCATCGGAGCGTGGTTGCTACCTATATATGTAAACTTGTATATCGTTTAGTTCGGCTCAGCTTGTTTCATTCTCTCGGTTATTCATAGCAGTATACCAGCCATTGTGTCCTAGTATATGGTGACTAGTCCAGTTTAGGTAAAGTTATCTTAAAGCAATATAGTTTAGGTATTACAGTGTAGTTAGTGTAGATTTTCAAGCAGTGAATATTTATTTAGAATATACAACGAGATTACTCCTAGAGTCTATTGTTGTGCTATAGCTCCCTTCGCTGGATGTTATTGGCAACATGATTATATACCATTTTATATCTATTCCCGAACCACCCTTCACAGAAACTGATGGGTGACAAGTCACAATCAGTATCCTACAGTCACCCCTAGTAAGGTAAGTTTGACCTTCATCTTTGACCCCGTGAACTCAAATATCATCCTGCTCTATTCACTCTATACATGTGTGCATGTGTGACCCATTGTCCATGACTAGTCCCAATATAGAGAACGAATAACTGGATATAAGCCAGTATAGGTAGAGATATCAAACACTCTTTAGTCGACAACGCCACCAGAGACACGAACAAATATGCAAACGGTGATATGGAACTAATTGATTTGTTGACGAAATTCAAATTTTCGCCAATAATAATCATGTCTGTGTCGTCCGATACCAGATATAGCTTTGTGGTATGAAACCTGATTTATCATGGAAAGCTAACATGTCTGAATGCTGCCCATGTTTCCATAATGCCCATACATAAATCAGTGATAACATGTATCGTCTGACTCGTGCATATGACGCAAACGTGGCTGATAGACTAATTAAAAAAATATACGCGGTGATAACTATTCCATCATTACTGAGTAATTACACATTTATGAATGAACCGTCTCATATGAAAGGTGAAAAAAGACTATGATATATATTATCATTGGGCGTATAGCTGCCGCAATTATCTGCCAACATTATTATCATAATAAAGTTTGTGAATCTCATATATGACGGTTGTTATGCCAATAAACTCCAGAAGATGTACAAGCCATGTGTTTCCAGCGTATGTAGAGCTGCAAAATCGTCTGGAACGCCAATGTATCCTATAGAGAGCGTAATATATAAGAGCAACACAGATGGCCAGATGAATGGATTGCTGGTAGGAGCCATTTGGGTCGTTTTCAGGAAAACGTACCTGATGACGTCAGAGGTTTTGTCAGTAAGTATTTATGCTGCCGTTTTCATTCGGATATGTTCAGAAGTGCCAACGTTAATTGTGGTTTGATAATGTGAATACTTAATTAGAATATTTAAATCGGGAAATCACGCCGCCACCACAACCGCCATTACCCTCAAAATGTCAGAAATCAACAAGTAAAAAGATTGTAGAATGTGTAGCTAATAAATTGAGATTTTTTAGTAAACAATAAAGAATTAGTAATCCGTGTTGTGCATATATGTTTTCAAAACGTTATGTCACAAGCTAATTAGTCAACATAGTCATAATGGGGTGGATGAGTGAGTGCTTGAGTGGGTGGGTGTGTGCGTGAGTGGGCGAGTGTGTGGGTGGGTAGTTTGGGTGGGTGGGTGGATGATGGCAGGATGGAGGGAGTGGGTGAGTGAGTCAGTGTGTGAGTGAGCGTGATTGAATGGAGGATTGAGGGATAGCCGCCAGGGCTGGCTGGTTAGCTGACTAATATCCTGGACGAGTCAGCTGAAACAAGAAACCCGCATCGTGATGGACATGCACTTGGCATTGAGCCACCATGGTCTGTAACTCTTGGCTCCATTAACTGTAACAGGAAAGGGTTGCCTCCCCTCATAAACAAATCAACAAGTCATCAACAAATCAATCGGAGAGTAATGCATTCATTGCGAACTCCCATGCTTTGATCGCAATAGCATTTATTCGATTTATTATTAAGATGTTCAAAGACGCCTATTTAGCTATCTATGAAACTATTTGGAAGTTTACACAGTCATTGTTGCCTTATTTCAGATCCAGCTTAGGCGCTCTAGATATAGTTTGGCGGTACCATCGGAATTCGTCAACCTCTCTAACCTCCACGGCCCTGAACCTAGCTCCAATACAGGGACCGTTGCTCGTATATGGTTTGATCGGCGTTTGAGGATAATGTTGTGTTCCTCGAAATGATTGGACCAGTCAATTGCTTCATCTGGGTGTACTGTAGGACCAGTATATACTTCGTTGTTAATAGCCCACCCTCCGTGGACGCTGAACCAAACACGCATCAGTTCTTAGATACAATAAAACGCACACGAACCGGAACCGCATTTCTATAGTTAAAGACTCGTATCATTCAATCACACGGATTAGAAAAACATAACAAAATTCAATTTATCTCGTTGTTGTCATATGATATCCGATAAGGGATCGGTATGGGCCAAGCTTACCACACATCACCACACGTCAGGGATCAAACAAACTGTAGACTAACCAGTTTTGTCGAATATACTATGGAGTCAGATTTGGATCGGTCCAAGTTACTCTTTCTCCACCACCGGTACTGATATAACAAATCTTCCTGGGGCACGTAGCCTAATAGACCGTTCCAGTTTTAGCTATGCCCCTCCATCTCTAGATAAGCTCCACCCATACCTCGATCGGGTTGGGATCGATCGATCCCTGAACGCCCTGAATATCAATTTCTAGAAGACTTTACACGTTTGATTTTAAATATTTTATGGTAGCGACAGCGGCAAGTCAAACTAGTTTCCAAACATTCAAGCGAATGTTTATTAAATGGCAAAGACATGCAATTCATACACCGTGACGTCATGATTATAACGGCATCCTACACGTCACGTAGTTGATTATGACGTCATATGATGGATGGATAAACTCGGAAAGGTTCACTTTGAGCTGACATGTGTCCTATGGAGATCATATAATAATATATATAACATGAATCTCTGTATCAGCAGCAGTGTCCTTGTCTTGACAAAGGCCCTCAAAGGTGTAAGCTAAATTGAAACATGACTACACCACTACTAAATCGAAACGCAATAGAGATTCATTTTTAGCTATGTCCCGCCCATACGTTTTGACTGGCTGCTGTTGCGAGACATACGATTCGTGCACTTGACGGACGGTTTCAGCTTCACGACGAAGTAGCCTATCTCTCCAATGTCGCATACTTCATTATGGCGTCATATGCTTGAGCTACAAATCGGATACATTCATCCATTGAGACTACAGAATGGCGTTTGTGATCGGTGCACTTGTTTGCTTACCGTTTATCAGTTCCGTGATTTGTGTCCGATATAAGTCAGGTCTACGTTTCTATCAGAATGTTCACTGGAGATAAACAACCACGTCAGTCTTTACATGGGTACGCATTTATAGGCCTAGGAGTAAAAAGTCTAGGAAGAGAAAGCAGATTTTCCATGTTTGCAACGACTGCGTGATAGTCCATCACATATGTGTGAATCGGGTTTTGTTATGTACCAAGCCGCCTCCGCTGTAATTTGTCTAGTAGTTTCCAGCTTTATATTAGTCAAAGTCGCGTGGCAAAACAGACACGGCTTGATAACTCTATCATGATAATAGTCATTTGCAATTTCATCCAATCCATGTGTGTTAACGCTAATAAACCCCGAAAACGGAATCAAAATATATTTACCAGTGACTGAATAATGGCTATTTGACCTCTCAAGTAACTCCAAAATGTTGTCTCATTTGGTAAATAAACTACTTAGATGTGTGTAAATGTGTATGCTTTTAGTGGTAAACTAAGGCAATGACTTATTTATAGCTAAATTTGTGTGTTTCGTGAACAATATAAATCATAGAACAATGTGTTGGTAATCTTTAACCAAATATAACGATATTGCACAACATGAGTTTTCCGTCAAACAAAATGTCCTTTCCGACACACCACCATTTTGTGCATTGGATGGATTTAGAATTCGGATAATTCCTGCAGTAATTGGAAGGTATTTGTCACAATAAATAAACTAAGGAGAAGTAAATTTAATCTTTGGTTTAAAGGTGACACAGCATACAGTATAATGAAGTCATATCGATGTTCTTGCCGACACATTAGATTTGTGCATACCAATCCCAAATAAATATAAATACCAACATATTATGGCTCGGGATTGTAGCTCTAGGTTGCACTGAATAGATATATAATATATGTCCATTTGCAGACCAAGAGAAACTTACTTTGAAAATTCACCACGGAATAACAAGCTCGGTTATCGAGCAAGTCATTTTAGTGGTAAAAAAATAGTCTGCTCCTAGTTCGCAAATTGACATTTCTCCAGAACACTGCAGAAGCGTGTTTTGGCCGCCTTGAGTGCCGGACAGAGGTGCTCTGTTATTTGCCTCCAAAAGGTGGCTCTTGGGTAGATTGAACTATTAATATAAATATGCTTTAGTGCATTGTAAGTATTTGAATTTGCTATGCCAAAATGTCCTTTCCGACACACCATATTTACCACGGTTTTCAAAGTATTGCATTACCATCCTCTATTCAAAACAATGGCTGGAGTCAAATATTTTAATGAATAATTTATTTTAACATGATTCAATAAATATTCAAATTGTGTACCAAAGTCTCATTAACTGACAAAAAGTTCTAACATATTCTACCATTCCGAGAATTAAATATTACAAACAGAACAGCATTACACCAGTTACCAAATTACTCAACACATGTGTCGCAAAGGACACCTTTTTACACTGATTAATAAAGTTCATGATTTTTTATTTTCAGAATTCTAATGCACAATAACTGCTGTACCTGTTATATTCACCTGCATGCTTCTGCTTTGGAATACATGTGTATATGTTTATTTCATTGGTCATTGTCGTCATCAATATCTGATTTATTGTTCAGCAATGTGGATTAAATATTGTTGGACAATGAAATGTACCCTAATTACTTTCAAAACCGTGTGATCAACATGTGTTTTATTTTAAGATTAGGCAAACAAGGTCAGTAAGTTACATGCATTCCTAGATAGTAAAGCTAAATGTGAAAGTGTATGTCCTTGACAATGCATGCAGTAAGATTCAGAAGTAAGATTCATAAATGATCGGCGACAGCACTGTATCTACATGTATAATAACATCTGGAAGAAACAGATGTATGGTAAACAGATAAAACAGTAAGAACCCACAGTCCTGTACTAGATAAACACATGAGGACAATGAAACAAAGCAACACGCATATACAGCTTCACAAGAAGACCAGGACGTGGGAAAAGGCATGAGGGAGAACAAAAATAACATTCCAGAACGTACCATGGTGGACAGTTACAGACGATCCAACTAACAACACGGAAAGTAGAAGCAGAAGGACTGTTCACCATCTTTGGAGAAACAAGAAAATTGAACGTGAGTGTACACGTAAAGCTTCTGCAAATGTTACTCCATGTGTCAAGTCTTTGAAAAGTCCATGTTCCCAGGAGGAAAGATATTCATCAAGAGCAATCCCAGCAGATAGAACTTCAATAACTGATGACTCATACACCAGAATCCCCTACATCATATGCCCAAGCTGTTGACATTTTAGTCACCAGAACAGGCGAAGACATGAAACAGCTGAACAACATAGTGTTGGTAATAAAGACTCAAGAAGTAGATTAAAACAGGGCATTGCTAACACATTGGGTATACCAACAGTCCAATGGACATCAAAGCGAAGAACAAAAAGTTGAAAGGTTATGTTTCATTGTACAGCATCAGATCAGGAGTGTACATATTGGTTAATAAATGCACGACTTATGGTTGGTCAATTCTTATATTTTTGATTAAATTCTAACAGCTACACAAATTAATTCAATGATTAGCGATGATCATTACATAGTCACGGTCTTATGTCAATTCCGACACATAATGTGTCGGAATGGACATTAATTTTGACAGCCAATTGCACAGAGTAGACACAAAATACCCGCTTCATGCATATAACTATGAGACAGTTGGCATGGCATAAGTGGCATAAGTGGCATAAGTGGCATAAGCATGTCAATCCGATTTTGTGTAGATAATATGCCCTTTTTTCTCTAGCACACAACTTCATGACTTCATTTAAGAGGTTTGCTTATCAAAAATCTCGATATTCCATGAAATTATTATTTAAATACATATTTTTTTACTGGTTTTCGATAATAAAAAAATCAACCACTAATAAGCATGTCAATAAGAACACATCAATAATTATGCATTGTGGTATTTTAGATTGCATATTGAAAGGTTCTTTATATTTTTAATAAATAACTTATTTTTGAATTGTTCAACTTCCAACTACAAATTCTCAGTAACCTGATTAGATTTTATAACGCCCTTAGTTTCCCCCATGCTATACGTTATGCTATATCGGAATAAAGTTGAATAAAAGGCATAATTAAAAAAATGTGATGCTTGTGAGACAATGGACCTTTCCTGTTTTAGCTATGCCCCGCCCATCTCTAGCTAAGTTCCACCCACACCTCGCTCGTGTTAGGATCGATCGATCTCTGAACACCATGACTATCAATTTCCAAAGAAAAACACACAGGTAAGCTGTTGAATATTTTGAAAGTAATTTGACTGGGTGCTGTTGCTGCCTAAGGCAGCAACAGCGCCCAGTCAAATTACTTTCAAAATATTCAACAGCATGTTTACTAAATAGCAAAGAATTACAAAGACATACAATTCATACAACGTGTCGGACCATTTGAGATTTGGTGACGGTCTATCTGGAACCCTTTTTGACGTAATGATTATGACCTCATCATACACGCGCTGAGCTGATTATGACATAATACAAGGTCTGGTGATAGATGGATACTCTAGAAAGGTGAATTGTGTGCTGAGGATTGTAAAGCAGCTCTTATTGTGTCAAAAGACTCAGATGATCTCTAAAAACCCTAGTGGACCAAGTACACAAGATGGCGTCATCTGTTTCATCCAAATCCGAATGAAACCGGAACGTAACCAATTAAGACAAGTTTGGATATATAGAACAAACATCCATTCACATGTGCAATAAAGGAATGGCACCCCACATCACTTGCGAAATTCGTGATACGTTTGGAATGTTCGTGACCAGCGAAGCAGAGTATCATGATCTCCAGAACCGCATCAAACACGAATCTTTTGATCATATATGTATACACGGCATATGTATATTCACCTGGTGTAGATCACACAAAACAACACACCTGAGAAACTCATGTCTAGCAATTCTATTAGAAGACATTGGGATAGTGTTAAATCGAATTCGACTGAAGGTCGACAGTAGTCGGCGATCACAGCGTAGCCAGCAGATATTTTTCGTAAGTTAAATGTGTTTTTTTAAATAGACGTTATATTTATCTTGCGTGACATCATTTTTTCTGAGAATTTAGATTGCAATGGGTATCACTTAATCTGGGTGCGATGTGACTTTGCCAAACCTCACCAGAGTTTCTTTGATGAACACATAGGCCCAGCGCTATTATGTATATATCATGATAAATAGCAGCACCCTTATCTCATAATCTCAGGGTGATTTCTAATTAGTTCTAGTTTTGTATTGTCTTCTACGAATGAATATAGTCATGCATATGGAGGTACTTAATTAAAGGAAGGGAAAAGGGCGATAACAAATGATGTTTATTGGTAATTTCATACAATATTAAATAGACTACTATCGGTAAAAAATGGAAATTAATCGGGATTATTTGAGAAAAAGCTTTTAGTAAAACTAGGACCGCTGAACGTGGAACCAATTAGTGACGTCGCTGGTGCTTCGCCCTGCTGGTGCTTCGGCCTTCGCCGTGTGTCAACTTTGTCTACAGATATACCGCGTACTCGAATATAACAAAAGCAAACATGAATATATTTATTTCGTAATCGGTATGAATAGTATTCTCTTTAGGCGCCGATGTAGAGCGATTAATTCGGTACCGTTAATTCACTATTGGTCCTTTTGAAAACATTATATTGGAAAGTCACTGTTGCTGGTGAAGGCAACGAGTTTCGATCAAAATGATTTGAAAATTCACTGCTGGTTTCCATGGTCGCAACACAATGCCTACTGAATATTTTGAAATTCGTGTAACTGAATGTAGATCCTGTCGCTAGAAACAACAACGGCTTTCAGTCAAATTGCTTTAAAATTAGACAGTATTTGACCTGAAGTAAGTAGTGGCTAATCAGCTTAACGCGAATATAACTGAGAGTATATGGCCGTCAGTAGCGAGTATTATTTATTCGCCCGGCATATACCAGAGCGCGCAGCGCCAGCTGCGTCACTAATTGGTTCCAGACAGTGACATAAATGTATTTAGCCGCTTTTTCAAATTATTCTGATTTATTTCTGTTTTTCACTGGTGGCTATAGGTTGATTATTATCTAAATCTATTGTTCAAAAGCATTTGTCAGTTCCCTGGCCCTTTCCGTTAACTTGATTATCGGACAACCACCTATCTTAGCGATACGCCCGTCATCTGACCAGATCCCGGTGTCTCAATTTCATAGCAACCATATAATAACCATTTCGGGTAACTTGAAAACTAATTTGCTGTGTTCGTAACTGCCATGATATCATATGAACAACGAAAAAGAATGCAATCATCAATTCTGATAAATGCGGGGGGGGGGGGGGGGGCGGAGGGGGTAAATTTAATTAATTTTAAATTATCCTTTCTGTTTTAGAGAGTATGCCTAACGGTTATCAAATCCATGCGCCGCATTTCTCATATTGAGTCCTAACTATTAGGCAAAATCGCTAAATAATATAAGCAATCAGCTCAGTAGTCCGGTAGCTAAGAGCTGCATACGGTATTGATTAAACATGGATGCTGGAAGTAATAAATATGGTTGCAGATTTGGCTACCAGAGTTGGACTGGGTACTAAAGGGTAGAATTTGTTCCTTTCACTGGATGCCCGTAGTTGCCCTCCCAAGGTTAGCCAATCAGACCACAGCAGTATTTCAGTTGTTCGTGCCATTTCTCACCACCATACATCATCTTACTAGCGCCACATCCCTACAAAATACCAGTAAGAGTCGTGTGTGAAGACCACCTGCTTTTGGAGTCTCTGCCAGGCCAAGATGAGTTCAGTTCTGAGCAAATGATGTCGGTCTAGTGAGCTTGGTCCTGGCCAGGTGAGGTCAGTCCTGTCAAGATGAAGTCGGTCCTGCGAAGGTAAGGTCGTTTCTGCCCCGGTGAGGTCCTTCCTTTACTAGAGTTAATCAACAGAGCAGCTGCCTTAGCATATGGAGGGATCAGAGCTGTCACTCAAGTATCTAACGTCATAATCAAAATACGTCATTGGCTAGCTGACGTCACTTGAAAATGACATTCGACACGACAGTGACAATGATTCGACTTTAAGCATCTGAGCTGTATGTCTTTGGTGAATTTGCAAATTAATAATCTTTCATATCTATTTGGGATTGGCATGCACAAATCTAATGTGTCGGCAAGAACATCAATTTGACGATAATAATCGACGGGACATAGCTAGATATGGACGGGGTATAGCTAGACATGAACGGGGCATAGCGAGAAATGGACGCGGCATAGCGAGAAATGGACGGGGGCATAGCTAGACATGAACGAGGCATAGCGCGAAATGGACGGGACATAGCTAGAAATGGATGGGTAGAGCTAGAAATGGGCGGGGCATAGCTTGAAATTGACGGGGCGTAGCTAGAAATGGACGGGGCATAGCGAGAAATGGACGGGGCATAGCGAGAAATGGACGGGACATAGCTAGAAATGGATGGGTAGAGCTAGAAATTGGCGGGGCATAGCTTGAAAGTGATGGGGCGTAGCTAGAAATAGACGCGATATAGCTAGAAATAGACGCGGTATAGCTAGAAATGGATGCGGTATAGCTAGAAATGGATGCGGTATAGCTAGAAATGGGCGGGGTAGAGCTAGAAATGGGCGGGGTAGAGCTAGAAATGGGCGGGGCATAGCTTGAATGGACGCGGTATAGCTAGAAATGGACGCAGGGTAGCTAGAAATGGACGCGGTATAACTAGAAATGGACGCGGTATAGCTAGAAATGGACGCGGTATAACTAGAAATGGACGCGGTATAACTAGAAATGGACGCGGTATAACTAGAAATGGACGCGGTATAACTAGAAATGGACGCGGTATAGCTAGAAATGGACGCGGTATAGCTAGAAATGGACGCGGTATAGCTAGAAATATGTCACTCTATTACAACAGATCATATTAGAAATCATGTACAAGTTATCTTGGATATTTTGAAATAATTTGACTGGCAGGTGCTGATATTCAACAGCGTTCCCTGAAATGGAGAGCAATGGAGCTCACCCTTGAAAAGAGTACATGGTTGCGATGGTGTGCAGCCATTTTCAATAACACCATATATGATCACTATGACACGTATTGTAGGAGAACCTGTGGACATTTACATGGCTGTCTGCAATTGCATAATTTGTTAATGTGATATTCCATGACTGCGTGCACATGTGAAGTGATTTGTTTGGGGTTTACGTGTGATTTGTTCTTTCTTTGACTCATTCACATGAGCACCTGTATCTATTCTTCATCGTGCAGCTTAACCACGAGTAATTCCCAGAATACAGGTACAAATGCAGATGGCAAAGAGAAATGTATAGACAGAAATGTTGTGCCATTATAAGACTTTGAAGCTTGAAAGAAACATTAAATTCGCCGAGATGGAAAAACATTGGCTGAGTGATAAATTATGCTGCTGTAAAGCACTAATACAGTTCCGGGGTCATTCAGGACACGCACTGCTAGATTGCCATTGATACCAGGGTGGTCTTGAAGCTCCAAAGACGTTAAACAGTTATTAGCTTGAATCACCTGCCGCGAGAACCAGTACATCTATCATGAGATAAATAGTTTCTACCAAGGTAGGTGTGGATACTGCAAAGGTATGAAATGGGGAATACAGGTTATGCTATGGCCTGCCCATCTCTAGCTAAGCTCCACACACGCGTTGCCAGTGTTGGGGTCGAACGATCCATGCACTCCCAAAATCTCAATATTCCACAGGATGTTTATTAAATAGTAAAGACACACAATTGGTACAACTTGACGGACTCTTAAGCTTTTATGATGGAACTAATTAAGTCATTTATAACATAATTGATTATGGCATCAGTCTAGAGGTGGCATTGTTGATTATGTCGTCATATGGTTGGTCGATAAACTGGATTCATCATCTGCTGTGTGTTTTGACGGATAAACTCAATACATCTCTTACTCTCTGGTGCATATCTCATCTGAAGAATGCCAATATTCCCACATATGCATGAATGTAAATCACAATTTACATTCCTGTTGGAAAGTTAGCACAAACGAAACATTCTCTGGAAGAGATCAAACACTATACTTCTCAAGTGCCACCTAAAAGAAGGACTGTGTATATGGAGGAGAAAGAACCTGAGGGAACCAAGCATGCTGGATGAGGACAACGAGCAATGGCCTAAGAAAATCGACTGGTTTTAGCTGCAAGATGTTTTCAAAATACATCGTCGTCGTCGTCGTCGACACCAGCACTAACACATCCACCTTTATCATCATCATCATCATCATCATCATCATCATCATCATCATCTTCAGCAGCAGCAGCAGCAGCAGCAGCACCACCACCACCACCACCACTACCACCACCACCACCAGCAGCAGGACCACTACAACCAACACCATCGTCGTAGTCGCCTCCGCCGCCGCCGTCGTCGTCGTCATCATCTTCATATACCCTCAGGTGTTTATTCCAGGAGAATTTGGTATACGATCGTAACTTTGTCTGCTATGAGAGTCTGGTGCGTCAGTATTTCGTCCTGAAGCTAGATTGATCGCATGTACTTTCCCAGACTAACTAAACATGATATAATGATGTACCTCTCATCTATACGTTATCCAGAGCATCTTAGCAGCATTTCTTAATTACACAGCGTGGGGAACCATGAGCTATTTACAAGATGTCTCTTGATGCAACTCAGTCAGAGGAGAGCTATTTTGGCACTATCAAATGGTGCTTCTATAAAACATGTGGTTTAAAGATCACCTGCCTTACAGAGCCATCATGCTATATAAGCAAATGGCAAGTTGTGTCTTGAACCGATTGAAGCGTGATGTAGTAACGTCTGAACCTTTTACTCACGGCTTATCAAATAGACCAGGTATACTGTACGCTTAGATTATTGTATCTACCCTTCCCAAAATTGTCTGATGGCTGATATTTCTTTTGAATATCATTTTGCTGCGAGCTGTTGCTGCTTTGAATATAAACATCTTACAACATGATCGCAGCTGACAAACGATGCACCTGTTCCCAGGTAATGCAATTAGATTATGGGCGTGGTCGCATTAATGTTAACATCAATACCTGCGTAAATATGTCATGCTGACTGACGCATTTACTAATCAATAAATTACAAGATTTACCAAGCCGTGCATTTATCTAATGCATGTTTACTGAACATGCTCCTTGATGCGCACGCGAGATACCATAAGTCTCATTTCCACACGCGGATAGGTACAGTACAGCTCTGAATAACTTAGAGTAATTCTAAAACAAAAAAAACGTATTGTTGAATATTTCGAATTTTGTTCAAAATATTGAACAGAACGTTTCTTACATCGTGTTCAAAATTGTACTAACTAACATGTTTCTGTTTTAGTTTTGTAAACATGTTAACTTATTTATGATCTGTACTGTACAGATCTATGGTAAGGAGTACCTTCATAAACAGAAATCTGATGCATATATACCGTAGAGAAGGCAACCTGATTTGATCTAATTTGATTACCCCCGGCTGCCATGGTGGATGCGGATAGCAGGTGCCCAGATATGATTCACAGAGGCAATGCATAGCTTCAGAGAAGGGAGGCAAGCTGCTTCAAGGTAAACATGGCGTATACTAAGATAAGCTGAAGATGTGCGTGATTGATCAGAAACATAGAATTTTATAAACAGTTTTAGGTGACTGGTTTCAATGTTTAGTTAATTAGTGGCTTTGATGGTATCTACGTCACATTCAACGTACCTGAGCCAAGGATCGTCCACTAATCCGCACCATATAGTGCAGAGATTCTAGAAACATGTCTATTTTGTAATACAAATATTATGTGGCCAGTGAAGCATAACTGAAGCTTGCATTAGAACTAGGTTAGCGTGAGCGCATTAGGTTCTCGATCTGTACTCGCACGTCTCTTTGATCTGGGAACGATGCACTCCTACACATATACCAGACATACATGTATTCCCATTGTATCTTTACATTAGCGTTAGAACAATGTGTTACGTCTAGACCGATTTTGTAACGTCAAGATCACGCGCTATTGTAAGCTATACACTATGGCCCAGTATGTTATGGTTAACACCCTCGGGTGTGAATGAATAGAATAAAGTACTAGAGTCAATCAAACATGTGGAAAGGATTCATAGATCATGACTTTATCCTCTTCCACACGAACATCAATAGTTCTAGGGAACTGTTAGCAATTGTGCCACAGACCACATGGTGGTGTCCATTATTTTAGTAGACATGCACCTTCGGTAAAGCTGAACATTCATATCATAATACACGGCTACGATAGCAAGCACTCCATACCTGGGAGATGCGATGCTTGTGGGCCTCTTGTAACCAGATCTGTCCAGTGGGAACCGGTCATGAAGTGGATGAGTCTCGTGATGTGTGAATAATGCATTTACAATGGATGAATCAAGCTTTAGCTCTGCCCATCTCTAGCTAAGCTCCATCCACGCTTTGTCCGTGTTGGGTTCAATCGAACCGTGGACTCGTTGAATCTAACTTTCCAGAAAAGTACACAGATAAGCTGTTGAACATTTTGAAACTAAGTTGACTGGGTGCTGTTGCTACCTATGGCAGCATGTTTAATAAATAGTAAAAACATATATAACTATTAAGCGTTTATGACGGACTAAATCGCGTCATTCATGACGCAATTGATTATGACGTCAGCTTACATGTAACGTTGTTGTTGATTATGACGTCATATGATTGATTGAGGAACTTAATTCCTCTATTCCGTGGTATAACAAAATTGTCTATGATAAAATATCCGAGACAGGCGACACGCAGCACGTGTCTGTTAAGCACTAGTGGCACGTGAAATGAGGTCGGTTGCCATAGAAAATGCATCTCGGATAAGATAATAGTCAATTAGAGTGCTAACCTCTTGAGAACATGACATAAAGTACCACCATCATCTAGTAGACCCATATGGCAGGTAGGTATATTCCTGTATTGCTACGAGTATGCATAGCATTATGGATTTAGCTGGATAGGTGATGGCATCGCTAATAGTCAGACATAGACACGAATAATATACATATATAGACATCGCTAATAGTCAGCCATAGACACCAATAATAGACAGATATAGACATCGCTAATAGTCAGACATAGACACCACTAATAGACAGATATAGACATCGCTAATAGTCAGACATAGACACCAATAATAGACAGATATAGACATCGCTAATAGTCAGACATAGACACCAATAATAGACAGATATAGACATCGCTAATAGTCAGACATAGACACCAATAATAGACAGATATAGACATCGCTAATAATCAGACATAGACACCAATAATAGACAGATATAGACATCGCTAATAGGCAGACATAGACACCAATAATAGACAGATATAGACATCGCTAATAGTCAGCCATAGACACCAATAATAGACAGATATAGACATCGCTTATAGTCAAACATAGACACCAATAATAGACCGATATAGACATCGCTTATAGTCAGACATAGACACCAATAATAGTCAGATATATACATCGCTAATAGTCAAACATAGACACCTATAATAGACAGATATAGACATCGCTAATAGTCAGACATAGACACCAATAATAGACAGATATAGACATCGCTAATAGTCAGACATAGATACCAATAATAGACAGATATAGACATCGCTAATAGTCAGACATAGACACCAATAACAGACAGATATAAACATCGCTAATAGTCAGACATAGACACCAATAACAGACAGATATAAACATCGCTAATAGTCAGACATAGACACCAATAATAGACAGATATAGACATCGCTAATAGTCAGACATAGGCATGGTGAGTGTAAAGGCATACTCTTTCTTTAGTACTTCTATCGTCAGCACCAGAATCGACCCATAAGGTAGGTTCATCGGTAATCTTGCATTAATTGTATGATGTCAATGTTGAACAAATAGAGTTGGCTCGCGTCAAACACTTAATTTGGATCATAGCGTGTATCTAAACATTGTAATGTGACATTGTGCACTGAATATGATGTCTTATTATGGAAGTTCAGGTGGGTTTTAAAGGGTTGATGAATGGTGTTGCTACTAGTAACCTTGCAACAACGTTAACTACATTGTTTGACAAACGGAAAACTGTTATCTCGGTGTTAGTGTTGCCCTAACACCCGGACTTGATCTCGCTCATCGTCTCTTCAACAGCTTCAACAAAGTCATGAGATGTTTATGCAACAATAACCTGGAACAACCTGGCATATAACATCCAGCCTGGCTCCATTGGTCTAGTGCAGACTTAACCACACTGTGAACAGGTAGTTACTTGTTTTCCTGTAAAGACTGAATGTATGTTATCTTGAATTACCTACCCTCACAGCAATCAATAGATTATAAACACATTCACATCATCAGTCCATATGCCCAAACAGTTTATACATAAAATACAGAACCGCAGGCTAATTATAACTTCTTGATTTGCATCCACTGTGTTACAAACCACGCCTCGATGATCGTTAAAGTACACTGTATTCATGTGTTTGATCATCAGAGGGTGTACGCACAATGGACCCTTCCAGTTTCTCCACCGATCATATTACGTCACAATCAACAACGGGTCGCGTAGGATGACGTCATGATCAATTACGCCATGAATGACATAGATAAGTTCCTCATGAACACTTAAATGATGACGTATGTCTTTACAATTTAATAAAGATACTTTTGAATATTTTGAAACTAATTTGACTGAGCAATGTTGCTGCCATAGCTTATTGTTCGTTGTGATCGCGCCACGAAGTGTGCAAATCGTGAAAACACCCAGATACAACAAATGTTGTGCAATGCAAAAAACGTTGAGGCTAATTTGCCTTAAATAATGAAAATATAATAAAGATTGCCCTGCCATCAAGCAACACGCCCACCCCACACACACACGCACGCACGCACGCGCGCGCGCGCACACACACATACACACATCTGATTGAGGCGTCAATGAACAAGTGACATATTTTGTTTTGTGATAACATAGGTGGTGCCAGTCGAAACATAGCAAAAGTTTTTGAAACATTGTTTCATTCACTTTGTTTCTGAATGTCTTTTTTCTTTGAGCCATTATCTGATTGGTCAGAGATACATTATGTTCCTAAGATCCAGTTCCACAGGGAAGATTGACACTACCACGTGGTCTGTGGCACAATTGCTACCAGTTCCCTAAAACCATTGATGTTCGTGTGGAAGAGGATAAAGTCATGATCTATGAATTCTTTCCACATGTTTGATTGACTTAGTACTTTGTTCTATTCATTCACACCCGAGAGTGTTAACCATAACACACTGGGCCATAGTGTATAGCTTACAATAGCGCGTGATGTTGACGTTACAAAATCAGTCTAGACTTAACGCATTGTTCCTTTGCTCTACCGTCAGAAACCTTTATTTCCAAATCTGTCGACTGTTTTGGATAAAAAAAAAAAAAAAAAGTGTCTGAAACCACGTCATTTGTCACTAACCGTTTCTTTACCGTCATCGGTATACTATAGCCATTGTATGAAGCTCTCCAATAAACGTGACTGAAGCACAATCGTGATGATTTAGTATTCATATTCAGAGCTAGTCAGGTAAATATCGTTGTTTCAATACACGGAGTACCTGATCGGTTAATGCACAAGGTATGACTCGCAGTATGAGATTGGTATTTAGATAAAAAGCTTTACCACCGCTCTGGTGTTAGCATACTTTGTCTAAGAGGGATTCTAATTATAGTCCTTATTTATATAACCATGCAATGAATGTTGGATTTACAAAGCAAGCTATTCGTGTGTATGAGCGGAGCAGCCTCAAATGTATTTGACCTTTGATGTAAAATGGCCAAATAAATGGTCTCGCTAAGAATTATCAATCTGCAAACATAATTGTGCCAAGGTCAGTAGAAGAAAGTCGACTGTTCACTTAAGATCAATGTTGTTTAAAGCTTCATGTTTCAGCAAAATAGTCTCCATTGGTTAATGGCGCACGCTTGTACAGAAAATAGTAGCAGATGATTTATACTCCGAGAGTTACCACCACCATCTGAACGAATTCGCATTTCTAACAATAGATAGTGGTGTAGGTCAAATGCTATGGACTAGCCGGAAATAGAAATTTGCGTATTTAATACAGTAGATGAACATAGACGTAGTAAGCTATTCCAGAATGTTTAACAATCTGGTCCAAAAGAGACTTAGTGAGGTAGTCTAAAAACCTTCCAGTCTAGAACAAGAACTTTGGAGGCCACAAAACTTAACATCGAGACTAAATGGAATGTGGTTACGGCTGCTATAAATAGCGTAAGTGGCTCACATGTGTTCTGAAGTTGAATATGAGAACTACTATAGGGTTAGAAGTACGCGTTGCGTTATCATTAATGTTAGATTGCTATGTCAACCTAGCACATGTTACAATTGCATCCCAAGCGTTTATTCAACCACCATATTACGCACATTGTTTGTATACTACAAGGCATTTTCCGAGACGATTGTACACACATACTTGAAAGGTGCGGGGGAAATGGAATGGTCAGATTTGGCACATTTGCAGGATTATACATACATCTATCCCTAAAATGAATACTGGAACAGAAAACTTAAATTATTCATGAATATGAATTTATTTGATTTCCTTCATTGATGACATACAAGGATTAATACAACTATATAAGAAAGGTAGAGTTGCTACTGTCTGATACGCCAATAGCTAAATGCAAGTCCGATTTGTATCAAGTTATTGAGCAGAGGAATAGTATATCAAAGGATTATGTCAATTGGTTAACATAGCACACTTATCCATGTAATACAGGGACCAATTTCTAGCTAGGCCACGCCCATTTCCAGTTAAACCCCACCTATGCTTTGCACGTGCCGGCTTCGCTTTATATACTTTGAACCCTGACCGCCCTATTCCAAGGTAATAATACAAGTAAGGTGTTAGATATTTTGAATCCAATTTGACTGTGATCTGTTGATGCACATGGCAGCAACAGCGCCCAGTCTAACTTGTTTCAAAATATTCCACGGACTGTTTATTAAATAGTAAATTAATCAAAGCCATACAATTCGTACACTTGACGGACTTTTCCACCTTCGTGAGGGGATATTTCTTGTCTATTATGAATGTGACGTCAGCCTACATGTGACGTAATTGACTATGACAGCATACACTGGAGTGACCGATTGGATCTATCCATTTCGTATTGTGTTGTTGTAAGAGGTTGCAGTCTAAGTTCGTATTAACTTTCAGCATCACACATGTCATGAAAGATCGTGTACCTTCCAATAACCATCACAGAAAAACATCTGACGCTTTGCCTATAACACGGATTTCGTGGTAAGATGGTGCGTCTACAGAGTGTTCTACTCTTAAGCAGATAAAGGTTTGCATTCGAGTTCACAAACCACACAGATACATATTAGCCAATACTCTTCGCATCCCGTTTAGTTTCACAGTCTTAAGCAATTAGTGAGGTATATTTGATCGATGTGGTATGTTGAAACTATGTTCCATGCCCCTCACACAAGGGATAATATCAATGAAAAGAACATACATTTTGACAAGATGTTGACATACGCACGATGATAGACGCGTGCTTTGTAATGAAGCAAATCAAAGCGTGTCCTGATACCTAAACACATGCACTAAAATAGCAGTATAACTTCTGGAACATATAGTTTGACATATACTAGTTTTCCTATGGGCCTTCCCTGATTTTTGCACCAAATTCTATTACTAACTTGATTGGATAAGCTAGACATATGTCCCATATCCGTATTTAATTGTCTATGATTCAGAATCGGAGAAATAACAGGTACTGTAGTTTCTATAAATTCCTGCTCATAGCCTACTGAAATGTGCGTGCGTGCGTGCGTGCGTGCGTGCGTGCGTGCGTGCGTGCGTGCGTGCGTGCGTGCGTGCGTGCGTGCGTGCGTGCGTGCGTGCGTGCGTGCGTGCGTGCGTGCGTGCGTGCGTGCGTGCGTGCGTGCGTGCGTGCGTGCGTGCGTGCGTGCGTGCGTGCGTGCGTGCGTGCGTGCGTGCGTGCGTACACTGCTATTGCGTCAAAGATGACAACGCGCGAGCGTGCGTGCCGGTGCGTGCATCCGTATCGGATATACGTTATAATAATTATGTCTTTGTTTCAAAATTATCTATTCTTATTTCTCAAATATGTGTAAGTTAATAGATTTCTTCTAAAATCATCACCTTTAATTAAATATGTTGGTTAATCTGGCATCTATTTTTACATTACCAACCTTGTGCGTTTGGTGTCAGACGCTACGTTATCACGGTTGAATTCGTAATCCTCCAGCATTGTTCAACACGCATGCAAACAGGAGCCAGGTATGAGGGCATCTTTACATAGAAAAGGAAAGGAAATAACAAACACAGGTTAGTCGGTGTCACAGAAAACAACAATGCATGGTACATCTCGTTATTGCTGAACCATTTTGTTAAATTTTGCCAGATAACAAGATGGACTTCATACAACTTTGGCCAGTTGAGATTTCTCTCCATGGCGAGCATCTATTGCAACTGAATATAATGAGAGAAAGTGTGCAGAAAGTGTGCAGTTGCTATCTATAGAAATTTGCTCAAGTGACACGCTTGGATAACTAACTTATCTGCTGCAAAGACTTTATGAAATTCACCATAACTCCGGTGCTCTTTTGATAATGGCCCTCGAAATCATGAATTGTATTTTATCAGAAGTCCATAATACTAGTAGTAATAATATTATTATGGGCTTCTGGTATTATCGAATATACCATATGTGCCTAGGCCTGTGGTAATATTAAAGTTACAATAGCTGATAGGTCTAAACTAATATTTGAATACTTAACTCTGTTGACGTGTTATTACTGCATACTAATTCGTATACAGGAATTCTGGCTCTGTTACCCATAATTGGTATTATTTAATATGTTCTGCGTACTAGACTGTCCACGCGGTTTCTTCGAATTGCAAATTATTAAAAAAATAAAACGTTCTTATTGAAAAGAACAATTTTAAACTAGTCACTAGTTTTGCCACACTCGTCGCGAACACTTTCGTAGCCCAGGGCACACCCTCTCTGCCAATCAATACTTCCGGTGAGGATAGGAAGTACTATCGTATTCTTTTAAATATGCCTATGCTAAGTAGTTACGAACTTATTATTTTACAAGACAAGACAACACGCTCCCATCTTTGAAAACGTGTCTGTGTCAGACATCACTGGCTCATTAACAAGTCAGTCTCTATAGAGATAGGGTAAGGTTCAAAATAATATCTCAATAATAGATCAAGTCAGTTATCTCCCTTACCGCATGTGCCCAGCAAATGCTTAAATGAGGAGGATTAGCCGTTTTGGATGAAACATCCCACAGTATATTGTGTGGGTTACCTACATAATTAACACACGCAAAATGAAGTGAAGTTATGTGGCATAGTGTGTAGTGGGCTTTGACTATCTCTAACCGGCTGACCGACACTTACAAGAACCTTCGTTTTTCTGCATTGAATTCAAGCATAGAGCCATAGAGCACAGAAAACGAATGATGGAATATAACTAGAACAACAGAACACATACAATTATACGACATATACAGTTAATCCATTACATCATTAGCTTAAACTCTCGATACTTACTAGTAATAATTTGCAAAGCTAGATTACTCTTTATATTGAGAATAAGGTTTTCTAAATTGTCAATGAGAGGACAGGCTCTTTGAAAGGTTTTTGAAATACATTTCGCTCAGGAGATGCCCACTGAGATCGTCTAGATTTAAAAGGTTTTCGGGGAAAACACTTCCCCAGTACCCCCCCCCCCACGTCTCACCCCCACCCCCACCCACCCACCCCACCCCATCCCAACCCCTAACCCCACACTCATCCCCCAGATCGAGGGAGAGGAACACACCTCCTGATCCCCTTGTGCAATGATCATTTTATTTTATTATATGCCCTCTATCAGCGCTAGCACATTTTCCACAATAATAACTTACGTTTAAACCCATTGGGGATCATAACGTGAAACGAACATATACACACATTGGGGCAAACCAAAGCCCAAAAAAGGAACACTAATTTATAATTATGTACATGACACATTCTTTAGAGAGGACATAAAGCCGTTGTCCAGGCAACCCTTCGAGGAAGCACCTCAAAGATGGAGTCATGACTCAAATACACCTTGATGTAATAGGCCATTAAACCAACTGAACGAACGAACGCATCACAATAAAGAACAGGCGCACACCTTATTACAGGTGCACCATCATGTTAATGGACCTTTCCAGTTTATCCATCCATCATATGTCCTCATAATCAACTACGTGACGTGAAGGATGACATCATAATCAATGACGTCATGAATGGCGTAGTAAGGTTCGTCACGAACGCTTAGTTGATGACGGACTATGCGTTGTTGCACGAATTGTATGTCTTTACTATTTAATAAACATGCTGTTGAATATTTTGACCCTAATTTGACTGGGCGCTCTTGCTGTCATATGCAATTTAGTTCCAAAATATTCAACAGAGTACTTGCATAGTTTTCTGGAAATTGATTGTCCATGAGATCAGGGATCGATCGATCCCAACATGGCAGAAGTGTATGTGGCGCCTAGATATGCGGGGCATAGTTAAAACTGGATTTCTCCATTGTGAAATGTATTCCGTATGGCATGACGATGAAGATCCTTTAATGAGCTGGATACACTTGTTGATTAGCATATTTGTAGACATATCTCATGAAGTGTTTCAATGTCTGCGCACATGAGGACCAATCGATCTCAGCATAGAAATTACAATTTTCTTTACAGAAAGTATGTCAATTTATCGTAGACTAGATGTCTCCAGTTACTGTGGGTTTTTTAATCGTAATAATCGGTAGTCATGACAGTTCCCGCCATCATTTTCAAACAGTTCTCTACTTATTTCTAGGTTAAAATATCACTTTCCTTCAAAGTTTCATAATTGAGCCTCCTACTTTTCAAATCCAAACTTTGTACTGGTCAAATGTTAACTGCAGATATAAAGCATTTCATTATAACACCACGACATTCCGACATACCTTCTCTATACATTGGTGTATAATACGTCGCCAATGCCAAACATAATTTAATTTATGCCTTATTTCGTGACAATCACATAATGGGGGGGGGGGGGGGGCAGTTTTAGCTCTGCCCAGCCGATTTCTAACTTTAGCTCCGCCAATGTGTTGTAATCCTTTTTACCTCAAACACTGAATTCCCAGAATCTTAGTTTCACGGTAATTATACGGGTAAGCTGCTGACTATTTTGAAACTAATTTGGCACGGGGCTGTTGCTGCATATTACAGCAACAGCGCCCAGTCAAATTAGTTTCAAAATATGAAACAGAATGTTTATTAAGTTGTAAATTCATCAAAGACATACAATTCTTACACTAGTGGCGGACCTTTCTATTTCAGTTGCGGAGCTATATTAAATTTTGATCATGACGTCAGTTAACTAACAGTATTGAAAATTGCTTAATACGTCAGGTACTTGAGTAGCAGATCGGATCCCACCGTTGACATCTCATTTGGCTTTCAAGTAGACGTATTATCTATCACACACCGTCTGTTCAACTATGGAACTTCATATTTATCACACATCTTAGTTCAAGAACTGTTGCACCTATGTAACCCCATCTTAGGATAGGACCCGGTATTCCGATTTACTCACCATACGAGTGCACGAAAGGGTTTTCCTATTCAACTATGGTACTGTACTGGTAGCAAAAGAAATGCTGTTGCTATTTACCCACGATCCTAATGCAAGAACTATTGTTTACCCGACATCTTAATACAGGAGATGTTGTCTAAATCTACACGGTGTAGACTGCACAACATATTCGTAAAGTTTCAGATTTACTCAACCAATTAACACATGGAAAGCTGTTCCTATTTACTCCCCCTCCCCTCCCCCGACCCAAGGCTTAGTACTAGAAATCGTGTTTCAATATACCCAACAACTTAGAACAAGAAATATTTTTATATTTTCCCTCGCATCTTAGTAGATCAACAACGGGTGGG
Organism: Chaetoderma sp. LZ-2023a; assembly: GCA_034401795.1. Lineage (NCBI taxonomy): Eukaryota > Metazoa > Mollusca > Caudofoveata > Chaetodermatida > Chaetodermatidae > Chaetoderma > Chaetoderma sp. LZ-2023a. Next base: position 14,368,281 of record CM067370.1, read on the forward strand.
GTTTTTCAATTTATCCGAGATGTTAGACCAAGAAACGTTCACACAATTTAATCGATTTAACCCACATGTATCCATACAAGGCAAGCGGTTCTATTTACCATTTGGAAATAGTATTCTATTTAACCCATATATTAGTAAAAGAAGGGGTGTTCTATTAAGCCATACATTAGTAGAAGAAGGGGTGGTATAATAGTATACTAAGCTCGTTACATTGCAATAAAAATATTTAAAATTTCCAGAGTTTATGTTAGTTTACAGGTAATGCCTCTTTAACCTATAAATTAATAGAACGGTTATTATATTTAACCCGCAATGAACGCATTCCTATTCACAACCTATATATTACGATATCAATGCTAAAAAAGCTTGTTGCTATCTACCAACAACTTAGTGCAAAAAGGCATGTTATTTTCTACCAGCATCTTAGTATAAGAATGGTATTACTATCTACCCACCATCTTAGTATAAGAAATGCTGTTACTATCTAACCATCATCTTAGTATAAGAAATGTTCTTACTATCTACCCACCATCTTAGTATAAGAAATGTTCTTACTATCTAACCACCATCTTAGTATAAGAAATGTTGTTACTATCTCCCACCATCTTAGTATAAGAAATGTTGTTACTATCTACCCACCATCTTAGTATAAGAAATGTTCTTACTATCTGCCCACCATCTTAGTATAAGAAATGTTCTTACTATCTGCCCACCATCTTAGTATAAGAAATGTTCTTACTATCTAACCACCATCTTAGTATAAGAAATGTTGTTACTATCTCCCACCATCTTAGTATAAGAAATGTTGTTACTATCTACCCACCATCTTAGTATAAGAAATGTTCTTACTATCTGCCCACCATCTTAGTATAAGAAATGTTCTTACTATCTGCCCACCATCTTAGTATAAGAAATGTTGTTACTATCTAACCATCATCTTAGTATAAGAAATGTTCTTACTATCTAACCATCATCTTACTATAAGAAATGTTCTTACTATCTACCCGCCATCTTAGTATAAGAAATGTTCTTACTATCTAACCATCATCTTAGTATAAGAAATGTTGTTACCATCTACCCACCATCTTAGTATAAGAAATGTTGTGACTATCTACCCACCATCTTAGTATAAGAAATGTTGTTACTTTCCAACATCTTAGTATAAGAAATGTTGTTGCTATCTACCCACCATCTTAGTATAAGAAATGTCGTTACTATCTACCCATCATCTTAGTATAAGAAATGTTCTTACTATCTAACCATCATCTTAGTATAAGAAATGCTGTTACTATCTACCCACCATCTTAGTATAAGAAATGTTGTTACTATCTACCCACCATCTTAGCATAAGAAATGTTGTTACTATCTAACCACCATCTTAGTATAAGAAATGTTGTTACCATCTACCCACCATCCTAGTATAAGAAATGTTGTTACTATCTACCCACCATCTTAGTATAAGAAATGTTGTTACTATCTACCCACCATCTTAGTATAAGAAATGTTGTTACTATCTACCCACCATCTTAGTATAAGAAATGTTCTCACTATCTAACCACCATCTTAGTATAAGAAATGTTCTTACTATCTATCTACCTACCATCTTAGTATAGGAAATGTTGTTACTATCTACCTACCATCTTAGTATAGGAAATGTTGATGCTATCTACCCAACATCTTAGCATAAGAAATGCTGTTACTATCTATCCACCATCTTAGTATAAGAAATGTTCTTACTATCTATCTACCTACCATCTTAGTATAAGAAATGTTGTTACTATCTACCCAACATCTTAGTATAAGAAATGTTGTTACTATCTACCCAACATCTTAGTATAAGAAATGTTGTTACTATCTAACCACCATCTTAGTATAAGAAATGTTGTTACTATCTACCCAACATCTTAGTATAAGTAATGTTGTTACTATCTACCCAACATCTTAGTATAAGTAATGTTGTTACTATCTACCCAACATCTTAGTATATGAAATGTTGTTACAGTCAAGTAACTATTGCTCTCTTTGTCTTGGTCGGAGAAAGATTGTGCAATATAGAAACAGAAATACAGAGATACAATGGTCCAGACTCATTTGTGATAAGTGAAAGTATAATATCACACGAACATGCTTTTTAAATAGCATTTCGAACTTCAAAGTGACTAAGTGAAAGTATAATATCACACGAACTTCAAAGTGACTAAGTGAAAGTATAATATTACACGAACTTCAAAGTGACTAAGTGAGTAGCTATAGAGGCCTAGCTAGGTTGTATGTACAGGAAATATTAATAAAAATGATTAATCATCTAACATATCATCACATATGTACCGCCAGTAGACTCGCACGTCAAAACTATAAGCAGTTTAACAGCAGTTTTTTTTCTAATAGACTAACTTCATCTTTCTATTTATATCTGTCGATAGCATGTAGATGTTATATTTAGATTAGCCAGTCTTTCAGAGAATGGACGCTTTCTTGTTTAGACGAAACCAATTAATGTAATCGTGCTGCAATACAAGTTTATCATATTCTTATGAAAACAGGTTGCTGTTTCACAGTTCATATACAGACCCAGTGATAACCATCGAACTATGTTTTACTCTGTTTTATTCACACGACTGTAGTTGTTTGTGTATTATCGCCCTCACCAATCATTGCGGGCAAATATTTATTTATGAGTTTTATACAGTACAGGGCAGAAATAACTTATTCTGTTTCCAAAAAAACCCAGAAACATGTCAGTTAGTACGATTCTGAAGACAATGTAAGAAATGTTCTGTTGAATATTTTTGGACTTAACTTGATTGGAAACCATTTCTGCCTTGGGCATCAATGGCTTCCAATCAAATTAAGTTCAAAATATTGACCAGTACGTTTTATTTTGTTTTGGAAACACATACAGTTATTTATGAGCTGTACTGTAGTAGAATACACGACTCGGAAGTGTAAGGCGCCTCGGTAGCTCTTAGTAACGTGTCGCGTAGCTCTTGTAGAAATGACGTTTTAGTCGTTTTCTTCATCGTGGACACAGTGACGATTTGAGTTGTTACTGGCCAAAATAGCAACAGCAATACAATTTGTACACGATCGTTTTTCTTCCATCATCTGCTAAATAATCTTGGCATTTTACCTCGTACATGTGAAGATAAGCATAAAGGTTGCGTGAGATGAGACAAATCATTGACGATGTTACTGTGTATGACTCGTCTCAATCACACTCACTCGTCAAACAGCACACAGGGGGCATCAAAACCCATAGCCTATTTTCTCAAAGAAAATCTCCAGACACTCATATCCAAGACAGCATACAGAAGTATCATAGAAAAACAAGATGCAAGGACTACACATTTGAACAATTAAATGTTCCGTTTCATGTTTTATTATCTATTTGTACTCAAAATATCTGCCTCTCCAAAACATCAGCTGTGCGATTAGTTGATCACGTGCTAGTACTGTTTGCTAAGATTGGACCTCTCCAGTTTATGACGTTATAAAAAAACTACGTGACGTATAGAATGACGTCATTGATTAGTAAGTACGTTACGAACGCATAATTGGTGACGGACTAAGCGTTGCTGTACGTATTGTATGTCTTTACTATTTAATAAAGATGCTGTTGAATATTTTAAAACTAATTTGACTGGGTCGCTGTTGCTGCCATGGGTCGGGCTAAGCTAGAGATGGCCCGAGCATAGCTAAAACTGGAAAGGTCCATTGTCTTTGATTCCACAAGCAGCAATATGCCGGTATAGGCCTAGTCATGATGTATTCATTTACGGGAACCTGGATTCCAAAGTTGCTAGCCATTGATGACCGAATTTAATTCGCAATTCGCGACATACTTCCATGCGTTAGTCATAAGATGTATCACCGAATGTTAATATCGTCAAACAGCGGCATTAATGGTTATTCCTGACATGTTTCATAGGCACCCGTACCACACCAGTGCTTAAGGTGTATGGTGCTGTTATAATAAACGGAACAGCTCTCGGGAGAGATGCTGACTCACGACTTTGTGCGCTGTTTGCCAAACGGAATGCACTTCGTGACTTACTTATTTGACCATTTGCCCTCAAACTCAACGCTACCGGAGGATCTCGCAATACATTCCCGAGATAGGCCTATAGGTAAAATGCGCATTTAACCGTTTGCCTTTAAACTGTATTTTATTATAACAGATAGAAAGTAGTGCCACCAGGAAATGTTCGAAAGGGGTGGGGTGGGGGGAGGGGTCCGGGTGTCCTCCCTGGACAATTAGATGCTCGGAGAAATCATTTCCTGCACTCTGAGTGAAAAGCAACATCCCTTAAATAAAATAATTATTCGAAATAGGTCCATGCAAATGTATAGGGGGCCAAGTAGGGGTGGGCCGCCAAATCATTCTTGGAGGGGCATCCCCCAACCATACAAGTTCAAGTTCACTTTATTCACTCAGGCCTTACAAAGGCATATGAGGTATTAATATAATACATTACTTGGCGGTATATATTTACAGTAGTACTGTGCTGTACAACCCTACCCCAATATCCGTGGCGCCGACAGACAGACAGACATCCTGCTGGACTGGCGAATGGGCGGGCGGGTGGACGGTGGGTAAGCGGGCGGGCGGGCGAGGGGATGGGCCAGCGTACGGACGGCAACATGGACGGACGAGCGGGCAGACAGATGGCAGTACTCACATAAGCCTTTGCTATCATCACAAAGTTGATAGGTTAATAGTGGACCATATTGCATTCAATTCAATTCTTACTAGGCCGTTAATTGGCAGTAGAATCCAATCTGCCACTCAAGTATATGACGTCCTGATCAATTTCGCCACAGGTAGGCTGACGTCACAATCAAAATACGTAAATGAATGACGTCTCTATGTCCGTCATGAACGCTTAATAGTCCGTCAAGTGTACGAGTTATATGATTTTACTATTTAATAAACAATCTGTTGAATATTTTGGAACTAATTTGACTGGACGCTGTAACAGTACCCATTCAAATTAGTTTCAAAATAGCCAACAGATTACCCGTTTAGTTTACCTTGAAAGTGGGATTCTGACAATCCAGGGTTCAAAGTATATAAATCGATCCCAATAGAGCAAAGCGTGGGAGGAGCTCAGCTAGAGATGTGCGGGGCAAAGCTATAAATGGGCGGGTGTAAGCTAGAAATGGGCGGAGCGTGGCTAAAAATGGGCGGGGCATAGCTAGAAATTGGCGGAGCATAGCTAGAAATGTACCATTCTATTTCCAGACAACTAGGCCGGAAAGATGTTGAATACTTTTTAACGAATTTAACTGAAATTAGTTTCAAGATGTTCAACAGAATATTCCTTACATCATAAAGTTTTAGTGGTTTCTGGTCTGTACGGGTTAAAGGTCGAGGGGTATGGCGATCTATGGCTGAAACTTTAAAATAGATTTCATTAAACTTATTATAACTTAACAGATATAAAATGCAAACTTGAATGACAGGCATCCTTAACGTAGCCTACTACATATTGGATTTCCACTCTAACAGCTATGTACAGTAGCTCTAAAGATAAATCACATATAGGCCTATATACATCGCAATATTACAAAACGTAGCTTACCAAAATGTTGTCTCGTATTGCGGTCTGCTTCAACGTCACAAATCATGTATAAGAAAACAGCAGTCACACAACTCGTGTAGGAATATATACCATTCGCTACGTAGCCAGATAGTTATTCCTTGTATTACTCATACACTTATGAATGGAATGAGCACAGAATTTGAAAGATCATCTATTGTCTGTTGGTGAAGCATCGCGTGAGTCGTATCTTCCAGTATGAACATCGGAGAACAGGGGCAAAATGATTCCTGTAAACACACCTTCCAGTTAACCGCTTTAATCCTTAATATGAACTGTGACTTAAATACGAATAACTGACGCGTCTTTTAAAAAATAATTTTGCTGAAACTTTTACTTAATTTTGCTGAAAACGTTACTGCCTCGGAAGTCAAATTGGTTTCAATCTAATCAGAAAGAATTTGGATACAGTGTATATAAGATATCGTCTGCTCTGTGGTAAAATCAAAATGGAATGGGTTGCTAAGTCTATCTAGATGTACGTGCACTTTGAGGCTTGTTCTTCGATATCATGCACGCGCACAGATAGGATGATTATGAGTCCCGCGTGTGCATACAGCTTCTAACCGATTCTAACTACTAACATACTGGTGAGAATTTCACGCAGGCGATATCATGGCGATACAACATCTGCCACCTGACTGTGAGAGTACATTCTGTCGTTAAGATATTCTAGGAAATATGTGCAAGACTGAGAACTCGTCTTAAAGATGTTCTACAGTTCACACATATAACCGGCTTAACTGCACTTCACAAAAATTTTAAAATAACCGTTTCGTTTCTAGATCGCTGCATATCCATAGCGGTGGAATCGTGTGCCAATTTTGTGTCTGCTCATCTATCTGGGAAGTCCAGCAGATTAATGACCAGTGAACTTGCCCGGATGTTCTAAAAGTGATCATCATCAGCAGCATCATCATTAGCACCAGCGGAACCACAAAGTAAAGCGAATCTCATGTGATGTTGCAGAGTGTAGATTACGCGCATGTTGATAACTCCACATTTTAATCCTGATTCATGATGCAGACGACAAATGGCGCGAAACATAATGATTTTGAATATTATCAAATAAATTTGATAGATAGTTTTTATTGACTAAAGCACCACCCGCCAGTCAGATTATTTAGATAGTAGACGGCTTTTCTGTTTGGCATATAGAATAAAGTGGCAAAGAAGAAATGGATACGGCTTTAACATTAAGACTTTTTGTGCACTTAATCTTTGGTGGCTGAATTTGCTTTAAAAATCAAAATATTTCCTAATTTGATGTTCATTTGCAGGTCAAGAGAAGACAATTTTTTGAGAATTTAACACAGGAATGACTGGCTCGAGCCAGTCATTCTAATCGTAAAATTTGAAAAACAGTCTTCTTGGGCTGTAAATTTATGTTCCTCAATGCCAGTGCAGAGTCGGAGTTTTGCCGGCTTAGTCATTTCAGGGTTAAGAGACGATAAATTGTTTGCTTTTATGGTTTGTTTTTCTAGTGGATATATAGAATATCCCTATATCTTATTTTAGTACATATTTTAAATATATACAGCAAACCATGTAAAACTGATATATGCTAATTTGCATGACATCAAGATGGATCAAAGGGATTCTTTTATTTCAATCTAAGTAGAATTCCACCATGAAATTATATTGTGTCATATTATAGATAATACCCGCTTAGCATTAATAACAGACTAGGCCAATACGCTTTATGTAACTGACCTGTTTTTAAGAACCAGTCACGATCATTTGGCTAAATCATGTTGTCTTGTAAGCAAGAAGATAAAATTACCAGACATTTAATATGTGAATATATGACAGATTAGGTAAAATGTCATTACCTGTTGATCGTGAAGTCGTCACAGATTTACGTTTAACGAGAGACGATGTATGAACACAGACCTGATGACGCAGGAACTTGATGAATCAGCCAAATTGTGATCCGCTCCAGCTCATTGAGATACCGTTCATGTGAGTTTGAAACAATGGACCTTTCTAGCTCATCCATCAATCATATGACGTCATAATCAACTACGTGACACTCGGGATGACGTCATAATCAATTACGTCATGAATGGCGTACATAAGTTCGTCACGAACGCTTAATTGATGACGGATTAAGCGTTATTATACGAATTGTATGTCTTTACTAGTTAATAAAGAAAATGTTGAATATTTTGAAACTAATTTGACTGGGAGCTGTTGCTGTAAAATACTCAACAGCTTACCAGTATAGTTTTCTGGAGATTTATAGTCTGGCAGTTCAGAGATCAATCAGCCATTGTTATATTATAGAGACGCGTTCAAGAATATCAGAAATATTCACCACAAGCGGCTTAATGGTCTGTGCTTCATATGCTCCATGTGCATTTTGAAATCATTCATACCTCATCAAAAGCATGTGGCATGAAACTTTTACTGACTCATATTGATTCTATAATACGAAATAAATTCTTGGACAATATGAGATTAACAGCTCCAGCCATTAAAACAAGATATCCAGCAGAGTAATTGATCAATCAAACGTGTGATTGTGACGTTGGGTCGTGCCGTCAACTAAGCGAATAATAGATGTATGTTTGCTTAACAGATGAAGTCATGTGAACAGAAGGATCTGTTTCAAGCTATGACCCTCCCATTTCTATCTATGCCCCTCCCATTTCCAGCTAAGCTCCGCCCACGTTGTGCACTAGTTTGGATATATTTTAACGCTTTGAGCGCTGAATTCCAAGGATCTAAATTTCAATGTAACCATGCATAGGCCTACAGATAAGCTGTTGAATTTTTGTAAACTAATTTGACTAGCGGTTGGCTATAGCAGCAACAACTCCCAGTCAAATTAGTTTTAAAATATTCACCACAATGTTTACTAAAGTGTAATTTAATCAATATTTACATCATTTGATCAGTATCTTATTAGCAATAGTGTATTGTCTAATTAATTACATTTCCAATTTCATATTTGGCTAGTTTAATGTACGTAAACTGAATGATAGGAAGAAATGTGTCATAGGGATGGATGTATTGTTTTTATACCACGTAGACTGTCTGAACAAAACCCGGATGAACATATGCGTGTATTGACTAAGCACCTGTCAGCCGTCCCTAAACACTCGGTATATTATTAGCTTTATGAATCGTCGCTCAAGCGCGGCTAAATTCCGCATACTAATTATACCCTCGAAAATCCACACGTACTGGACCACGTCTTTTAGCAACAATTTTTCAGTAATATCGTGGTTTAATATACGGACGTGTAGCTGTCTGTATCAACAGCATGCCCGTATAGGTTTCTGGAGATTGATAGTCAGAGAGTTCGGGGATCGACCCCAACACGTGCGAGGTGGGGGTGGAGCTCAGCTAGAGATGGGCGGGGCATAGCTAAAACTGGAAAGGTCTATTTCTAATGGCAGCAACATCTTTCCAGTCAGATTAGTTTCAGAATATTCAGCTGATTCTTAAATTGTAAATTTACTAATGACAAGCTTTTCGATTTTTTGTAAGGGAGCTATACCTCATTCTGATTCTGACGTCAACTAGCACGTGAAGCTTTTTAGTATGACATCAGATACTGGAGTGACAGATCAGATCCCTTAATCGCACTGCTTTTCCAAATGCAGACTGGCCGATAGAGTTGGTCTAAATATTCGAAGCCGCATACCAAACGGGTGAAGGTTCACTCTATTAACGTCAAATGGTAAGCCGGTTTGTAGTACATAACATACTTATAAATATGCTTTAGCACGAATTCAAGCACACCTTTTGTGTATTCTACAAACACATCGTTTATTGTGACAATAATATCTCTGAAATGTATCAAACTTCGGTGCAATGCCATCGTCATGTTGCACCATCGTCATGTTGCACGATCCTCGCCATCCCACTCTGCTCCCGTATCTAGTATGTACAGTGCTTGCAGGATTTTCATACCTGTGCTAAGTTCACGAAACGCCATAAATTTTAATGAGCTGGTGTCAGTCACTTTCCGCCAATGAAACTGCTCGATAAGAAATAAAGGCAGTAGGCCTACACAAATTTACACATGCGCGTAAGCGAAAACCAGCCTACACCTTTTCCGCTCCTCGGATAACGGTTGCAAACATTTGCAAATATATCTTCCCATTTCAACAGCATCACCATCGTTGTTGTTATTGTGATTGTAAATTAGATCACCGGATGAAGACTGTTGAAGTAAGCTGAAATCTGATTGGTGGACTAAACCGGCTTGTAATGTTACGTCACATAGCAAGAGATCAAATGACTGCAAGCACGGCCACAACAGCAGAGCTATGTGAGTGGGCGTATATTAGTACGATGGTATAATGTGTGCTTGTAACCGGCCAATAACCAATTTGGCCCGTTTGTAAACGGCGCAAACCCATATGACAATTTTTATCGGCGTGCCCTTTTGTAAATAGCGCAAACCCATATGACAAATTATCCCTGCCCCCGTTTGTAATCGGCGCGCCCGTTTGTAAATTGCGCAGACCCATATGACAATTTGTTATCGGCGCACCCGTTTGCAAAAGCTGCGTGGCCCATGTGTAGATTTGTTATCGGCGTGCCAGTTTGTACCGTTTGTAAACGGCGCACTGCCCATATGTCAATATAAAACTTGCGCCAATAAGAAATGTGCATAGTTGCAAACGAATTGTGATTTCTACCGCTACCTTCGCAGATCAATGATTAATTTTCAGTCACTGGGGTAATTTATTTGTTATGTCTTACTGGAAGAAACACCGTATATCAAACAAGGTGATGGTCATTTGCTGAATCTGTGTATGACATGCGTTGGCAATATGGGGAGTGCGCCGTTTACAAACGAGCGCGCCGATAACAAATTGGAATGTAGGTCTGCGCTATTTACAAACGGGCGCGGCGATAACAAATTGGTATATGGGTCAGCGCCGTTTACAAACGGGCCAAATTGGTTATTGGGTCGCTACATGCTTACTCCGTTTCACTACAATATGAAAATATCTACCTGAAAACGAAAATATCATTTCCTTGTGAGAGAGGACCCATATCACACGCACCCACACACACACACCCTCCCACCAACACACACACGCACGCACGCACGCACGCACGCACGCACGCACGCAAGCACGCACGCACGCACGCACGCACGCGCACACACCTTCCCACAAAACAGTACCCATACCAATGCGTACATCAAACACAACAGAGCGCAATATATCGGATATATCATAATCATTACAAAATATTGGTTTATATACTTACAAATTAATACAGTGACGGTCCCTAGCTTCCTCTGTTTTATACCTTATTGTATATTAGTCAGATTCACCATCCGAACATATTTACTATATATTCTTTATCCAATTTAAAAGGAACTAATAAATTTAATTTATTTGATAGAATTAATTTTCACCACGAACAAAGATATAATCTGGAAATAGAAATATTTCACCATATTTTACTTGGTACACTAGGTAATCACGAATACCGTCAGGTCTAGCCCGAGCACTGAAATACTTGAATTGACTGAAGTACTAACGGATGATATATTTATAAAGCTTCGGAGATAGAAGAATATCAGCATAAACACTCGCACATACCTGCTTATTCCATCCAGAAATAAGACATTTTTGGAATAATTTGAAAACAATTTGCCTGAAAGATGTTAATGGCATAGGCAATAACGACGTTCCTCTAAATTATTCTTAAATATTTACTAAAATCTGAATTACATTACATATAAAGTTTTAGGACATTCAGGCTGCAATACGTTCTTAACGATGCAGACAGTAGCAGACTTGTTTGAAATGTACCGTCATGAATAAGTGTCAGCAGGTAGGGTTTTCTCACCAGGCACGAGGCCAATAACCAATAGATTTGAAAATAGAGAGATTTCCTCCTGTTTTCTAACTGGCTAGGTGTTCTTGAGTTTGTCATGGATCGGTGGAACCCGTGGCAACCGCTTCCTGTTTGATATTTTTAAAGTTTGAATTTAATGTATCTTAGTGATTCTGGGAGGATTCTAGATGTAGAATGATGTCACTACGTGTGATTTTGTGTGCTAACTTTTGCTCATCTTAAAGATATGCCTGTTGGAAGTTGCTTCTATCAACATCAGCAATAGCTGTTACACCACCTTAACCCAGAATCTGCTTTCTATAGTCTAGGATCATTGGGCAGAAAGTCGACAGTTCTCGTGTACGAGGCCAATAGGTTCGTCTAACCCTTTAACTACCAAATGTCAGAAATTTTTTAATATTTCCTTTTTAAATGTCCACTTGCAGGTCAAGAGAAGACTATTTTTGAAATTTTACCACTGGAATGACTGGCTCAGTAACCGAGCCAGTCATTCCAGTAGTAACTTTTTTAAATAGTCCTCTCTTGGCCTGCAAATGGGCATTCCTCAAGACCAATATAGAGACCGTTTGGGGCGGCTTCGTCATGAAAGGGTTTTAAAGAATGACATGGCTGTAGGCTGTTGCATCTTGCTTTCAACGACTATTGTATCTTTCACGAAATTAAGACGCTTTTCCTCTTTGCCCAAACTCACCAAGACACTGCCGTTCACATACAGCTAATTCACTATACAAACAAAATACTGGAAGATGCCATGTCTGCATTGCAATAGGTGTCTGTATCGAAGTAGGTATTTACATAATTGAAGATTTAAGAAATTTCACTATCGTTTATTATTAAACACAGACTCACGGCTTGTATAAGTCTATCTGTCTGCCAGTTGGTCGGTCGTTGTGTCTGTCTCGTGGCACCTGTTATTATTACATCTCGGTCCTGACAAACTAGAATCCGAACACATTTTCAATATAATATTTTTAATCTAAATTTCATGATATTTGATAACCGATTTGAGAAACATAAAATGTTGTCTATTTATGAAATAGCTAACTATTATAGAGGTGATGGAATTTCTGATCATATTAATTTAAAACAACAGCAACTATTCTGAAAGCAGTGCAACAAACCATGTTCTAAAAACATCTGTAGGCCTACAAAGTTTGAAGTACTTTGATCTATATGTTAATAAAAAGAACAGTTGCATGGCAACGCGAATTAGGCATAGCTATAAATAAAATTGTTGTAGAACATGAGTAGCTGATGTATCCGTTATGTCTGTTGGTGTTCATGTTGTCACGACAACACGTGTGCTACATTACTTACGCCCAGAATGCTCTAGATGAACTTTTAAACATAAATTTACCCATGCTTTAGTACAGTACTGACCTTTCCAAGAACGCAGAGCGAGATTGTAAATATTCAGTAGACATGACACTTATAGTCTAGACAGCATGTTACATACATTTTAGCATGGAAGCCATACATTCTACTTCTCACAGAACTATCTCTATTTGACCTGAAAACATACTGAAATCTGCATGGTAATTGGCTGCAACTATTATACTATTTAATCAAACTTGACTAGCCTTAAACGTTCAAGAAACCAGTGGAGCTTAAGTAGGTTGTGGTGAGGGGGGGGGGGGGGGGTGGGCTAGTGGGGTTGGGCTACAACTTTGAGGAAGGGGATAAGTCCATGTGAGTCAAACCCATTTAATATGATGTGCAACATAAACATATAGGCACACTTAGGAAGCACAGTAATTATGCCGTTTTTCACAAATAATGCAGGAAATGGCTTCTTAGCACCTCTGACCCTTTTTACTATGAGTGGCCTCACACTATGGCAGGCTGGCACCTTCATCGTCATTGCAAGGAATATTAATAGTTTAACATCGAGATATAGAAAATACAAGAATTCTTAATACTGGCACCTTCACCATCATTGCACGAAACATTAATAGTTTAACACCGAGATATAGAAAATACAAGAATTCTTAATACTGGCACCTTCACCGTCATTGCAAGAAACATTAATAGTTTAACACCGAGATATAGAAAATACAAGAATTCTTAATTATTATGCTGACATTTTGTATATGTGAATCTATACATTAGCCGCCAGGGGTTGTCTGAATTGTATTACAGCAATTAAGTACAAATATATTCATATAATAGCCGCTCTTCTTTCCTGGAAAGATTCCTATCTCCCATATTTCAGAACTATCGTTTCTACAACAAGGTATGTGGCATATATTCTCTAGCCACATTGGAATCAACGGTAATGGATGAATCCGATCTGTCACTCAAGTATATGACGTCATACTCAATTAGGCTACATCACATGTAGGTTGACGTTTCAATCATTATTGACAGCAAGTACTCCATCAAGTGCATGAATTGTATGTCTGTAATGGATTTACTATTTAATAAACACTCTGTTGAATAATTGGAAACTAATTTGACTGGGCACTGTTGCTGCCATGGGAATTAGGCCTACCATGCAGATGGGATTCTGGGAAGTAAGGGTTCAATGTATATAAATTGATCCCTTGACGCGCAAAGCATAGCTGGAGCTTAGCTAGAGATTGTCGGGGCATAGCGAGAAAGTGTTATACGACTGTGTTGATAAGTAATAAAACATAGCATAGCAAGGGATTCTAGGAAATGAGCAATCAGGAAAACATGCGTGATTTCACGTGAATATCCGTTTGCCATCTATATATTATAAACTGAAATTAGTTGTATCTATTGTTCTATATATGCGGGAACGAGGTGGAAGTTGAACCACCACCGCTCTCTCGGCATGCATTCCAAATTGTCTTAAAGGCTTGTATAAAAGTCAGATTGATTGGGGTATTGCGATGTTCGCGTCTAACTGCGATGTTAGTGCCTTCTAACGTTAATTAGCACAATAATGACTCAGCCTTTAGAGGGTCATTTCGGCAGATTAATCACAACACATAATGCAAATAAATATAGACGTGTAAACCGCTCAAACAGATAGTGACGAAACCACTAACACCTTATTCCATTATTACCGGTTCCCTTTGATGTTGTCTACTAATCGATGAGGTGTTGCTGATAGATCCACCAGATGGTGTTGTATATAAGCACCCTTTTTAACAGCGACAGTTTTCAGCAACTTCAATTCCTAGATTGGATCCCGGTGTCCATCTTGTTTTTCACCTGCTTCTAGAAGATGCTGAAAGTTACCATGGAGCAGTAAAATTTTGTGTTAAGAATGTTACAGGGAAACGAAGTTTATTATGTTGTTGCTTTGCCAGCTCTTATTAACGACTTAGCGCCTCTAGCAGCGGCAGGTGTGCTAATAGCAGGTCGTTGGTATGGTTGGCTTACAAAGACAGCGTGATGATCCATATACCACGCCCACATACTTAATGGATCAGAAGGGGTGGTTATACGAGCGTTAGACACACCCGCAAAGTTGTTGATCTGTCAAATGTGCATACTGTGATAAATATTGTTAGGAAGCATCATAATTAAGTCGTTTATCACAGAGAATACAAGAAATGAATCCTGATTTTATTTAAGTTTTTCTGTCAGATGAGGACACAGCTGTGAGAGGGGGAACCTCTCTCGGATCCTCCCCCAACTGCGCCCATATTCGCTGCTACTGCTTGTACATCAGTATTTAACATGTCTAAAACTACAAATGAGATGGGAAATCACACGAAGTAGGTGCTGGGGTGGGGGGGGGAGGTTGAGGGGGGAGGTGAGCTTTTTACAAACACTGGTTTTAGATGTGTCATATTTTGACAATGTGGCAAAGAACGTTGCAATGTATTTTGATTGAACATGTAATAAGCATTCACCAATGGCTCCCATTATTATGCACACATACGCACGCACGCACGCACGCACGCACGCACGCACGCACGCACGCACGCACGCACGCACGCACGCACGCACGCACGCGCGCGCGCGCGTACGTACGTACGTACATACACGCATGTATAGTTGCAATTTGCGGAAACGAATCCATTCAAAATAGACACGTGTCAGAATGTAACTTTGGTAACAGAGGGTTTAACTTTTTAATGACCAATATCTCCTCATTGAATGTCCATTTGCAGGCCATGTTAAGACTATTTTTGAAGATTTACCACTGGAATGACTGGCTCTGTTATCGAGGCAATCATTCCTGTGGTAAATTTTCAAAAAATGTATTTTCTTGGCCTGCAGATGGGCATTCCCCAAGACCATTGCAGAGGCCGGTTTTGGCCGGCTTCGGGCTAAAAGATGAAAACGGTTACCTGACTACAAGCAGGCTGTGTACAGCTAGCAGGCTAGATATACGCCTCGCGTGTGGAGATCACTCAGTTTTATAACCAGTTCTTATTTCTAGCATCAGTTTTAATCTGCATTCTTGCTCTGCAGTCGACAAATACAGCTGTTACATAATGTAGAGTGCCAAGGTCACTGGTGCTTAGCCAGGAATGAATGACATTTAGAGCAATAAGTTATATTCGCACGAGGCGCGTCCTTCTACTGAAAGATGTCTGTTAAGCATTGATCAACGCCCCAATATCGCCCATCATGTCTGAAATACGTCATGGCAACGAGTACTTGAAGAAAACAGGATAATGCAAGGCAGTTAGCTACAGTGGCTAGATTTATACACAGTCCCAGTACCGTACCTTATGACAACGAATCTAAGGTTGTGTAGGCAATAACATTCTAACATTAATGTATTGTGTGGATATTGCTAATCTGAGATCAACTGAGGCCCACATAGATTGTGAATAATAACGTTGCTTTTGTTCATATGAACTTGAACAACTGTGCGTGAAATGGATAATATTTCTACTATTAGTAGCACGTTTGAATAAGCTTTGCTCAACCAATGCCTAGGTATTACCTTTCCACAGCAATCATTAATCTAGCGTTGTCTATCAGTATATCATAATCGAAAACCCGCCATGGGAGGGCATTCACCAATACACATATCCAAACCATCAGCTCGACGGCCCCACCCCACCTCAAACGTGGCCACTCGACCCAGCTGAGCCCACCCACCCACACCCGACAGACCTCCCCCCCCACCCCCACCCCCCCCCCCCCCCGCCAACAATAACAACATAACAATCTCACCCCATCAGACTGACACATATCAGTATCTGATGAGGAATGTGCAGAAGTGCATATACAACATCTGATAGTCAGAATGGGTGGGGCCTCTCCACCCCATCGGTGTTAAGGTATATCTATAATTTTCCGGACCGCGTGCTCTCGAAATTGAAAATTAGAGGTAATAGCACAAGCATCCTTAGTATCAACAATTAGTCTTTGATCCTTGCAGACTTCCAGACTTATTTTCGTCGCTTACATTACATTTCACAGGCTATCTATTTTATCCCAAGCCAGTGTATTTAGCACTAAATTCTGCACTCTGTATACACTTCTTCTTCTTCTTCTTTTCGATCGCTGGTATCACACTTGAAGAGCCGTTCTCAAGATTTTATCCTAAGCCAGTGTATTTAGCACTAAATTCTGCACTCTGTATGCACTATACAGCCAATAATTATTTTGAGTAAAACATGGTTTTGTACTTTGAAAGCACGTACGAAATATATGATACCAATTCAGTACGAATGCTTTCTTGGAAGCAACTTGATTGGAATTTGTTTATGACAAAAGAGAAAGAATTTGTTAATTTCCCATTTGCATCCAACATGTTATTAAGAGCATGCCTGTTGTCTCAGCATGATCTGTTGTACTTGGTTACGAGTCATCTTCGTAGTCGCCATAGCATTTATTCTAGTCTAGACGGGTATTTCAAGGCCTTCGTTGTTCAATCACAATATATATAAAGTTTTACAGTGATATGTGGACATTGCTATATCAGATTGAGCCCACGCAAAAATCTCTGTAGATATGAGTCCACACATATATGTATGTTCAGTCCATATAGATATGTCCACATATATCTATATCCACGTGGACTTTATATATAACCGTACTTGTGTGGACGACCAAAAATAGTATACGGACATGGTTATATATGTGGACTCATATCTACAGAGATTTTTGCGTGGACTCAATCTGATATAGTAATGTCCACATATTACTGTAAAACTGCCATGAAATATGAGCCTGATATCACTATAAGACCTGAACTGTTTCAGACCACAGCCTTACGGCGCATTAAATCTTTGTCCTTCAAGTGAATCACGGCATTTCCTATGATAAATGATCCCACCCGATCCCGAAAGATATGTGCTCTCTTCAGCATATTATGTGTCTTTAGAAAGCAGACAATGGCTCCAGTTCTTGTCGAGATAGCACTAAGTTTGTCATGCACTGTGGATAAAGGTATGGAATGGTGACTAGATTATCGTGTCATCGTCGACACAAGTACACGAAGCTTCTGAGAAGATATCAGATATGCTCTACACGATGTCTTTGTGAAGTTTGTAAATCATTTATTTGATACAAGCAGGGAAAAAAGAACATATCATAACTGTTCTAAGGTATTCATCTTCTGCGTTTGCAATGGCATCGCCTTGCTTTAGGCCAAGTGCGACGCACTATAGTTTGGTCCTTACACACCTGTGTAAGGAATGTCAAAGACTGTATAGACCGACAAACAGACAGGCAGACAGACATATACTAGTTGAATGTAGCAACTGAATACAATTTATTAACCATGACGGTATATTCCATGATAGTAATCCGATGACGAAAACGACTTTATAGTATACTGGTACATGCCTTAAGTGATTCGTATTCGGATTAGAAATGGCAGCTGGTACACTGGCTGGCATTCATAACACATATTCAGTTACGAAATTTTCCAATTTAATTAATTTATGAAAATTTCTGTGAGAACACGACAATTGTGTCCATTGAGATTTGAACTATTTATCAGATACCGTTCTCCTGTAAGATTATGTAACTAATTATATTAATAAATACATTTCCCATGAAGTATTATTCCTCGTGGACTGTTTATTTAGTATCCAATTCCAATATGTGATGCATGTAAGCTATAATGGAAAGATTATCAGTGGTATTATCCTCGCAGGGGGTGGGGGCGGTGTGATGGGGGGGGGGGGGGGGGGGGGGGCAGATGTCATGCGTTATCTGAATGCTGTTCTCCTTAACACGTGCCTCTTATCCGTATACGTTCAGGCTCTGAACAGCAGGTATGATGTCTCCGCTTATAACGCAGCTTACTGGGCAGATGCTGAAAGTAGCGGCGCGGTATTGGCCCATCGTTGGACCTGTAAGCTGTGTTATATGGGTCTATTTCAGATATTTGCGAATATCAATGTATCAAGCTAAATTTTCAGTGTGAAAGGAAGAAAGTGTCCATGTTAACCCTTTGAACCCAGAGTTCCCAGAATCACAATTTTAAAACCATCGTACAGGTAAGCTGTTGAGTATTTTAAAACTAATTTGACAGGATCCTGTTGCTGCTCAACAGAATATTTATATATATCGTGAAGGAATTTGGTGTTTTTGGCCTTTCGGGTTCAAAGGGTTAATGTGGCATGTTAACTGACATTCCATGTATTCTAATATAGAGATAAGATACGCTATAGATGACATAAACAGCCTTCCAACAAAAAAGTTGTCAAAAAGAACGTGTGCTTCGCGTGAAACTAATAATGCTGTGGACTGTTGCACACTGTATTGTTGAAGGATGGGGCCCTCTTAGATTACCGGAACTGACGACAATAATGGTGTCAGAACAAGTCAATTAACCTGTAAAATAAGCGTTAAATTAAACTTGATAAAAAATACAAGACATACTATATGCAAGCTGATGTCTAAGTTATCCCATTACCTACTGCAATTTAAGACAGACTACAGCTAAACTCTGTGAATACACCTTTCAGGAAAATAGTTTTCAAAGACTAAGTCTTTTAATTTTATTTTATCATAAACACTTATCCGATGTTTAGAAACAGACAGTGTTTCGACTTCCAAGATATACGAACAGATGAGCGACTCTATAGGAGGGGAGCAAGCTGTGCAGACGATAAATGGACCAGCTGTTTCTACATAGATCTTCGACATTCTTTAAGCTAAGAATAGACCTGCTAAACTAACACGTGTTCACTCGCTCGTCTTCAAGACTGCGCTCATCTCCAGCTGGATTTCGAGACGATGTTGTAGGGGAGACAGAGAGATGTGTAGGCCGAAAAGATTTATCTGGAACCAATTCATTTCTGGAGAAGCTATGCCCCTGATAAGGCCACAAGGGATGCTTCTTGTAAAATTATCCAAGAATATAAACAAACTCCGGACAATAAAATTAATGTTTCCAGAAGAAATGAATAAAAAATATCCGGAATGGCAGATGAATATGCGGAAGGGTGATCAAAAACGGCCGGAGTAGGAGTTACCTCCCTCTACCACTATTTCGCCACTTATTGATTCGCTATTAATAGTCACTCTGCCAAAGGTCAGTGTGCGCATTGTGGTTGGTGTCGTCTGTTTATTTATCTGTTTGTCCGTTAGTCTGTCTGTTTATTCGAGTGATATTTCTTGAGTCCAAGAGGTTAGAATCACAAAATTTGGGATGCCGATTTATATTGTAGATGGTTAGGCAAAAATAAGTTTGAGATCAAACTGTCAAATATCTAGGTCATGGGGTAACTAAGTGCATCACGAATGCACATTTTAAGCCATAAATCTGAAACGCAATTAGGTAGAATAACCATGTTTGGCACACCCATTCATATTAGAGGTGGCTAGAAGTTTTATGAGTTTCTACACAAATCATCAAATATCTAGGTCACATGATCATGAAGTGCATACCAGAATATCCATTTTGTGCATAACTCTGGAATGCAAGAAGGTAGAATGACCAGATTGAAGACATGCCTTCGGATCTAGTATCTATGTTTAGGAGTTGCATATTCAAAAAGGAGCGCAAATGCCTTTGTCAGCATCTCAATCGAGTGCATTCAAATTTGCATATATATTATTTACCTGTAAATGAGACACGCGAACAAGAGCTCAAAATCTGACCTTCGTGTCAAGACTGGTCACACATAAGTTAAAACATGGACGCAGGTGCGCAGACAGTGTATGGTCGCAACACATGCTTGTGTCAGTAGTCAGATCCAAACACTGGGTTTTCCACAAAATGGGCATTGACATGTCATAAACCTTTGACACAATTAAGCGCTCAAAGATCCTAGACGTACTACGCCAGGTCTGGTACAATGAAGATGAGTTACAAGTAGTGAGACTACTACTTGCAGACACCAAGCTGAGAGTACGAGTCCAGTCAGTGAAGTCTATAGAGTTTGAGACATCAATCAGCTCCCCACACGGAGATGGTCTAGCCCCTGTGCTTTTCACCTTGCTGTTGCATTGAAATCAGTGCGGGAAAATTCCACAAGACCAACCCCCTACAACCCCCTTACACCACGACCCACCCCACCCCCACCCACCACCCCCCACCCCACCCCCACCTCAGTGTCCATACTGGTTATGCCGCTAAAGATGGAATATGTCGACGATGTGGACTTCATACACGAGGAAAAGAAAAAACCCTTGACAAATTTCTCCCAATAGCTGCTGGCAAACCAAAAGTCGAGAATCTCTTTATGAATGAATCCAAAACAGAGTTCACCCACATATACCTATCTACAAAGCTTGAAACTAAAGAAAATCGTGGTGGCGAACCATGGAAGAAATGTAAATTCCTGGGCTCACTGCTTTGCAGTACTGCTGTATAGCTGTAACAGCTGGGCAGCTCCGAAATCAGCTCTAGACAATCTCGATGCCTATCACCGCAAACACTTACACAGTGGACACTGGGGCCAGAGAGCATAATTTCCATTGATGCATTATAAAAGATATGCAATACATCGCCGTTGTCTGTAAAAGTCCATGTTTGGTCATGTGCTAACGATGCCAGAAGACACGCCAGCACGGGGAGCCTTGGAATTCGCACTACTCAGAGCCAGCAAAGGCAAAGCCAGGAGAGGATCTGCTAAGCTTGCTACGAGATGACCTCAAGAAAGGGATTTTGGCTGAGAACAAGACACAGTGGGCAAAAGCGAAGAAAGGCTGATTGCAGCTGTATGATGTTTCTACTACTACAGCCGCAGAATACAGTAATCATCATCATCACCATACAATTCGTGCAATGTGTCGGCCTATTAAGCGTTTAAGATGGACTAAATCCGAGTCATTCATGACGTAATTGATTATGATGTCATCATCCGCGTCACCGTCATGTAGTTGTTTATGACGTCATATGGAAAATGAAAACGTCCATTAAATTAAGCAAAATAAAACCGGTGTAGTTACATCAAGATTCAGTCAGGCGATATTAAATCCAAGCTTAGAGGTGTCTATATTATTTCCAAACCTGTATTAGGCCTCTCTCATTGCCTAATCCTGTTTAACTATTTCCGTGTACTATGTAGGTTAATATATATATAGCCGATATACAGGTTTGCATTCACACTGCGAGAAGATAATCCCGGACTGGACGGTGGCGCTACCTGGTGGAGAGAAAGATAAAATGCTGGTCGTAGCGCTCCCTGTCAGACAGTGAGGGACAAAGCTGAAGGTAACGCTACCTGGCAAATTTTGACGGAATAGGCCGCGTTCACATAGGGAAGCAATACCGATATATCGGTAGATAAACCGCCGATTTTGTGGGATTAAATTTCGAAATAAATGACGCTAGCCGATATACCTGGTATTTACCTATATAGTGGCTGTATGAGAACACGGCATTAGGCCGCGTTCTCACTAGAGTCTTAACCGGCGTAGCTCAATACTGAGGTATGGCGTTATTCCCGATTAACTCTCCAGTGAGAACACGGCTTTAGACTGACATCTTAAGGAGCGTCAAAAGGGCTTCATGAAACACATGTGTCCAATTAATACAGATCACCGTAACACAATACACAGATTATGGCGCACAGGTTATGGCGTCATAAGGTTTTCATTCGTTAAAGGTCGGGTGCAATGCTTTTCAAACCCTCGCATATTATTTAGGGCAGAGAAGATGCCGTTTAAGAAACATTGTAAATCTTAGTAATGTAACCCACCAGGAATCGCGGTAGCCTAGGCTTAAATGTGGCATATCCGTTCGTTTTTGTTTCGTTCTGTTTTTTTAGTTTCTTTTTAGATTCGCTGGACACGTATATAGTATAAGCATTTTCCGTTAGTGTGTCTGAACCCAGAATGACGCCTTTTGAGTCTTTCTAATAATATAATATTAAATTTGCGTTCACCTCCATATTTCATTTATGATGATAAGATAATGTATTGCCACATTCCAACATAACACACTGTCAAGAATATAAATAAAGAAATAGGTCAGCTAATTAGATATATCCATACAATAGTATAGAGTACCGGTCGTGTCCACAACAAATGTTACACAATACGTTGCGCAATACTAGCCCGTTTAAACCCCCTATGCTTTAAGCCACTATTCGCCTCAACATAGATACTGTCATTTGCATTAAGATTCGAAAATAGGTTACAATTTTCTTTAGCACATTCTCTACATGTCTAGATTATCGCCAGCAAGTGTAGACTATATTACGTTAGGATACGGTTGACTCTAAACACAATTCAGTTACATACCAATTAGGATATCAGCTAGTCAGTCCCTCGTCAATTGTTAGACTGCTACAATCTATTTAATTATTTTACCAGAATTTGGTAAATAAATAAGTACGATAGTACTTACCCAAATGTACTCTGTCTTTGGAGAAAATGCAACAGTATTCAATATGTATTCACTAACTGAACCAGGTGAACACATCTTGCGAGTGGCGTGTAACTGCGCACATGTTGTACCGCTTTCTGCGCACGTAGGAACTTATGACAATAATGTGGGTGTCTAAGGCGATTTATAAAGCAATTAGCACGCGTGTGGTATCAACGCAATCAATTACTCTAGTTTTATCATTCTGAATATACTAACTAGGTGCTATTTATCATATAGGCAGATAGAAAAGATCAACGTAATTATTCTGAAATTATAGAATTCAAGGCAAAGTATTTCCAAAATATTCATTAATTCTTCACCAATATGAATAACAGTAGTATGTTCAAACCCAGCTGCCACGATGTCTTGCAATATAACAACTATACTGTGTTGAATTGTTTGACATGAACTTAGATTAAATTAATTCATGCGCGTGGTTGAACTACTGACCAATGTGAATTAAGTTGTTAAAGCACCGACAGCGAAAGCCTTCGAAGACAATGGTCAAACCAGAAGATCTATAATTCGGAGACACCTCTGGAGATATTTCCCTCGAGGCACAACGCAGCAGCTTCACTGCCGGTGTTGAAGATCTTCTTCTTCTTCTTGTCGTTCGCTGATCATACCACCAGTCCTGTAAGTGACTATCGACATGATCATAAGCGTTAAGTGCGTGGATCCATGGTTTATTAGAGTGCCCGTGCGGCCTGGAACCTCCGTTTTCAGCACTCACGGTTTCTGTCAGGGTTACCTCACCCTTACCTCCTTTAGTCGCCTCTTACGACACGCAGAGTATACGGAAGGTGTATTCTAAGCCCAACCTACAGAGCAAAGTGTGTTGAAGATGAGTATCTGGACTTCTCGGCTAAGCCTTTCGTCAAGAAACAGCTTGTACAATAGATCGATCGATCTCTGAAGTCCCTGACCATCAATTTTCAGAAAACTATACATGTAAGCTGTTGAATATTTTGAAACTAATTTGACTGGGCGCAGTTGCTGCCTATGGCAGCAACAGCGTCTAGTCAAATTGGTTTCAAAATATTCAACAGCATGTTTATATTAAATAGTAGAGACATACAATTTGTACAGCGTGTTTTGAAACTAATTTGACTGGGCGCAGTTGCTGCCTATGACAGCAACAGCGTCTAGTTAAATTAGTTTCAAAATAGTCAACCGCATGTTTATATTAAATAGTACAGACATACAATTCGTACAGCGTGTCGGACTGTTAAGAGTTAAAGACGGGACATATATAATCATTAATGGCGTAATGATTATGACGTCATCCTACACGCCGCTTAGCAATCTAAACATAGAGCCGTAGCTTCGTGCTATGTCGAGAATACACCTCTAAGATAATGACCGGCCATTTTGTTGCGTCATCGCAATGACGGAATTATTCTTTCCAAAATGGCCGCGCTGATACACGGCAAAACGTGTACGCCTAGACACTATATGATGAATTTTAGGCGTTTCCTGCCACTATTTGTTGAACATAGCGCATACACTCGAATGAAGAATAACTTGTTAAATAGGAAACCGAAGAGATTATTAATTTATAATGCACCGGTGCTCTGAAATAGTGTTTTATGGCACATGAATACTGGTGCCGACTGGTACCCCTTAAGTATGGGAATGGGAACCCTGCGCTGCTCCTTCAATATTTCGTGCTACATGTATAAAGCAATGCTGTAGCCATACTCGCGAATATATTGGTGCAAATCCATTGCTGGGTGTGTTGGTCCTGGATTTAATGAATTATGGTAGCTGGAGCTGCGAGCAAGACTCAAATAGAGAGGTGGCGGCTACGTGGCCACTGGCTAATTGTCTGGGCTACATTGAGCGCAGGCGGCATGCATTATTTTCCATGTTAAGCGACCTTGGATAACTGAAAAATATTCTCAACATATCTATCACACCCACCACCATACGCCACCCCTACATACACAGGGTGGTGGCTGTAATGAACACGGGGCGGGGTCGTGGTGCTGTAATAAACACAACTCTAACAATACATTGTATGCTTGATATTTAACGATTCTTAAATGTAGCAGAATGAATTATTTACTCTTGATACAATGCATATTTAATCAATACATTCCACACAATATTAGTGCAGGAGTCCAACTTAACACTATTCACACCTGGAATCAACATAATTATTTCCATTTTGGCTTACTCTTTTGGTTGTATGTTAAAGCTGCAACATTCGGCCAATCCAAATCATTCCAAAATTAGAACATTTCGAAACATAGTATTTGATCTGTATTTTGAAAGGGTTCATTAAAATCACATTCCACATTAGGGTTATTGTAACCATTTCATCCTTATAGACCATACAATACAAATTAGTTTTGCTTTAAGGAATATTTTGTTGAATATATTGAAACTAATGTGACTGGGAGTTACAACAGCTCACAGTCAAATTATTTTCAAAATATTTTCAAAATATTCAACAGCTTAGATCTATAGTTGTCATGTAATTGAGACATTGGAAACGCAGGACGACCAAAATGGTTAGCATAATCTTTATAATCATTTTCAGATGTGAGATTTCACCTGAGAACGGTACTCAACAAACAGCCTTTGAATCGTGTACCTACAATGTATGATCAAGAAGTTTTGACTGTTTAAGGGGATGAAGAACTTCTGTTAAATGGCATTTTAATTGTGCCTCGCAAGTCAGTTTGTTAGTCTGTCTGTCAAATTGTGTTACATTTAGGACAGCTGCCTATGTTGCAATTATAGTGTGGGGCACTTGTTTATATTGTGAACTGAAATCCTGGTCTGTGCTAAAGCTGCACAGGCTCCGAGCCAGCAGGGCCATAGAACCAAGTAAATTCTGCCACCCTGACAATTATGAACTAGCTATTAGTTTGCAGATTCAATAAGTGTTTTTAGAAATTACATCGGAGAAATGTTACCATTCAATTTCCTTTTGAATGATAATTTGTGTAATTAATTTTAATTGTGTTAAGTACTGCACATTGTTAATGGCTAAGACAAAGCCAACTCTCAGAGACAGCCAGACTGTATGAACAAGAGGCCCAAGAAGGGCATGTCACGCTCACCTGAACCATTAGCTTTTTAACCATTAGCATGACATGGTGCATAATCTTACTACAGTAGGATCCTTCCAGTCAAATTTGGATAAAATCCATCAATTGGTTACTTAAGGACGAGTTGCATTATGACAATATTCGGTAAATTTTTCATAAAAGCTAGAATTTTCACCCAAACAATTTACCAAGCACAATTCTGAATAGAAGTCCTGGAGCCCAGCATGCTAGAATCCTATAGCTTCCATATGGTAATTCTAATTAGATTTGATTGAAATCCGTCAAGCGGATAAGGAGATGTGTGTTGACAATTTCTGCTATATCTTTCATAAAATCTAAGATTTTCACCCCAAAAAATGATGAATCAAAATTCTTAATAGAAATCCTGAAACCTGTCACATTATGGTGATTCTAACCAAACTTAGTTGAAATCTGACAAGAGGCTAGGGAGGGGGAGAAGATGGATTTTGGCAATTTCCCGTAAATCTTTCATAAAATCTCAGATTTGCATCCAAACAACTGACCAATCAAAACTCTGAATACAGATTCTAGAGCCTACAACAATAGGATGCTTTCAGTCAAGTTTGTTTAAAAGCTGCTAAGTGATTTAGGAGGTTTTAAAGCAAAAGTTGATGGACGGACGACGGATAACAGATGGACGGTCGCCATGGCCATTCTGGCCAGTGAGCTAAAAATTGGACACATTGTCCATGGCATGTCAATAATATTTGAGTTCCCCAATTGCCAAACAAACAATAATTTAAGGGTTGTCTCAGTGAGATGTCAAGATTGCGTGCCTCAGTGAGATGTCTGATAGCACCAGTCTTCCACATGCCATGCTATAACTTACTGAGAATGGACAGACCCTGAGAAATGATACTGGAATGACAAGAACTTTGCTCTTTTTCTGAAAAGCATTTCTAATTAAGAATAAAACATTCACTATTACTGTGTTCAGAAATATGCTTAAATCAGAAAAATGGTTTGTCTGGAAGTTGTTAGAAAGACTTTAATCGTAAAATTAACAAGAATTCCGCAAACGGCGCATAATACCCCGCCATGATGAAAAACCAATGAATGAGAGCTATCAACAAATATTTATTTCTTCCTCAGACCCATCAGACCAGTCATCCTTATGAAGTGTCAAAGCGATCCGTTAAACGGTCAAGGAGGTAACGTCCGGAAACCAATTTTCAAGATGGCTGCCGCTGACTGGCGACCATATTGGATTTCGGATTATCGTAAATTTCGATAGGTTTCTTCACCAGACATATTCCAAATACCCTAGGAAGTGATCCGATAAATTGTAATGGAGATGTTATCCAGAAACCAACTTTCAAGATGGCAGCCCGTGGCTGGCGGCCATCTTGGAGTTCGGATCATCGTCAATTTCGCTAGGTTGTTTTTTTCCAGACCTAGTCCAACCAGCCTATGAAGTTTCAAAGAGTTCTGATAAATTGGAACAGAGTTATCATCCGGAAACCAATTTCAAGATGGTGGCTGGTGGCCATCTTGAATTTCAGATCATTGTCAATTTCGATAGGTTTCTTCCCCAGATCTAATCCAACCACTCTATGAAGTTTCAAAGCGATCAGATAAACGGTAACGGAGTTATCATCTGGAAACCAATTTTTAAGACGGCCAGCGGTGGCTGGCGGCCATCTTGGATTTCGGATCATTGTCAATCTCGATAGGTTTCTTCCCCAGAGGTAGTCGAGCCACCCTATGAAGTTTCATAGCGATCCGATACACGATAACAGAGTTATCATCCGGAAACCAATTTTCAAGATGGTGGCTGGCGGCCATTTTGGATTTCGGATCATCATCGATTTCGACATGTTTCTTCCCCAGACCTAGTCCAACCACTCTATGAAGTTTCAAAGTGGTCCGATAAACGTTAACGGAGTTATCATCCAGAAACCCATTTTCAAGATGGACATCGGTGGCTGGCGACCATCTTGGATCATTGTCAATTTCGAAAGGTTTCTTCCCCAGACGTGGTCCAAGCACTCCATGAAGTTTCAAAGCGATCCGATAAACGGTAACGAAGTTATCATCCGGAAACCAATTTTCAAGATGGCCGCCAGAAAAAATATACTGAACTTCACCAGACCAATTGGAGCAACCGATCGACTTTAACAATCACTAGAAAATTCCAATTGTTGCTTTATGAATGTCCATTTTAACCAGACCAAGAGAACACTATTTTTTTAAAGTTTACCACTCAAATGACTTGCGCTGTCATTCCAGTGGTAAAATGTATAAAATATTCTTCTTGGCCAACAAAAGCACGTTTCCCAAACTCACTGTAAATGCTGGTGTTTGGTCAGTTTGACCATTAACCCGTTCACCGATAAATTCAATTTAGCGCAAACAAACAGGAAATCTTTTGAATATTTAAACATTAATATGACTGGAAGCCATTACTGCCTTATGCGGCAATTGCTTTCAGTCATATTAATTTCAACATATTGAACAGAATATTGGACTCGTCGTTCAAATGATAAATCCTTTCATGGTGAAGCCGGCAAAAACGAGCCTCTGTGCATAGTGGTCTTGAGGAATGTCAATTTGCAGGCCAAGAGAAGACTATTTTTTTGAAAATTGTACCACTGACATGACTGGCTTGGTAACCGAGTCAGTCATTCGACTGGTAAAATTTCGAAAATAGTCTTCTTGTCCAACAAATGCACATTTTCCAAACTTACACTACAGCAAATGCTGTTTTAGTCAGTTTAATCATTAAACCTTTCATCGATAAAGTCAATGTATCTCAATCGTAGGGCAAACAAACTTGAAATCTTTGGAATATTTTAAAATTAATATGACTGGGAGCCATTGTTGCCTTAAGCAGCAACTGCTTTCAGTCATATTAATTTCAAAATATTGGACAAAATATGCTACATATTGCAAAGAAAATACTTGGACTTGTCGTTGAAAGGGTTAACGCTTTTAGACCGACCGACCGACCGACCGACCGACAGTTCAAGAGGAATATATAGGCATATGCTACTCACTTACTGCTTCATCAGATATCTTGGCCAGGCATAACTGAATACCAGATGACTATAGTCATAGTGTTATCACTCGCTGTATTTTCGTCGACCATACTATCATCTGTGTCTGGCTTTAGACTTATCTCGTCGACAAAACAGCTACACGATACCCTTGGACGGATGTAGCAGTAAATGCCTCGGTAGATTTTCCCAATAAATCCACAACAACACGAGTTTATTCATGTTCAAAGCTCAGAGTCGTTAAAATATTTGCTTATCATGGACGCAGCCATTTTGGATATAAGCAGAAAATATGGGGGGGGGACTATTTTCTCTATAATAACCG
The DNA here is from genome assembly GCA_034401795.1 of Chaetoderma sp. LZ-2023a. Classification (NCBI taxonomy): domain Eukaryota; kingdom Metazoa; phylum Mollusca; class Caudofoveata; order Chaetodermatida; family Chaetodermatidae; genus Chaetoderma; species Chaetoderma sp. LZ-2023a. The sequence continues at coordinate 14,397,824 of CM067370.1, forward strand.
TCTTTCACGAAGGCTGCTCAGTTAACATCGGTGCCTTTTAGGTTAAATAATATTCTTTGTTATATACAGAGTTGATTTCTTCACATTTAAACTGTCCTCGTATTTAAGAAAGCAAATCCCGAAATTCTCGGGAAAATTACTACGCTAATGGCCGATTAATATCCACGAGAGCTATCTCGCTCCCGTTTAGCGTAGGAGATCTCACGAGAACACGAATGGCCGCTTAGGTCAAGTTCGACTCGCTTACTATAGTCAGTTTGCTGGTTTACTGATCATGCGCAGTTGCTATGCCCAGTCGAACTTGATCGTAGTCGACTATAGTTCGTTGGTACCCGGTTCCCTATTAAATTACTATTGCAAAAAATTTGAAACCGGATACCAGTCTCCATTAACCCTTTCTGTCGTCTGTTTTGATGACCTACGAAAATGGGTTATTTTTGTCCGCTAAGACGTCAAAAAGCGTTCATATGGCATAACGTGGGAAGGAATATGGGCTTGGGAACATTGACATACAATGGGAAAGCATAATTTCATCAAACCTACGTTATTTAGTGAAATATTTACACTTTTATACGCATTTATTCGTGGCAAGCGATCGTTGTCCGCCATTTTGAAATTTACGCAAATATCGGACTAACCATCTGAACCGAGGTCGGGTGCTCGGTTGACTATAGTTGACTAGCTAGTTAACTATTTGAAGTGCGGATGGTACTCTAATTAGCTATAGCTAACTATGGTTAGGAGTCGAACTTGACCTTAGCTGAATATGATGTCATATGACGTCAGATTGGTGGATGGGTTCTCTAGAAAGGTGAATTGCATACGGTTATTTGATGTCGTGCATGGATGAGGACGTTAGTTGCCAATTAAAGTTGGCTAAATGGGTAACGATATAACTTGCGTGATTACATAGGCGCTGGAAGAGGGTCTCCCAAAACATTACTTTGCGATGTGCCTTTGATCAATTGTCCTCAATTTTAGTGACTCGTGCATGCTAGTTAAATGTGTGTCTATCTATCCATGATATAATGAAGCTAGCAGCTCATGGAATTATATTGGGGTGTGAAAGTCTTAACTGATACAATATATCACACCTCTGGGAGTCCACCAGTCAATAAGTTCCAGGAAAATGACTCCCAAAGAATGAACAGTGACGAACGATCTCTCTGGCAAACGTCATCTGATTATGAAGTTGTCTCGTCAAAACAGCCTCATTGATGAGACAGTGCTAACATAAACGACAGAATAGGGATGGGGTTGGGGCGTGCCATACTTCAGCCGTGTACTCATGGGTGCCTAAATATTGATATCATATATTTCGATGTGAATTTACTCATTTAGTGCTTCCCTGAGAGTCGGAATAATTAAACTTTTCTTAAGAGAGGGTCGCCGAACTAATTCAATTGAAATGTTCACCTATTAGGTAGGGGCAAACAGGGACATCTCAAGCAAAGTAAATATTAAGCGTCATACTCGCAAGCATGTCTTCAACTAAAACGAGTGTTTTCAAGACTATTCTGACATCAGTAATCGTTAAGTGATGAAATATTGTCGAATGAGATTTCAAACAGTTCCCATATCAAGGTGATATTTTATTTTACTAACTATTCCTGAAAATATACTTTTAATCTCAATCATATGTTAAGATAGATAGATGTTTATTACACCCAGATCATATAAATGATATATGGGGAATATGATTAAACAGGTTTGGCAGTGGTGAAGTATTTACAGTACCCTATAATTTGTGCATCTTAACCATATCATCTTATTATAATTATTATTAACATTATTAGAATTGCCATTGTCATCGTCACAGTCGTCGTCGTCGTCGTCGTCGTCGTCGTTATTGTCTAGGTAGCATAGTGAGTTTGTGCCGGGATCTTGCGGAGAATTGGCCTGTAATAATGTGGACGAATGAGCATAGTTTTATTAAGAGCGTCCTTTTTTCTGTGGAAAATAGCTTAAGGAACTTTGGTCTGTTATAGTAAAGTTTTGGCAAATACTTTAGCCTGTCAGGTTTGAAATAGTCGCAAATAAATTTTTTAAATGGTATTCATCACCAATATCGTTTTTGTCACATAGTTGGCATGTTCTCTGTTCTCGTGGGACTCTCTCCCAGCGACCCTTCTCAACAGATAAATGGTGATTACGCGTTCTAAATTTTGTGAATATTATTCTATTCCTATCGCCAAGCTTGAGTAGATATGGCTCCATTTCAAGGCTTGTTTTAAACGCTTTGTAATTATTTCCCTTCCACGATTCTCCCATTTGCCCTTCCCACTTCTGTTTAAATTGATCCACGAGGTTTTGCTTTACGTAACATTTTATTTCATTCACACTGGTTACTGACTGTGCTTCCAGATTATAGGCCATTCCAGTTTCTTCTAATATGTTTAATGCGGCTTAACCATGTGTACTGTGTGTTGTTCTCGTGGTAATCATTCAATGCATATTTGCATATTTGGACCGATAGTTTGGTCTGTTTTCCAGTGATCGGCTTTAACCACCATGCGCTGTTTGATCTTTAATTCCAGTGGCATTTCCCCTGTTTCCCCCCATACAACATGTACTTAGGCGTACTTCGTTTTACTTTCAATACATATCTTAGGAAAACTAACTTAGTCTTTTCAAGCATGTTGATGTCCTCGATACCTAGCATTTCACTACCATATAAGAGTATCGGTTCAATTGTCTTAGAATTAACGTGAGATGGCAGTCGAATGGCAAGCCTAATTTACTATCAGAACATCGGTGAGATCGAGTATACAGCCGTGCAATTGAAGGTCTGACCTCTAGGTGAGCATTTAGAGAGCACGCGGACCATCAATTTATGAGACGGGAATTCCCCCTTCAGATAACCATGTGGCAGCCACAAACACCATATTTTGCGGATGGACCCACAGACCACCCTTTTTAGCTAAGCACCATCTCGGCGGTGCGCTAGCTTAGCATATATTCACATTAAACTAATAAGAAATGACAGTCGCAAAACTTTCAATCTTACCAAATTCATTAAAATGCAAGAAACATCGTGTGGAAAACGTAATTATTCTTTAACTACTCTAGTCTGAATGGAAACCGTTGGCGCAAATTAAACAGCTTTTGGTTTAATTATTTTTAAAAATTACAACAGCTTTCCTGTATATTTGGATTGAAGTTGACAACCTGTGATTAGGGAAGGTAACGTGATTAAACTCAACTGTACGTCTGCCTAATTCGCCGACTGCCATGCGCTTTACAGCCGCCGGCAGACGGGTTTCCCAGCGCCATGCGCTTCGCTAATGATGTGCTCTACAGGATACATGACAACTCGCAGCTAATTAAAGATGCTGCTTCGGAATAAATTCGCCAAACGCTCCTTTCAAGATAGATAATTATAAAATAGTAATATGTGTATTAAGAATTTCATTCCTGGCCCTTGCTACCATAGACACTGGAATGTTTTTTAAAGGACTCGGTGGAATTTAGACCATATAAGGCCTAATATAGGCCTATGCTTGGAAATAGCCTTTGCAGTAAAAAAATAGAATGAAATGTTTTACGAAACTGTGAAACCTTAAAAATAATGGCATTAATTGATTTAACAAACAGTAAACATGTATACAGTACAACGCATAAATAAGTATACGTCTTTTCAAAACAGAAGCCTATTAGATAGCAAAATTTTGCACTCGATGTAAGAAATGCTCGATTGAATACTTTGCACATAATTGGATTAGAAGACACTGCTGCCTGAGACCTCTCTCTATCTCTGCCTTAGGCAATTAGCAATGTCTTCTAATCCAATTATGTGCAAAATACTCAACAGTACGTTTTATTTTGTTTTGGAAACGTACTAGCTTATTTCTGAGCTGCGCTGTATGCGTATGAGTTATGAATATAGTTCATGCAATGTAGTTATCATACCTTATTCCCCCTCTTCAACGAAATAAATCCTGTTTTAGTTGCAAAGTTTATACAAATTCTGCTGACAAATCCAATTAAACAGAATGACCTTCACACCGACGTACTACTTCTCAAGTCCTAGTCAACCAGCACGAAATATGCAAATACTAAGAAACGTCTGTGAACAATTAGTAAGGGTAGTTAGCTCCCTTAGTATGGCGCATGCGTAATTAGAGGTTGGTATTGTCGGACGCTGTGTGATTCTTAATATTGCGTCTCCTAGAAGTGCAAACTGCTTGACTTGGAAACTGTGGCGTGCATGCGCAGTAAGGAACTGTCTAAGGGATATATATATATATTTCTCGGAAATGCGCATTAGACAGCAGTTCAACGATAACGTTTCTAGCCGATACTAGCTATACGAGAGTGATGGAAAATCTGCTATTAGAGAACCACGGGACATAAGAGGAGCCAAAGTTACGTAGTTAGATCATATAGAACAGGGCGATCATGAGGCGGCGATTCACCTTGTATCTATAAATGGCGCATTTGTGACGTCATCCAAGACTAGATAACGGAGGTCAACTTGACATTGGGCGTATTCGTGTTAATCATTAGATATACCGTGATTAACACCAATAACCCCAATATCAAGTAGAAGAGGCGGTCTCCCATGTCTCCATTCGTCAGTAATATTCTAAAACGATAATGGACCAATAAAATTGCGAAAGAAGCTTCTCAGAAGATATTAACACATCCTCTCAAATTTGTTCAAGAAAACTTCCTTTTTCTCATCTAACATGTCCACTTACAGACCAATAACAGATTATTTCTGCAACCCATCCCACCACCGAGAGAAATAATGTAATTACCCTTCCCACCCCTTCTTTACACCGCATATAAAACCTACACCCGCCATCAACAGCGCATTATGTAGCAACAGGCAACGCATACACCCCTAGCAACATCTTAATGATTTGATTTTTTCAGTTTTGACTTATTTACTCAACCCTTCGGAGAAGCAACGCAACCATTTTTGGGGAACACCTCAAAGAATGCTATGGCTCGAATACAGCTAGGTGTGAGTGGCCAGTAAAACTAAACCAACAACAACAACAACAACAACAACAACAACAACAACAACAACAAATTTATCACTAGAATAACTGGCGCTATTATCGAGCTAGCCATTCCAGTGGTAAGTTCTAAAAAATAGTCTCGTATTGGTCTGCAAAATATGGACATTTCTCAATACCACTACAGAGTCCGTTTTCCCAGCTCGAGTGCTAAAGTGTTAAAAGACATTTACTCGATATTCTGCCTTGGCAGATATTTTGGGACAATAGACATAATGGATGACTCCGATCTGTCGAGCAAATATATGACGTCATAATCAAGTCACCTTTCCAGAGTATCCATCGATGATTTGACGTCATATGGCGTCATACTAAGCTAAGCGGCGTGTAGGATGATGTCATAATCATTAAGTTATAAATTATTCTATTAGACCAGTCTTTAACTCTTAATAGTCTGACGCAGTGTAAGAATTGTATGTCTCTACTATTTAATAAACATGTTGTTGAATATTTTGAAACTAATTTGACTGGGCGCTGTCATAGGCAGCAACATCACCCGGTCAAATTAGTTTCAAAATATTCAACAGCTTATCCGTATAGATTTCTGGAAATTGATAGTCATGGAGTTCAGAGATCGATCTCAACACGAGCGAGGTGTGGGTGGAGCTTAGCTAGAGATGGGCGGGGCATAGCTAAAAATGGAAAGGTACATTACGTCACAATCATGTAGGCGGTCGTCACAATCATTAATTGACAGAAATACTACGCGTCATGAAGCTCGAATAGTCTGTCACGTGTACGAATTGTATGTCTTTCGTGTATTTAATATTTAAAACATTATGTTGAAAATTGTGAAACTAATTTGGCTGGGCGCCGAACATTGCTGCCACGGTCAAATTAGTGTCAAAATATTCAACAGCTTACCTGTATAGTTACCTTGATATTGGGATTCGGGGAATCCAATGTTCTTAGCTTAGCTAGAAATGTGCGGGGCAGAGCTAAATGTGGATTCATACATTATTTCAAACGCGTGACAGGCTTATCTATTTAGCACCTGCTACCACTTGACGAGACTAATGTTGTTAAAGGCTTAGCCATTTATAACATCTAGTCTCAACAATTAAATGTTTTCGCAAATCAAAATTATTGCATTACACTATCTGTACGCATCATTCATTCATTCATTTATTTATTTATTTATTTATTCTTATTATCGACGGTGTGTGAGCGAGTGCTCGTGTGCGCAAGAGAAGACATATATGCGTGGAGCGACTGCGTGAGTTAGTTCTGTCAGTGTTCGACAGTTAAAGAAATGATTTTAGCACATGTGTGGGGTTTCAAGGGTAGCATAACCTTCCGACGATCGAGAGAGAATTATATGTGTATTTACTGAGTGACAGGTTTATCAACTGCTCAAAGCTGTTACACAATATAGGCCTGCCACCAATATGTAATGAAATAAACGGCAAGTACTATCACACAAATCACCATAAATAAATATATTGGCTGCCATGGGCATTATGAAAGCAGAGGATTAATTATACGGCAATCCTATGTAAGTTGTTCTTAAAATCCCAAGCTGTTTCCTAATCGATCAAATAAACACATATCTTGAACAGGTGACTATTAACTTTTTTAAACCAGACAGGCCAAACGTCCGAAATAACGGTTTGAAATATAATTTAACCATCAAAGGGGAAAGTACTCGGACGACTTTAGTAGTCAACTAAGTGAGAGATTACCTCCCTTTTCTACAATCGGCCAATTTGCTCCGTCATTATCCTGGCACACGAAACAATTTGTAAACACGGGGTATAACAGTTTCTCGGTTAGCACGCTGAGAGAAGAGAAGTCACAATTCAGAACAACTAAAATTTATGTTTTTAGTAATTATATATTCGTATTGCTCTGGTTGATATGCGTCATGCAATCTCAGAGTGGAAGCTAGCTTTGTATTGAATTTCTAGTGACGTCATATAACGTTATTTTGCTGGAACCCGTTTCTACAATAGCCGACAGCCGTCCATTTATCTATTCATAGTGCCGTGTAGTCCTACCAGCACCCAACCAAGAGGATAGCGTACATTGGTGATAAAGAGTTGGGCTCCTTTTAGTCAGTCAATCAGTCAGGCAGACAGGCACGCAGCAGGCACAAAAGCGTATTCCGGGAATTAGTTTCAATAGATTTTGATATACAATGATCAAACCTGGGGAAATGGTTGCCCGTAAAATCCAGATAAATTTGAGATCAAAAGATCAAAGGATAGAGTTTCACTGCTCTAAAAACGTTATCAAATCCACCCCGATATTTATTTTTGTTCCATCCGATTTCATTATGGCAAAATATTAAAAAATATATCTGAAATCATTATTCTACTAGCAGTATTTGTTAAACAGATTTATAATATAGACAGTTGGCTAGCTTGAGTTTTTTAAATAGAAATATTGGCATTTGACCATGGTATGTTTGTTAAATAGTAGAGACACAATTCGTACAACGTGTCAGACTATTAAGAGTTAAAGACGGGCCATATAGAACAATCTATGACGTCATAATAATGACTCAACCTACACACAGCTTATCTGATTATGACGTCATGTGACGTCCGACGATAGATGGATACTCTGGAACGGTGAATTGCCAATCGATGTTCAAATATATGAACCTTGTATAGCTCATCGTAATAGACTGATCCGATCTGGCAATAAACTATCTGACGTCAAAATCAAACTACGACGCTTGTTAGCTGACGATCTCACAATCGAATGACGTATGTTCGTCACGAACGTCATAACGGTTAGATAGTAATCTTCGGAATTGTAGGTCTTTGGTAAATCTACAATTTAAACACTATGCTGATTATTTTGAAACTAATTTGACTTTGACTGATGCTGTTACTAACATACCTGTATAGTTACTTTGAGGTTGAGGTTCTGCGTGAGGATTCATGATTCGGAATTTGGCGGATTGTACATATATATTGGCGGGCATAACTAGAAATTGATCTCTCGATAAACCTAAGCATAATAAATCAACGAAACAACTGGTGATTATTGAAACATTTTAGTATGTCCAAGTGTGAAAATAAAATATACTTATCACAGTGAGTTGGAGCATAATTATTGTACCCGCAGTTATAGCTAGATCAATCGGTTATGGAGGATAGAGTGATGCCGCGCGTTCTACAGCCACGTGCTGGTGCCTTATTGAAGGGTGTGTAGCCTTACTGAAGGGTGTGTAGCTTCCAAAACTGTCACGTGTTCGGGAATAAGCGTGATAACATATTCATGGTTGGTATCTGTAACTATCTGCCTGCTGAATCTCTGCAGAATACATATTCCATGGGATTTAACTCTCGATATGTTTAATATTTTGAAAACAATTTGACTGAAAGTTATTGGTGGCTAAGCCACCAACAACTTTCAGTCAAATTGTGTTCAATATATCCAGCAAATCCAGGGTTATTGGCACTGAAATAATTATTTCGTGGCTTGCAACAATAGGACAGTTAAGACGAACTTTATTCATTTATACTGGAAAGCTTTCGAACACAGCTAAATCCACTACGATGGGTGATGAAGCACATTTATGCACTAACACCGAGACATCAATTAGTCTTAAACGACATAAGCATTGATTTCTGTCATCACCAGATTAACACATAGGCTATCACAGAAGTTAAATGCCATAGCGCATGCCACCGGCACAAGTGTCTAAGGCATATATAATATATTCTATAAGATAGAACATGGCAAGTCTCGGATAATATTAGACATCACAAAGTCGCCTATTCGACGATAAACCGTAACGAAAGAGTTCGATTGTCGTATTGGCGAAGCTATTGTAATTGGATCATATGGCGTTTCAGTTTCATTCGATCCTCTGCTCATGTGGTCAGTTTTTGCTACAACAGGGGAGGAATATGACTTTGTTGGAGATAACAGGGCCATGCTGTTGGATTCCGGTTCCAGATTAGTCTCCAGAGTTTCACTAGAATCCTTATCTTCTCGTATCATTTCCGTTTTTAGTGAGCGTTTTCTGTCCGAACACCAAGCCATCATGTTCTTTATTGGCGCCTCGTCGGACTCATGTTTTTCGCACGTTTCAGGTACTTTCTTTGGAGATCTCAAACAAGTTGACGTTACAATTGCAGATGGAACAGGGACAGGTTTAAATTGTGTTATCCCATTGGGAGTCAGTGATCGTGCTTTTTTTTCCTCGCCCGATGTTGAATTAGGCTGATTTGATGACGTGCTTTTTTCTCTGTTCAATTTAGTATTTTCGTTGTCTGAAATAAATCATAAAGTTGAATTAATTAGATCCTAGATTAAAATGTGTAAAATTGACCGACATACCACAAACAACCGACCGACTAACCGACAAATCGACCGAATGACACCTACATTCATTTTTTCGTCAATATTAGCTATTATTGGCTAGGCAATAAAGGGTTCAACGTTGACGTTTGATGAAAATATGTTTTGTGTCAATATTGGACATTTGAATCTTGTAACTTTCAGCGAATATTATGATCATATTTCTAGTTATGATTTCAACCTGTGCCGATAACAATCATGGATGTCATCATCCACTAAAATATAGAAAAGATTTCGATCGGTTTAGTTGTAAAATTTCTCTGGATAGTGCCATTTACAACTTTTGTTAACCACGATTCGAGCTTAAATGACGGCCATTTGTTGGTGACTAGACAACTATTATTGGCCTACCCGCTAAGGAGCGCGGACCATGTGTCTTGGGATGGACAGGCCAGTAAATTATGACATGTAATTTACTGGCATGTCCATCTCAAGACACGTTACCGGTATGTTAATATTTAAATCTTTCATACGGGTGTGTAATTTTATTGATACTTAGCATCACCGGCCTCACCACGCTCTACAGGGATTTTCTCGAAGTCTGAATTCCACAGTGCATAGATCACACAGTCCCCTTTGGGAACCTGGAAATGGCGGTCTATCCGCTCTTCCCATCGTATCATTCTATGATCGACAGACGACAGCACAGCCTAAAACGAATATATACACAACATTTTCATAGACAAATAAAGGCATTCTTTATTAAAATCAAGTCAGCTCTAAGCACCTTGAAACTATGTTTCCAGACAAGCACAGGCTCCATGAAAGCTGCCCAATATTCTGAACAATAAACAGTAGCAGAATATTTACTGTAAATGGTTTACGCGTTCTGTATCAAATGCCCGAGGCTGAGTAAATATGGCAGCTATATTCTTAGTACAGACGGATTTCTTTCTATTCCGACTGTGGACTTCTCCTGGTATGCGGTGTACTGGTGTTGCTTTAGAGGAGGTGCAAAGCTATCACGTCTGACTTCTATGTTAGGACCGTGTATCATGAGTTCTGTTCTCTCATTTCCTGCTGCTAACTTGATGTCCGGATAATAACCCTAGTCTAATAACGCAGGTTACTGGGCCAATACTGGACTAATACCGGGCCATACCGACCCATATCGCTACAGTACCAGAACAGTAAACTGCGTTATCACGATGGCCATGATGGAAGATGAGTTTCAGTTGGGTCTCTCTTACCGCATTGCACACGACAGAGCTTTGTGCGTGTCAGAGCCGTGTGTTCGACAGCGCCGTGTGTTCGACAGAGCGGTGTGTTCAACAGCGCAGTGGGTTCGACAGAGCAGTGGGTTCGACATAGCAGTGTGTATGATAGAGTGGTGTGTTCGACAGAGAGGTGTATTCAACATAGTGGTGTGTTCGACAGAGGTGTATTCAACAGAGCAGTGTGTTCGACAGAACGCTGTGTTCGACAGAGCGGTGTGTTCGATAGAGCGGTGTGCTGGACAGAGCAGTGTGTTCGACAGAGCAGTGGGTTCGACAGAGCAGTGTGTATGATGGAGTGGTGTATTCAACAGAGCAGTGTGTTCGACAGAACGCTGTGTTTTACAGAGCGGTGTGTTCGACAGAGAAGTGTATTCGACAGAGTGGTGTATTCGACAGAGTGGTGTATTCGACAGAGTGGCATGTTCGACAGAGCGGTGTGTTTGACAGAGAGATGTGCGGCCGAGTGTCTGTGCTTGAAGATGGTTGATTTGAAAAGGTTCTAAGCGTATTGAACCTTCAGGGATTGATCGACTGTCAAAGGCGCTTCTGGATTTGTTGAACTACATGGATATCTCTTGAACTGGAAACAAAATCTGGCCACAATAAGATTAAGCTTTTAATTTTGTAACATCGGAAAGATCATACGAAACCATTCATATATTGAATTGACTCGTACTGCCAGAGCAGCTCATGTGAGCGGCTGATTCGTAGTGTGCCCATGATTACTGCCGAAACAGGATCCGAGGGTCAATTTGTGCTTTGGCCACTGCTGTCAAAACAGTGATTAGAAGTAGTCGAACCATTTTCCTCGATGAAAAAAAGTGGGTCCTGGGTTTACACAATCAACTCACCCACTTCCACTGGAAGCCCATGCCTGATGGCAGCATTAGTTCTGCTGTCCACGTGATTGATGTTGAGTGGTCACGTGATGTGATGAGGCAGTTTGTAACTTCCCAATGACCAAGCTCCGATATGGAGCCCATCACAGCCACAACCTGTAATAGATAATCTAACAATTTAGCGCAAAATCTAATTTCAAGAAATCCAGTGAAAAGATTAATTGGAATGTCTATAATTGTTCTTATTTTGGAAATTTAATTTTACAATTGTAATACCGTTGGGAGTCATGATGGGTATTATATGTAAATTTTAACACCAATCATGTTTATATACTCAGCGGGATAGAAACATTTCACTCGTATGGTTTTTCGACGACGACAGTGCCGCCGCTACTACTACTACTACTACTACTACTACTACTACTACTACTACTACTACTACTACTACTACTACTACTACTACTACTACTATTACTACTACTACTACTACTACTACTACTACTACTACTACTACTACTACTACTACTACTACTACTACTACTACTACTACTACTACTACTACTACTACTACCGCGACAATCACGGCCACGACAAAGACGACTATGAGTATAGCCCGACACACATGGATCCTTCCTCTAATCTGTGACATTATCGTCTAGGCGTAGGCATACCTGTTTTTCGTCGCCCGTGTCGTAATCAGTTTTGAAGTACAGCTTGGTCATTGGGACAGGAGATCTCAGTCTGGCCATGGCAAAATTACTTGTAAATGTTCTTAATCCCTCTCTACGAGTCGGCAGCAATTCACTAGATGGTATCCTTCACAAGATGGTATCCTGAAAAAGGAGATTAGACAAAGCCTATTTAAGATGGTGGGCCCCTCACACATAAGCTATATGACGTAACAATAAATACATAACCGATTACATCAGTGTTAATGAAATCAATCTTTGTAACATTTTGCTAATCGTTTAAATTTGTCATCAGTTCACTAGATGGTATCCTTCACTAGCTATTATCCTGAGAAATGCGTTAATTGAATCTTCTACGTTAGGCTCGTGTATCACGTGTGCTGGTCTAGCAGTACCTGATGCATAGGCTAAGAGCTAATGCTGTGGTAAGGGATTGACAGACAATATTTTAGAGCTTTTTACAAGAAAAGGGTCAATTCTTGCATCGGTCTTAGCGGATTTTATGGCTGCGCAGTTTGCAGTAGAAAACAAACATAACATTTGAATCAAGACAGAAGAATAAATATCAAGAAAACTTACCATCATACTTGATCGCCAAAAAGATTGATAGACCAATGCGTATTCCGATCCGGGATATATAAAGAAAACAACTGCAGGTAATACAAACTGCATTTACTAAACTGGACAAGTTGTTATGGAATTCCTTCTGGAAAAACGAGATGAGGTGTTGGGTAAATGGTCTTCCATTGTTTAAGAAATCTTACTTTTCTTCCCGTACCCCGCACCTCGACTACGCCGACCCAAGGCTTATGAACCCACGAACAGGTTTGATTATTTCTAGTAAATAAACAATATTTTCCGATATCATAAATATATTGAAGAAAGACCTTTGGTCGTGTCTGCTATGCTGGTATGCGCTATGCATGACGACGCAAGAATCCACCATCTTGTAGATATCCAAAGATGTGTCCTTATAGGAGGCCCTATGGTAATCGACTTAGATTAAGAAGACTGACTTTGCTCGCAATATCTTCTAGTCAGATTGTTTTGAAAAGATATCGTCAGATGAACAATCTGGGTGCCAATCATTCTGAAACTACATATTCTCTAATAAGTTAATAACACACTCACGTGAGATAATTACAAGCACCTCTGCGTGCTAGAAGCATCATCCCTGATGTATCGGTACATGCGTAAAAACCGGCCTGGTAATTCCGTGTACATGTCGGGCATATACGTATTTATTATGGGAGCTCAAGACCCGGTTCAAGAATGCAATAAGAAAGATTGGTGTAAAGCTACACAATTGTCATTAATCTGCTTTGTTATATTTTGGGAGTGAGTGGGGTGGATGATTGAGTGGGGATGGGCTAATAGAGCATATCTCATTGTACAGGCCATACAGACTAACTTAATCCTGATTTTGCAGGTTTAGTTCTAAGCTCATATAAACCAAGCCACATCCTCACGTCGTCAAATATAACAATGATAATCTTGCGAGATAACATTACTGACGTATAGGCTATAATATCCATGAATGTGGGAATTAAATACCAGCGATTATGATTGTGGGTAATTATTACGCTTGATTGGCGCTTGCTCGAAAACGTTTAATACTAGCATACAGTGCAGCTCAGAAATAAGTTATAATGTTTGATGTTTCCAAAACAGAAATATGTTAAGCTAATACTGTTTTGAACGCGATGTAAGAAATGTCCGTTTTAATAGTTTGGACCTAATTTGATTGGAAGCCATTTCTGCCTTAGGCAGCAATGGCTTCCAATCAAATTAAGTCCAAAATATTCAACAGTACGTTTTATTTTGTTTTTGTAAACATGTTAAGTTAAGTTAACATGAGCTCTACTGTTACTATATTATCCAAGAAATCGCCGGAGCTCTGTCGTAATTCTATTTGAGCTTTATTATATTTGATGAAAAGTTATGAACACTGTGATTTACGTTGTGGTTGCCACCTCCGGAAACAGAAACTCTAGCTCAAACTATTTCTAAAATATTCACAGAAATACTGGGCCGATATTGGGCCGATACCGTGCCGATACTTTCAGCCGGGTATCAGCCCAGCACCGGCCCAGTAAGCTGCGCTATAAGGGATGTACTATATCAACGTATCCCGGTCGTGAAATATGGGCTTGACTGGGTTATATTTATAACACAATTCGTTAGTAGTGTATGTGTCTGCCAAACTATTATAGGCCCTGGCAGCTTGTGAGTTTTGGTCAGATATAGCCTATAATGGCTCCGTTTTGCTTTGCTGGTTTTTCGTAATTCATGTTTAATTGTTGGTAATAGTATACATATACGTTAAGTTGTTGGCTCAGTTGTTGACGTAATCATGGCGTCTTGTCTTCAGAGCTGATGTGTCAATTTTGGTGGGCCCGGGTTAGACATAATTCACGAGGCTATGGACGTCTGACCAATTTGCTTTGTACCCTCTTCGTTTAGCCTTTTGCATCATTGCGCATATGCCTAATTAAATTATTATAATTACATTTTAAGTTGGTTTATTATCTGAAGCTTATGAATCCCGGTGTGTAGATACACGGTGACTGATGCAGACATGCAGTCGTATGTTCGCCTATTGCCGTCCTTAAAGGGGTTAGAAGCAAGGACTGTTCAAAATACAAAATGACCATATGCTTTGTATAATTTCAAATTAAAACATAATATAGGCCCCATTAGTTGCCGAAGACATATGACATACAGTACGATACAATATCTTGAACATCAGTTTCCATGAATCACTCTTAGTAGCCTTTTGGTAATTGCTTTCAAATTGCTGAGGTATGTTGTTAACTTGTTCCATGGTTCGAACATAAAGCTACGCATAGTGCGTTCGTGTTGTGCGTGCTCTTACTCGGGAATGGCACAATGTAAGACCTGGGTCCAGCACTAAGGCGCGGTTGTGCCCAAGTTATACCTATTCACCATTCACCACCATTCAGGTACGTACCTTTCTACTCACATCTCCCGTGACGTTGACTCACACGAACAGCTCTTCCTAGACTGCTTTACCGACGCGACGAAGTTACCAGGCAACGGTATTAATGACGTCATAATGAAGTAAGCTAAATGTGACGTCAGTTCACAAGTAACGTGTTGCTTACAATGCACTATTGGCGTCTAAGCTGGTATCCGACTCCAATTGCTCATAATCACAATCAGAGAATCGTCACCGAGGGAATGAGGAGTCCGGTACCAGCCTATGTTGGCGTCATGGCATGAATATTATCTTCTTCATCTTCGCGTGCACCTATACTGATGGGGACACGCATGGTGACAAGTGCATCGGCGTTTTGCACGTGATCACTATTCCATTTAGTAGATCGATTTCAGAACTTGTGGAACTAGTCCACTTTACGGGCCGCCGAAGATTAAGACGTTTACCTCTTGCCTTCAATTATTATCGCATTGTGGTATAGGTACGACGGCCTTGTTTGGGCTGAAACCAGTGGAAATTAACAGTTAAACTTTAATAAGACTAAAGTGATGGTCTCCAAAAATAACCGATGGACAAAAATGGCATTTACCTAGGTGTCAGATCGCAATAGTAGAGGAGTATATATTGTTAGAAACTCTTTAAAAAGTAATAACAGTTTTTATTCACGCAGAAAGCGAAATATACGACACTAAAATAAAGCTATTTTCCAATTAAGCTATACTCAGAAAAACCCCCAAAGAACACGATATAGCATTTGAGCTCAGTACAGGGTATTCGAAACCGAAAACGGAAATAGTGTGGTGTCGGAAAAAATCTATGTTTGAAGCTTCTCAAATTCTTTATTTAATGTGCACCATGCTTACGTGTAATGAAAAGCACACCAAATGCGAAGATGACAAAACGGGTCGCTGTGTCCGGAGCATCGTCGTCAAAATGAACAGCACCCGTTTAGAGCTGGGTAGGCTAGATCTGGTTAACTCAGTTTATGGTAAATTGTCGTCTATATTCTATACGAGCAATATGGCTCCAAAAAATAAAATTGTTGGTTCAGAAAATAAGAAAATAAGACTTAATCAACGCAGATTTTATCTCAAATAAGCATTTCGTGAAACTGATATCGGAACACTTTAAAAAGCACATTCAAACTTGGAAAAATCGGCTTCAAACATCTACCAGGTTACATTTCTACAAGGACTGCATTACCAGTTCAGGGCCTTAAACCACTAATTGACCATTTGGACTTGACGATGGAGAAACCCCAGGAGGCGAAACATACTATACTATTCACGGTCTGTAATAAACTCCACGAAGAAAACTACTTTCTGTGATAGCAGAAAATATATAGGCCTAATATTTAAAAATTGTTATTAAATATACATACCCGGTAAATACCAGAAAAGCTAGATTTATCGACTCCAAAGAAATCTTAGCCTAATCTTAGGCCGTGTTCTCACTAGGGGTACTCATGAATAACGCCATACGTCAGTATGATGTATTCCTGATTAAGTCTCTAGTGAGAACACGGTCTTAATGTGAAAGAAACTTACAGTAAAATGGACAGTGTGCAGGTGAAATGGGCATTATACAGTCAATCGTTATTTCTCTACTTAAACTTGCCAGGTTGATCCCAAAAGGTGCCGTCTGCTGACATTCAGTGAATCACGTGGTTTTCCACAGAAGATAATGGACCTCTCCATTTTAGCCATGCCCCGCCCATCACTAGCTAAGCTCCACCCACATCTCGCCGTGTTTGGATTGATCGATCACCAAATGCCCTAGCTATCAATTTCCTGAAAACTATACAGGGAAGCTGTTGAATATTTTGTGACTAATTTGACTGGGTGCTGTTGCTGTATGGCAGCAACAGCGCCCAGTCAAATTAGTTTCAAAATAGTCAACAGAATATTTATTAAATAGTAAGCGCAAACAATTTGTACAACAATGCATAGACCGTCTTCAAATATGTGTCCGTGACGTACTTATCGACATCATTCATGACGTCATTCATTATGATGTCATTCTACACATCGCGCAGTTCATTATGACGTCATATGATGGGTGGGTACTCTGGAAAGGTGAATTTGTTGATTCTTTTTTTTTTTGTAATGCTACGCATGCGTCATCCGCGTGATCAGAAACCTTCTCATCGTATTGGTGCTCTGCTGCAAGGTGACTGCATAAAGCAAAAAGGAGCTGCTACCCTTGGAGTCAGTCAGCGTGTCATCTCCATGGCACGTAACTCGTTAGCCATATCAGGGGACCAGTCAAGTGAACAGACACAATGGCCGAGGACGTGGGAAGGTTCCCACACACACACACAGGCCAGGTTCGTTGTCATCTATACCGAACCACCAATGCCACAGTATTGCGAAACCACTTTATGGTTGTGAACGGGGGACGGTGACAATATCCACTCAGACTGTTAGAAACCTACTGCATGCCAGTGGTTTGAGGGTCAGCAGACCTGCTGTGTGAGGGTATCCTTGAGCGAGAGACACCGTCAAACAAGAGTGGAATGGAGTACAGATCGTTGTCGTTGTCGTTGTCGTCGTCGTCGCCGTTTACGAGTAATAAGTTATCTGTTTGTTATTGGCTGCGAGGAGTTACATTGGTATTATTGTATTATTACTGGTCCTTTGCTTAGTCAAAATCACAAAGTATGTCTTTGAAATGCATGGCTAATTTATTTGTGAAGGGTTCAGCTGTTTGTTACCCTCGACCGTAAGGCGGTATTGCGATCGTTCCTGTGTGTCGGTCTGTCTGTCTGTCTGTCCAGAACTGTATCTCAAAAACTACTGATTTGGCTCAAATTTTAACACAAAGGGACTTCCTGTATAATAGGATTTCCATACGTGGCCGTGGTCTAGATAAAAGAACCCGGATCATGATCGGATCAAATTCAAAATTCTGGATCTGTAGATATCTCGGAAACTTCTGGTCCGATTTTGGCTAAAATTGTAACACATGAAATGGTGTGACCATACACTAGGATTCCACAAGTTTGACCGTAAACAAAGAAAAATCCAGAAAATTCTATTAAATCCGGAAAATTCAAAAAATCCGGGAAATCCTAAAACTTGTTGACATGTGACAAAAACTGGATGGTGATGATTTGCAATCTCTTGTTTCGTATGTTTCCATTAAGTCGCCTCGAAATCTTCTGTATTCCAATGGCATTAGATTTAAGGTTTGGGCTCTCTCTATTAGCTTGACTGTCTTTCAACCCTTTAATGACTAATTTTATTCAAAAAATTAAAATATTTACTTATTGAATGTCCATTTGCAGTCCAAGAGAAGACTATTTTGTGAAAATCTACCACTGGAATGATATTCGAGCCAGTCATTTCAGCGGTAAATTTTCAAAAATAGTCTTCTCTTGGCCTGTAAATGGACATTCCCCAAGACCACTACAGATGCCGGTTTTGGCCGGCTTCGTCGTGAAAGGGTTAAATCTAGGTGACCACGCTGAGCTACAGTATTCAAGTATGTGTCTCACCAAAGACGTGTAGTGTAGCGTAAGTGTGGGTGATAGGTATATACTGGTATAATTTTATTTGATTATTCATACTCTCTTTGCCTTAGATACTATATTAGTTATGTGTGTATCAACAGAAATGGCTGTCTCTTTGTGCACTCACAATTCTTTTTCTACCTCTGATATAGATATTGGCTGTATGTGAGAGGTACCCGTTGTCGTAAAGTATTGAATTCGGGAACTGCTACTGCATGGGAAAATTATTTGTTTCCATAATTTTTAATAAAAGACTAAATATATATGCAGAAAAACACAACATAATATAAAATTAACAAAATGGGTTTAAAAGACGTAGATCTACTCTAGATATTTTCTGATTATAGTTAATACAAGGGTTATTATTTATCAAAAGGAAAGATTTATACCGCTTAGAATTATATACAACATGTACCAGTCAATAGTCTTTTAGAATTATATACAACATGTACCAGTCAATAGTGTTTTAGAATTATATACAACATGTACCAGTCAATAGTCTTTTGTTCTCTTTAAATCTACCGACATATTATACAAATAGTTGATGAATATTTATTTCTAAGAGTCCTTTTTAAATACAGCAGCAGTTTCATTCGATGCAGATAACGCAACCGTAAACAAGGGGTGCAGGCAAATTTGGCAATGTATGCACTAATACAAAAATATCAAAGAAAATGATACGATTTACGATTTTATTACACCCAGATCATTTGTACAATGATACATGGGGAGGATATATATATATATATATATATATATATATATATATATATATATATATATATATATATATATATATATATATATATATATATATATATATATATATATATATATATATATAATATATATATATATATATATCTATTTGCCACAATGGGCCATAGGCCCTTGAGTGTAACAACTCAAATACATATACCAATAGATTTACTATGTAGACCTTTTGATTCTATGGTTTCACCAGTCATGCTATACGCCTCTGAAAATCTGGGTGGGGGAGTGGGGGGGGGGGGGAAGAAAGCGGATTTATTGGAAAGTTGTCAGATAAAATTCTTTTAAATTATTTTACAAATGAAGAAAAGTACACCCAGTTTCTGGGCAGACATTGTACATGGAGGCTATTGAAAATTATTACACGTGTTTATATTACAGTGAAGAGAAAAATATAAAATTTATATCGATAGAACAAATAAAATCAATACTTTACTCAATAGCACGCATTAATATACTTGGCACTGAAAACATAAACAAAATACGTATAATTTATGATTATGGTATTCTGCTGCTGTAGTATAGTAGAAACATCCTACAGCTGCAATCAGTCCTTCTTCGCTTTTGCCCACTGAGTCTTGTCCTCAGCCGAAATCCTTAGCTTCATCGGGTCCATTCTTGAGTGTACCGAGCCTGCTTTTCTATGTTAACTTGCAGCACACTTATCAGATATATGCACGGGCGTCCTCTTCTGGCTTTGTATTTGCTGGCTCCGAGCATGGCGAATTCCAAGGCACTCTGTGCTGGTGTCTCTTCTGGCATCCTTAGCACATGGCCAAACATGGACCATCTTTGCTGGGCGACTTTTACAGACAGCGGCGACGTATTACACATCTTTTATAGTGCATTATTAGAAATTATGCCGTCTAGCCATCGGTGTCCAGTGATGGTACGTAGGTGTTGGCGGTGGCATGCATGGAGTTTGTCTAGAGCCGCATTTGGAGCTGCCCAGCTACATATAACTGATCAGATAAAGACTGTTTCACAAAACCAATTCACAGAAAAATTCACGCCGACTCATTTTATAAGGAGATAAGACTGATTTCCTATTCGAAAAGTATTTTACAATTTTGCCCTACCGAGATGCTATCACACTTTGTCGTTCTCGAATCCTGAATCACAAATTAGCCATTGGAGCTGAGAGGTGGACGGGAATTGAAAGACGTGAACGTTTATGTGAACATTGCAACTGCCTAGATGAGCTGCACTTCTATTTAACTGTGTAAAATACAATACGGAAAGAAAAAGATAAATCTCTGATTATTATGTTACGAATAATCCAATCGATAAGGCAAATGTACTCCTCTCGATATGTAACAAGCCTGTACTAACAAAACCGTAAATATCTATTAATCTCAAAGAAAATCAAATAATCATTTTTGATACATATTGTAGATATCGGATTGTCTTGTGGGAGGCATGACCCCGCGGGACGTCTTATATTTATGAATAAGACCTCAGTGAAATTCATCTTTGAGAATACCAGGTGAGCCAAGAACTGAATAGCATCGTGTATGTACGCAGTAGGGTGATGCACTGGGTGACATCAACTAGTGCTGATGATACGCGGTTTCGCAGAAACCGGTTGCTGCACTGGGTGACCTCAACCAGTGCTGATGGTATACAGTTTCGCAGAAACGAGTTCGAAACTGATGCGAAACTCTAAATATAGTAGTAATATGAAAAGATAGGAATGGAATAGAATTGAATAGGACCCAGTGTTCTGAGTTGGTGGCTTCTGTCAATAGTTGAAGATGAAAGTTGTAGATATGAGAGTGGCACACACTTTTATAATGTTCAGCAGTCATTTCGGACAGTAGTTTAGTAAATATTCGAGTGATAGGAAGCTACGGGAATCGATAGGAATTATAGGAAACGAGTAGGTGACAGAAGGACCGGAGTGAGTGACGGTTGACATTTCGACTCCCGTATGCAAGTACAACACCACCTGGCAATGAGACCATACAACTCATGTGATTATTAACGTTCGGTTCCTACAGGCTTCCCCACAATAGGCAAGGGAGAGGACATGGGAATTGTAGCGTCCTGTAGGAATTAATAACACTGTCGAAATTTGTTTATCAACTATATGTCAATCATAGAAAGGCATGCTACAACAACACATACCCAAATGTTGTTAGTTAGCTGACAGATCGCATCAAATCAGAACCAGCCCAAACCGCTTTGGCCCTGTTCAATGGTATCTCCGCAGAAGTGAAGCCCATAGTTTGATTGGTCGGGATGACGTCACAATCAATGAGCGTGCGATCAACCTCTTGGGAAGAGAAACAAAAGGAGCAGGGGGGGGGGGGGGTCGAAACTCACGGGAGTATAAAAGGGACACTAAACTTTGTAATAGTATTGTACAGTTAGAAATAGGAAATAAAACTATCACCTTGTAATTATACATCAAGGAAAGAGTTTGTTGTAAGTCATTGTTCACTCTGGAGAAAACGGATAACCACCGTGTCTTACCTATCGTTCTGAAGAAGGCAGTCAGATCAGGCCCGGATACTAAAATAAATATCGTTAGGTCCATATACCAACGAGGCGAGCTAGTATCACTCTTTCTTCCTCGGTAAAACGGGTTGTCGCAGCAACCCTACATACAAGGTTGTACCGAAGAGGGAAGAGAACCTATCATAATCACGAGAAGACATCAAAGATCTTCACTATGTACAATCTGTCTCTCTGTTCTCCACATTAATATACTGTAAAACTCTTACCCTCATATGCCATTTGCGTAGCCTGAGGGCAATAAAGTGAAAAAGCAAAAGAAAAAATAAGCAACGCCAAAGTTTTATTGAATGCTAGTTGGCATGTCTGAAAACACTCGCATACCTTGTTCATATTATATTGGATGCTATTGATGGATGCCTTCTGGTACGCCACTGGAATCATTGATTCTTACACTTTGTTTTTATTGGTTAAAAAGCTTTCTATCCACTTGGTTACCGTCTTTCCAATGGTGCGTAACCCCTACTTGCAAACAGATGATATCGAGAGGGTGGAGTGGACAGCTCGGTCTCGGGACTTGGATCACATTCAGCATAGTTAGCACCTTCGGCCGATAGCCGTTTCAACTCCAGCAATCCTAGTCACCAGCTTCTAGGAGCATGGGCAGGCTTCGCATGGCAGAGGAAGTCGCAAGTTCGGTTCGGATCTTTGAGTAAATAGAATGCAAAGAAAGTGGCAGGCTGTTATCAGTACTACGTGGCCATACACGTTACTGAGTAGGCGGGCTGACTGCGCCATGTGGCAGACTGGACCGTACATGACTGCAGTCCCACTTGCTGCATTGCCACAGCTGTCACTTAACGTGTTTCTCCTGGTTGCACAATAGCCGGCAATGCTTTCCTGTGTTGATAATTACAAAACAAGAGGCCCAAAGGGCCTGTATCGCTCACCTGGAATAATTGGCCACTTACACAAACGAACAAAACGAAATGACTACAAGAAAAATTTACCCATCAAATTTTTGTGAAGAAGGTTTAGCCAAGTTTTATTAAAATTGGCTCAGTGGTTAATAACTAACTCTTTTTATGACTTTCTCAGAATTAGCAAAAGATACAAGATGTCCGCCAAAGACGCTAATTGTGTTTGATTCATAGTGAGCATGTTTCTTTTTTACATTTCAACTTTACATGGACAAATTTTAAAGGCGTTTAGGCCCTAATCATATCTGTCAAATTTCGGCCTGATCCATTAAGCGGTTCTGGAAAAGAAGTTGTTTTCGCGAAAACTAGATAATCCAAGATGGCCAATCAAGTTCCCTTGTTCAGCTCTTGCCCATGATCATATTTGATGAGCTTTGTATCGACTCCCACCCGTTCATCCGACAGTTGCCAAATTGGCAAATTTGAGATCAGAATACTCAAACATATATCAAAGCAATTTCGCCCTCAAAATCCATCAAATAATAAAAAATCCAATATAGCTGCCCAACACGCTACATTTTGATTGGCCCACGGCGGCCATGTTTTTTGACAGATCAACTTTAGTATGGGAGCTTTTGGCGGGAAAATGATCAAAGATGGCTGCCAAACCATTCATCCGACAGTTTTGAAAATGGCAAATTTAGGATCAGAATACCAAAAACATATATAAAACCAACCTCGGCTTCAAAATCGATCAAATAAAAAAATCCAATGTTTTTTGACGGATCAATTTCCCTTAAACAAACTTTAATGGCCCATAGTCCCTAATCATATCTCGCAAATCTCTGGAGAAGTTGTTTACGCGAAAACTAGGTAATCCAAGATAGCCGCCAAACCATATGACCAATCAAGTTCTCTTGAACAAACTTGGCTTACCTCCTGCCATAGATGACTGTTCATGAGTTTTGAATCGGATCTCCATGCGGTTTCGGAGAACATTTTTAAAGACATTTCTAAAAATCGGCCGAAATCCAAGATGGCCACCATCCAAATTGGCCGATCAGCTTTGTTTGATCAAACTCGGATCTCTATGCCCTAAGGATGCTTCCTGCCAAATATAATTGAAATTGTCCCAGTGGTTCTTAAGAAGAAGTCGTTTAAATGTCGATGGACAGACAGACGGACGACGGGCGGGCAGATGGATGGATGGCGGACGACGATGGACGGTCACGATGGGATAAGCTCACTTGGCCATTCTGGCCAGGTGAGCTAATAAATGAAATGATGGCCATATTAATTCTGATTTGTCTCCCTTTATGTTCAATATTTTTTGTTGTACGTCATCCTTAACAATTTTAGTAGTATATTATAGGTCAGTGCGCCCAAAAACAACAAGCTGTATGCGACATGTTATAGGGCACGCGCCCGAATACAAGCTGTATGCGACATGTTATAGGTCGATGCGCCCTAATACAACAAGCTGTTTGCGACATGTTATAGGTCAATGTGCCCGAATACAAGCTGTATGCGACATATGATATCTTATAGGTCGATGCCGCCGAATACACCAAGCTGCATGCGATATGTTATAGGTCGATGCGCTCGAATACAAAATGCTGTATTCAACATAGTATAGGTCGATGCGCTCGTATACAACTAGATACATATGCAACAAAATGTTGTGTAACATAGAACACTTTTTATCCCACATTTTAATCTAACATTTTCAGTCAATAAGTCTTATATGACAAGTTGGCCCGTGCGTGCAACCGTGCACTCGTACATGCGTGCATACGTGCGTCTGTCTTCAACATTTTCATCCAACATTTTAGGAGACTAGCCAGATTTATGCATTAGGTCACACAACTTGTGTGTAGATTGTTGATCCGTGATTATCACTACTTCTAACATAGATCCGTAGTTGCATAACAACAGCTGGACCACACCCAAAACACTTAGGTCTACTACTGAAAAAGACATACGCCTACTCTGATATAAATACATGTTGACGTTGATTTTGTATATATATATTTATAGTTCAATCAAAATTTATAAATCTAACTAAGGAGATTTGAAGAATGCGATAATACGTATACAGTACCAGAACTATCGTCGTCGTCATCGTCGTCGTCCTCCTCATCGTTAATCAAAGATATTTGAATTACATTTCCAACACAGTCTTTTACGTTTTCGATCATATAATGACAGTTCTAGACATATTAATAGACCCTACACACTTCCTTTTTTCCATTTTAGTCCCCGGTTGTTATTCAACTCAATGCATAACACGATAATGAACACAATGGTCTTGAAAGCTGTGTTATAGAAGTATTTTATGGGTCTCAGGTACTATCTCCATTAAAAAAAAATCTAATGATGTTCCGTATTTAAGAGATCGATTTCTAGCTATGCCCCGCCCATTTTTAGCTAAGCTCCGCCCACGTTCCGCGCGTGTTCGGATCGATTTAAATATACTATACAGGTAAGCTGTTGAATATTTTGAAACTAATTTATCTGAGTGCTGTTGCGGGCCCAGTTAAGTTAGTTTCAAATATTCAACGGAATGTGTCTTAAATAGTAGGATAAATCCATCAAAGACATGCAATTCGTACAGTTGACGGACTTTTCAATGTTCATGACAGAGCTAGATATGTCATTCATTAAGCATTTTTATTGCGGCGTCAGTTTAAATGTCACGTAATTGATTATGACGTCATATATTGGCTACTTAAGTGTCATCATAGCAAAATGACATTAAGTTAAATGCATGAGCACGTGAGACCTGATGAGAGACAGGGCCATTTTGTAACATCACACGTCGTTTAATGAGGTGTTTTCCAACACCCACCCTTCCCGACACACCGATATCGTATTAACCATAATGTTGTAGACGCTAATATGTGCGTGCGTGCGTGCGTGCGTGAGCGAGCGAGCGAGCGAGCGAGTGAGTGAGTGAGTGAGTGAGTGAGTGAGTGAGTGAGTGAGTGAGTGAGTGAGTGAGTGAGTGAGTGAGTGAGTGAGTGAGTGCGTGCGTGCGTGCCTGTAAGCATGCATGCGTGCGTGAGCGCGTGTGCATGTTATAATGCATGCAGGCCATCCATCTCTAAATACGATCAGCCTTTGATGGACGACCTATTCTGTATTCATTTTCCGGAATGAAATAAACATCTTTTGAATCTTGAACAAGAGGCCCAATGGCCTGTGGCGCTCACCTGGACAATTAGCATTTGAGTCATTTTAGGAAAATCAAAGATGGCCACCCAAATATTGACCAATAAAAATCCTGAATAGAAATTCTAGTCTTCCTTGATAGGGTCATTCTAGGCAAATTTGGTTGAGATATGTCAAGCAACTCAGGAGAAGCCGCGTTTTCACAATTTCTGGTAAATTTAAAATCTAAGATTTTCACCCAAAAAATTGATCAATCAAAATTCTGAATAGAGTTTCTAGAGCTTGCCGCCATAGACTCCATTAGTGAGATTTGGATGAAATATGTCGATCAGCTAATAGCTAGTAGCAATTTGACAATTTCCGGTACAGTTTTCATAAAATCTCAGATTTTAACTCAAAAAATAAATTGATGAATCAAAATTATGAATGGATGTTCTAGAGCCTATGGCCATAGGATCCTTTCAGCCTAATTTGGTAATACCAGTCAAGATGGTAAGGAGAAGCAATTTGGCAATTTTCAGTACATTTTTCACAAAATCTCAGATTTTAACCCAAGAAATTGATGAATCAAAATTCCGAATGGAAGTTCTGGAGCCTACGCCGATTGGGTCCTTTCCGCCAAATTGTTTGAAATCGGTCAAAATGGTAAGGAGATGAAGCATTTTGACAATTTCCGGTAAATTTTTAATAAAATCAACGATTTTAACCCAAGAAATTGATGAATCAAAATTCTGAACACATGTTATGGAGCCTACGACCATAGGATCCTTCCAGTCAAATTTGGTTGAAATCGGCCTACTGGTTAATGAGTAGTGTTTTAAAGCAAATGATGACAGACGGACGACGGGCGGTCGCCATGACATAAACTGGCTTGGCCTTTCCGGCCAGGTGAGCTAAAAACTAATACAACAGAATTCTTACATTTGGTTGCTAGGCTTATATTTTCACCACAACAAGTATATATGCACCGGAAACGGGGGGGGGGGGGGGGGGGGGGGGGGGGGGGGGGGGGGGGGGGCGGGGATCTTTTGGTCTACAAAATGGCATCTGCATGTGATTTAGTTTATAGTCACCTCCAGAAATGCAGAAGCCATCTGAGAGCATCCAGATTTCACAATTCCCCCCCCCCCCCCCACGTTCGCGAGACGGGGACAACCCCTCCAGGCCCCCACCGCCAGTGTGACCACACACACACCCACCCACCCACCCCAAAATAATATTAATAAATTTCATCCGGCGTCACTCCACTAGTACAAGGTAATTACCTCTCACAGAGTGCTAATCCTATGTAAGGCCGAAGTAAGTCCAATCGAACGTAAATATTCGCTTACCCGTCATAACTTGTGTAAGCGCGCTTATACACGAGCAAAACGAAAATTTGTGATCGATTGGACTTCCTTCGGATTAGCTAATCTAATGCGAACATGGCGTAAAAGAATTGTAGAAAGGCCTTGGTATATATACTGGCTAGATTGGCCATGACCCTATCAAAAGCGGAATTTCAAAGTTAAGTATTTTCTCCCCGGGTGTATATGCTCCAAAATAATATGTTTTTGTTACTAAATCTATTACCGGTACGTTATTTTACGTAGTCGAATAGTGTCAGATTACAATAGCCAATACAATTTTATTTCTGATAAAAATATGTAAATTTGCGCATGTTAAATTTCTCTTCAAATTACCAAAAAGATAATTTAGTAATTTTTGAAGGCTGATAGTCTGCGTCGGCCAGTCAGCGAATACCCTGTCACGCCCAATTGGGATTTACTTAACTCTCCCCATGGTGAGGCTTTACGTACGAGCAATCTATCCAGTTATATACGAGATTATGCGCCTTATGCGGTAGTTGGATGAATGGACGAAAATTCAAAATATAACCTACTGTCATTTTGCGATTTAGTTATATCATGGTGCGAATACGGGCAGGACACACTTCCGTATTGTAGCATGGTAATTAAATCCAAAACAAAATGGAGGCAAAATTAAATGTTTAGAGATTCATATATTACTACTTGTTATCAAAGACAGCAACGGCTTTCAGCAATATCATTATCAGAATGAATGTGCGTATTATCCTTCTTTCAAACATGTCTAGCTTCAACATAACATTATATTGAGATCTATCCAGTTGGTTCTTCGTGCACTCTAAAAGCTTTGATGCTAAATCGTTCCTTCTGTCCATCAATAAACATTCCTGTTAACTCTCCTCCGTACACACACCCTGTATCCAGCCCTGTTGCATTCTGATAAATCTGAAGTCGCCTTCGTGCATCGTGACCAAAATATACATGTTCAGGGCCCTTCCACACGCTAGCCCAAGGATGACCTTCCTTTACATAAATACTAAAGTCTAACCCGTCTTTTAATGACAATATATTTCTCATATTCGTCAGAGCGTACAAATCATGTTCTTCCAGAGGCGTGCCAGGAATAAGTCCTGCATGAACTAAAACACTATTAAGAGAAGGTATTGTTATTGTGTATGGAAGCGAGTTCAAGAACTCGACGTCATTTTCATGTAATCTGGATATCCATGAGTGTTTCTCTGGCAGTGCGTAAGATGGATCAGTTTGTAATCTGTAGTACCTTTCAAGGGCTTTATCCTCGTTGTTACCTCGTATAACTAATGCCCCGGTGCTTCGTACCAGCTTTAGCACCTCGATACTGCGCGGGCCTTTGCCAATAATATCCCCGAGATATATGATAAGTGTTTTAGCTCTGTCCAATATTAGTTCATTCCTCAGAAGTTCCTTCAATTCATCCAAACATCCGTGCACGTCACCAATGACGAAAATCCTTCTACCGCCAATCGCTTCTCTATTGAAAGTCACGTGGGAAATAACCGGTGCTGGAAGATTATATGGTGGCAGTTTTTTAACAGGAGTCTTGGAAAACAGAGAGATGACGAATGCAACAGCAGAAATCATGATGTTTTTCTGAAAATAAAACAAAGCCTCTTTAAACATCTAATCAAATAATAATGTAAAACAGTTTATTTGCCAATTAAGGTCCTACATTCACACAAGAACGCCTAGAAATAAATTGTTAAATTCTCTACATTTAGGGACTTAAATTGTTTACCACAATGTAAGGAAACAATTCATTTGTAAGCATTCTGCTGTGAATGTGCGCTCTTAAGACACCATAGCAGCAAAGAAAACAATCAAAGAATTGTGAATGACTCTAATATCACGATGTTTTGCATCAGTCTGATAGTATTGAAGTAGCATTCCGAATATATCTAGGTTCGGCTTCAAAGTTGAAATGCATATGGTGATTTTGCCGGAGTTTGTCCAAGCTATGTTTAGAAGAATTAAATGTGGAACCCAAATTACCATATATAATAATATCATGTGGGAGTTTGGGTACCACATGTAATGCTTTTTTCTTTGACAGAACCATTGCAATACAGACAAGTGAGACAGTTACAAATCAGGATAAGCATATATGGCCTACATTGCATTTAGTAGATGGTATTACAAAACATAAATGACAGGTATATGTCAAGATCAATTTCATTTCAATGCAGACTACTTCTAATTATCGTGTAGAACGAATTTGTACCGTTTTATTCAAATCGGATAACCCCGTGTTAATGTACATGGCGTTTGAAAAAGACTTAACTGCAGCCAAAATCATTAACCTGAAGGCATAAGATGTGTGTAAGTTCACACCGAAAACCCATGCGGAAAATTTTGAAAAGTTGAGGAAGGTGGTATCATTTTAATTCCGACCCTACTTCTCTGGCCACATAACAAAATAATCAGAGTTCAAACGGTGAACAAATCCGGGAAAAATGTCAAAGTCGATTTCCTTTTGATGTCGTATCGTATAAAACAAATCTGTGAAGTGTTATTCAAATCTCCCAACCCCTTGTGGGTGTAAATGCCATTTGAAAAAAGTTGTATACAGCAAAGATCCATAATCAGCATATAACCTGCATGCAAATTCACACTAAAATAGTCAAAGTTCAAATGCCAAAAAATTTGGAAAAATTTGAAAGTCGATTTTCTTTTTTTACGTGAACTGGTCCTAAGCATTGCATAGAACAAATCTGTGAAGTTGGGGTTTTTTTAATCGGATAAACCCTTGTGGGTGAAAATGTCGTTTAAAAAACCTTAACGCAGCCAAGAACGATAACTCCTGACACATAAAATATCCTATGTTCAAACATGATAAAAGTATGGAAAAAATATAATTTTGATGCAGACTAGTCCTAGGCATCCCATAGAACACATCTGTGTATTATTTTTTTTTAATCTGTTGACCACAAAAGGTCATTTTAAAAAGATTAACCTGTCCGGACGCCATTGCCAACGCGGACACCAACGCCAACGCCAACATTTTTCCGCCTCTCCCAAAATCTCTTTTTTCAACTTAACGCAGCCAAGAAAGCTAACCATAGCCCCATAAAATATTCTATGTTCAAACATGTTAAAAGTATAGAAAAAATTATAAAATAAATATAAGTTTGATGCAGACTAGTCCTAAGCATCCCATAGAACACATCTGTGTAATTTTCTTTCAAATCGGATAACCACAAATGTCTTTTTAAAAAGATTAACCTGTACGGATGCCAACGCCGATGCCAACGCCGACATTTTTGGCCCTGTCCTAAAAGCTCTTTTTTCAACTTCGTGAAAATGCGAGATAAAAAAGCCTAACGCAGCGAAGAAAGCTAACCATGGCCCCATAAAATATTCTATGTTCAAACATGATAAAAGAATAGACAAAATTATAAAATAAATATAATTTTGATACAGACTAGTCCTAAGCATCCCATAGAACACATCTGTGTAATTTTTTTTTCAAATCGGATAACCACAAGTCATTTTAAAAAGATTAACCTGTACGGATGCCAACGCCAACGCGGACGCCAACGCCGACATTTTTTCCCCCTCTCCCAAAATCTCTTTTTTCAACTTCGTGAAAATGTGAGATAAACAAGAGCCATCAGAAGACGGCATATGCCCTCACACACACACACCCCCCCCCCATCCCCCCCCCAACATACATTTTGGACAGACGGATGGACGTACAAGGATATGAATAGCACGTGCACACCTTCACGTGGTAATGATAACACTTACCAAGTTTCCAAAGAATCGCAGCTAAACTGTATGAGGAGTTGCGTTAACAAGAAATGATTGGCAATGCATGCAGTTTATGTATCAGCTTGAAGATATTTAAAAGGGGGATAACTCTGCAGTGAATAATTTTTTGGCACGTCTGCACATGATACTGATGATGTGGACAAAAATTTAAGTTGCGTTGACAAGTCTGGGACAGACGGACGAACAGACAAACATGATAAAAGTATAGAAAAAATTATAAAATCAATATAATTTTGATGTAGACTAGTCCTACGCATCCCATGGTGGTGGGGGGGGGGGGGGGGGTGTAAAAAGCTTAACGCAGCCAAGAAAGCTAACCATGGACGCACAAAATATTCTATGTTCAAAAATGATAAAAGTATAGACAAAATTATAAAATCAATATAATTTTGGTGCAGACTAGGCCTACGCATCGCATAGAACAAATCTGTGTAATTTTTTAATCGGATAACCACGTGTTATCTTAAAAGATTAACGACCGGACGCCTACGCCGACATTTTTTCCCTCTCCCAAAATCTCTTTTTTCACTTCGTGAAAGGGAGATAAAAAGGTTATCCAGAGGGGACGCCGACATTTTTCGAACTCTCCCAATATCACGCTGCAATTGTAAGGTAAGTGCGTGTAATTCAGTCTTAATAAATGCACAACCCTTACCACGTTAGCAAATTCTAAAGGCACTTTGACTCTAAAATACAAAAATACGCAAAAGCTGCAAATGGCATTTGTCCATCAAAGTGTAGGCAGCGTTGTTTTTCTGGACTTTGGAAACGATAGAGTACTCGAAATTACGCTTCCAACAACACCAAATTCGTCTCTATACCATTTCTCCAGGTCGGTAGGATATATTTCTGGTGTTCAACGACCAGACTGATGATGATGATGATGATGATTACTGATTGGTGATGATGATGATGATGATGACCA
This sequence comes from Chaetoderma sp. LZ-2023a, assembly GCA_034401795.1. NCBI lineage: Eukaryota > Metazoa > Mollusca > Caudofoveata > Chaetodermatida > Chaetodermatidae > Chaetoderma > Chaetoderma sp. LZ-2023a. Next base: position 14,429,738 of record CM067370.1, read on the forward strand.
ATGATCAATGGTGGTGATGATGATGATGATGACGATGATGATTACGACGACGACGACGATGATGATGAGGATAAAATGGCGTGATTAATATATTACCTTGAAATCATAGTATTGGTTGAGCAATAAAATAACAAAACACGTCAATAGTAAGCCCCCTAAAGGAATCCACCGCACATTAAATCTAATATGCATTAAAACATAATCTGATAGTGCTACTGTTATTAGAATTATGGACTTCTGGTGTTATATTATTGTAGAGCTCTAAATCGGCTTTAATATTGTCTCCCACCCTGTAGCCTAGAGTAACGCGTACTGGTGCTAAAATCAATGGGCACGCAGTCACGCACTAGATATGAAGCGATGCTAAAATCTATAGACAACAAGCAGTCACGCACTAGATATGCAGCCTGTCTATACTCTATGATGTAAATTATAACCCTCAGTACGCATGTGTCTCAACACAGTCCGCATGAATATGCATGTTTACTTGACAACCTAAACGATCCATCGACACATTACAAAATGAATGCTGCCAACTATTATAACCATAGAGGTAGATAACTCTATGATTATAACGAGGCGAGTGCGTGCTAATAGAAATCACTTCCGCATTTATAGTTCGTTTCAAATGATTAGGAATTGGGTTCTACTGCGAATTGGCTCAAACGCGCGCGCACGCAACCGACCCTTAACATAACAACAGGTATACAGCTTACCAGGACTTTTACGTCCTATTATCAGCTGGTGTATAAACTATAATTATTAATTATTAATGTATGGTGATTTTCGGGTGATTTGGCTTATCTAATACTCTATGGTTGTAGTACACTGGCTGCGTTACATAGAGTTTGTCTAGTCTAGCTTTGAATGAGTGTATTATGACTGTTTCCGGTAATGCATTCCACCAGTCTATGATTCTGTTAGAGAAAAAATTCAGTCTATTGTTAGTATTTGCTCTGGTTTTTCTAGGTTTGAATTTGTGGCCACGTGTTCTGTCATCTTGACCTAATGTGAATAGTTTACTGGGATTTACTGAGTAGATATTATTAAAGATACTTAAAACATTTATGAGATCGCCTCGTATTCTTCTATAGATTAAGGTTGGTAAGTTTGGATTTCGAAGACGATTTTCATAGTTCTGCAAAGCTGGTACCATTTTAGTGGCTCGTTTCTGGACTTTTTCTAATTATTCGTCAAATTTCCATGTGTGCGGGGACCAAACGGAACCAGCATACTCCAGATGAGGGCGTATTAAACTTTGGTACAGCATCTTAAAAAATGTCTGTAGTAATGGAATGAAACGTTCTCCATATAAGCCCTGTCATTATGTTAGCTTTTGATGTGATGTTATTTATATGGGTTTCAAATGTTACGTTTGAATGGATTATTATACCCAGGTCATTGATCTCGCTCTCCTCATTTAGGGCTACTGTTATATCATTATCAAGGAGTTTATACTTAAAATTAGTGCCACTTGGCTTGGGGCCAATGTGCATAGCTGAGCTTTTGTTTATGTTAAACATTAATTGCCAATTTTGGGACCAGTTCTGAATGGCCTCTAGATCATTTTGCAGGATTTCACAATCAAGGTTGAGAGTCGACAATCAATTCAAGGCTCGTGATGCCCATCTGCATGGGAAATGTATGCGCGTGCACGCGTACGTGCTTGCGTGCACGGGTACCTGCATGTATCTGTATGTGCATATACTCGTGTATATGCAGTGTGTGAGCGCATACGGTTGGGGTAGGGTGGCATTGAGGTAGTTATAGGTATATATGGTCATAGAGGCACGATTTGATTTGTCGAGAATCGAGTGGCTTGTGACATCACATGATATTGGGCCTGTGGCTGCAACCATATATTATGTTTACTACAGGCGTGCGTGAGAAAAATATGCCCATTTGAATTGGTTGCGCCCATATATTAAACAACACTCCATATGTGGTCAATTAATCAGCGCCCAAATTTTTGCAGATTCTTATGAAGTGTTACTCGGATAGCGGGAAACTAAGAAAACAAAAATGTCACACAGAATGATAACAAATATAATAGAGTCAGATAGCTCGTCTCCACAAATATTTGGACATCCCCATGCCACTTCACCCCAACCATTCCCATGATAACCAAACTACCAGCTAATCTATTCTATTCTATTTACTAATAAGCAATACCAGCTGATAAATTCACACGGTCAAAAGGTCAGGGGTCAAATAATCAGCAACGGAAATATCAATAGAATATATGGTTAGATCTATGACTGAGGAAGCTTTAAAAATGGCCCGTAGGTCGAAAGGTCTGGATTATTAGGCTAGAACAATGTAAGCTGAGTTAGTAGTTATCTATCTTTCTTGTTGTCAATGAGTCTGGTTGTCAATTAACCTTCGCCTTGCATTATTCTCTCCAGCTGCCACATCAAACATGGAAAAAATCACTGGAATTCAGAACCAGCCATGATAATAATGACAGGATCCATAGTCGATGGCATGACCAAGGATCTCTGATGCAAAGACGGTATCCTTTGATACTGTAGTCGGATATGGAGGCATCCTACCATCGGCCGACCTATGTCGCCACTAATAGTTCGAAACCGAACCAAATAAAGAAAGCCTGGCACCATTACATAGTTACATAGTCCTCTTCTCCTTGTTAGGCTATGCAGCCTGTAGCAGGGCTTCACTATCTTCATTGGTAGCCGGATCCTGGACCTGTTGAACTGGTATGTTGGTGCGGACGGGCATGATCGGGGAATCTATCGTGTATGTGACCTCGCTGTAGTGTCTGTCTAACCTTGCCTTGAATGAGTTGATGGACGGAGCCGTTACTACTGACTCCGGTAGACTGTTCCAGTTGTTGGTCGCTCTAATAGTGAAAAACGCTTTCTGCTGTCTGTGTTGAAACGTTGTTTCTGCACTTTGAAGCTGTGGCCTCTTGTCCTGTCGCCTTTGTCGAGTGGTAGAATGGCTTCATGGTCTACGTTGTACACATCATGTAGATATTTGTACAATTCTAGTAAGTCACCCCATAGACGTCTGTACACTAGGCTCGGCAGTTTGAGTGATTTGAGGCGCTCTTGGTATGGCATTTGCTTGAGTCCTGGAACAGATTTCGTCGCTCGACGTTGAACATTTTCCAGTAGTTGGATGTCTTTCTTGTAGAAGGGGGACCAGGCGACATTGCCATATTCTAAGTGTGGTCGGACTAGGCTCTTATACAACAGGACAAATGTACCAGGATCTATGTAGTCAAATGATCGTCTAATCAGGCCAACTAATCTGTTGGCCTTATTGGCTGCCTTTTCTGCATGCTGGTTGAACTTTAGAGAATTGTCTACGTGCACTCCTAGGTCCTTCTCACATACGGTCTCCTCTAGTACAACTGGCTGGTCACTTTCCTGCATGCTGTATTGGAATTTATCGTTAGATCTGCCTAGGAAGCCATTGGAAGCGTCGCCTTGACAGGAGTCTAAAGCGCTCTGAAATTGTTCTACGGCACCTTGCTTCCAAGATGTTTTGAGAACAAAGTCTTCTCTCTGGAAACTGATACTGAAGCACTTACTCCTCAAGCCAGAGCCTGGCAAATCAGAAAATATAGCAGTTTAGCGAGGTAAACAAGCCACTGTAGGAAGAAGGAGTACATCTCTGATCACTGAATGCTGGGTCGCCTGAGCCGCCGAGGCCAACACACCAGTCTCCCACCCACCTAGAGCAGCTGATCATTTAGTGGCCTCCGACCATCAGCACTACTGCTATACCTACCATGCAGTGCAAAACAAGATTGTATCTGTTTTTGGAAGGCCATGTGGTTGATCTCACAGGGCAAATTAACAGCCTAAATCTAACCTCTTCTCCGCCAAGGCGGTTAGAGCACCATCATCTGGTCCCACTCATGGTAGTCTCCAGAATTTGATGAGAGCTACTGCACCGAGCCTACCAAGGAAGATACCCACCAAACCCCTGCCAAGAACTACTCAGTGACTGGGAACAAAAACACTATCGGATTTTCAGCTGCCGGAATGTGAGCTAGGCAATCTATATTTAAGACCTTGAATGAGTGCAACTGCTCCCGCCTATGTGTCATCATCACGATAAGAACTTAACATACTGTTCCCGCCCCTCATCTTTCTTCATCTTCATTTCATCATCATTGTATTATATTGTGACTGTGAACGTGCTGCTTCACTCCTTCGTGAACTGCTTCTGACTGTTTTGTCTCAACTGATGAATCGCATTGTCGAATGTTGTAACAATTTTGCTTACAAATTATGACTTCGCCTCATTAAGCTCCCTACGCTTCAGGACTGGAAAGCATCCTTCACGATTCATCATTCGGTTATTTACCGCCGACTATTGTGATTGTTAACCATTTATAGCCTTGAACTGTCTTAAATATTAAATGTTAAATGCCTTTTTCATGTTAAATCTTTGTAACATTTTCCTTTAGCAGTACCTGATCAGCAATCAGTTGCCACTGAATCTCACACTCTACTACGTTGTATAGATTGTACTGCCTTCAAAGTCGCCCGCAGCAATATTTGCGACACATGTCTTTGCCTGCTTAACACTACCTTATTCATCTACAACTTCTTCTCTACATGCTCCCACTGCCGCAGAGCATAACCGGTTAAAAATAAATTATTCTATATCTCTAGTATATCACTTTACTTAATATACCACCCTAGCTATATTGTATTAGTATATTTTAGGGGTTATACATGCAGCTCAACCGTGGCTCTCTTTTCACTGTTCTTATTGAACCGTTCCTAAGGAACACGTTGTTCTTATTGACCACACCATTCGTATTGAACCTGTTCTTAGCAACATACTCGTACAGAAAGGTGCACATTGTAATAGGCATTGCGCTGCATGTAAATCACTTAGAAACGTATTCTCCATCCCCACCCTACCCACGCACCCCCACCACCCACCCCACCCCACCCCACCCCACCCCACCCCACCCTCCCTGCCTGCCTCCCTCCCTCACTTCCAGGCGAAAGGTGTTTGTGTGCGTGTGGTGTGTGCGTGTGCATGAGGGAGGGAGGGATGGGGGAGGGAGGGAGGGAGGGGGAGAGAGGGAGAGCGAGAGAGAGAGAGAGAGAGGGAGGGAGGGAGGGAGGGAGGGACGAGTAAACTGTTAGCTTAGGGCAGAACTCACACATACTAAAATAACGATAGACTAATAAGGGTACATAAAAGACAAATTTGCCTGGAATTAAACCTTGAACACACCACATGCCTAGGGCTACCCATCCCGTTAGGTTAGTTTAACATTCTCTGTTTCAGAGCCCGCTCAATATGGACGAGCATAACCTCTCCTTATTATAGATAATCGCAGGTCTACCTTGTATATACTCTACCATCACTGCAGAATCGTGATCCCATATTGACACGCCAATGCACCACTACAGACCTTCACTACTCGCAAGAGCGAGACCGTGTTGATCCATGCACGCCCACCTAAAATGTGCAGTTAACTGCATTCTAAGAAGAGAATGACTCGATCAACAAATCCCGCCTCAACGAATCTCAAATCAAGGGGGACTACCTGCCACTAATCTGGATGGCAACTCGTGATTAAGACCACAACAGCAAAATTGAATTTAACATCGAGAATATTTAACATCATATACGGCCGAACCCACAAGCATCCATAGATGCTGCATCCGCTTCTGGTTTGTAAAGGTTTGTATGGAGGAACCAAGAGAAAGTGTGCCTGTGTGAGACAAGCAATGGATTGTCCACACACCTCCCCAAGATCGGATGACACCCGCCATTCTGGCAGCAGCACAGGCCCACCGCCCGAAGCTGGGTTCTTCAGCTGGGACCAATCAACGTCTGTCTTTGTGACCTCAGCATCGGCAGTTCAGGCCTCTCCACGCCCAACAGCGGGGCGGTAGCGGGGACAGGACTCACCTACCCCCAAGGGACGACACCAGATGCCTTCAGCGGGACTGGAGCCACGTGCCCGTCGTCGCTTGCCAGCATCGCAGCATGCCTCTGCTGGTCGCCCCTCAGGCTATAACACCCACAATCAGATTACAGCAAAGGCTAACGTGGCTAGAGCCGGGACAGGGGAATATTTTGAAACCTGGCGCTGCTGACTCTGTCAAATTTTATGGAGTGATCTCGATGAAATTAAAGCATGACACGTTACCACTTCATATTTGAAAATGAAATTTAAGTGTAGACTCAAAATTCTCTGAGATCTGTTCCTGATAAAAGATTTTGACAAATTTTAATCTTTTTCATGGGTATAACTCTAACAAATGTGCACGAATTCTTTAAAGGACGGATGGAGGGATTGGCAGAGGGGTGGATATCAAGGGTCGGTGCTTCACTACACCCGTAGAGTCATCTGCACAGTCCGCTGTGGAATATATCTTTCTTTAACCCTTTAACCCTTAAAATTCCAATATTTCAATTTCTAGACAGCTATGCAGATAAGTTGTTGAATATTTTGAAACTAATTGAACTTGAAATTCTTCATCATCATCATCATCATCATCATCATCATCATCATCCATCATCATCATCATCATCATCATCATCATCATTTTACGAGGCATAAGCCATTGGCTTGTTATTGCCTCAGTGCTTTTGCTGTAGTAAGGCCTGCTCAGTCCAATTCCAAAGTTCTATCTTTGATATTCAGTATCTTCTTGAATGACTTGCTTGTTGTTGATGAATTAACTCTCCCCGAAACCGTTAGATTCAAGAGTTTAACCCCTACCACTCCGATGCCAACATTCTATCATTCGTTGTGTGAATAACAAAGAGACTGGTGTACTGTTTTCAACAGTTTGGTTGATTATGTAACATCCTCCACCACATTTGCCGAATAATGAAACAGCAGATCATCTTTTAATATAATATGAATTTAAAATTCCGACATCAGAGTGGCAAGGGTGTGCCCCCCCCCCCCCCCGTTAGCTGCGGTGTGCCGCCTACACTCATGGTTACACCCCGCTGCACCTAGCATTTGTTTGTATGCTGACTTGTTGAGGCTGTAGTTGGTCTTGTTACTGTTGTTTTCATTTTCTGTGGTTGTCGCTATCCGAATCTCGTTCTTTATGGTCTTCTGGCTTGATATGCAGTAATAGCTCCCGTGAAATAAATTTCGAAGTATTCAACACAATATTTTCTCCATCATATACAATTTGTTACAATTTGTTAGGTTTGCTAATCTTCAACACTGTAATATATAGTACACAAACCACTATGTGTTATCTTCTGTCTGTCTGCTTTGGTAAGTGGCGTTGTACATACTGTTACATTGTATGTGCTAAATGTAGTCCAAATGTAAATTTGTCTGTCTTACCAATTACCTAAGTATGTGAAGTAACAATAATGTCCATATGCCTGAAACCGTTACCCAACACTTTCACCAATGAACTCCCCATATATCTCATTTTCAACATCACCACTTTGGAAAACTGTTGATTATTTTCGGTTAAATTTGTCTGGAAGCCGTTGCTGTCTTAGGTAGCAATGGTTCCCAGTCAGGTTGACTTCAAAAGACACAACAGTATACGTTCGATATCGCAAAGATTCTACTTTTTCTGGAACTTCTCAATGAAAGGATTAAGCTGTTCAGCTTCAATGGCCTGAATGATTGCTACCTGAATATCCATAAATGCAGTTACATTCCCAATGCCTATTTGCTTGTCTAACCCGTGATTTGAATACTCGTCACTCTCTGAAGATACATATCACCTGGCCTTACTTTCACTCACATCTCCCCTTGACCTAACTGGCATAACGTATGGTTATATAAATGCTCACGGCTACCCATACATGTCGCCTCGCTTTACTTGTGATCTATCAAACTCCAACAATAGATCTTCTCTTACTGTCAGACAATATCATGACTATGTGTTTCCAAGTGTGTATAAATGGTATGTACAGATGCATATATATTTATTTAACCCTATAATGGCTAATCTGCTCAAGAAAATCAAAATATCCTGAATGCCCTTTTGCAAGCCAAGAGAAGATTTTTTTTCCCAGGGTTTACCACTTGAATGAAGGGCTCAGCCATCGAGTCACTCATTCCAGTGTTAAAATTTCAAGAAATGGCATTTCCTTGGTCTGGAAAAAATGGAAGTTCCTCAGGGCCACTGCAGGGGCCGGCCTGCCGTGAAAGGGTTAAATGTATATAATATTCTAATCTTCAATCTTGTTATTTTAGAGATGATGATAACACTTGAATCCATTTAGAATAGTTGGCAAATTGTGACACCAGGCAAATCTTCAACACGGTAATATATAGTACACAAACTGCTATGTGTTATCTGTTGTTCGTCTGCTTTGGTAAGTGGTGTTGTACATACTGTTAAATTGTATGTGCTAAATATAGTCCAAATGTCTATTTGTCTGTCCTCCCGATTACCTAAGTACGTGAATTAATAATAATGTCCATAAGCCTGAAACAGTTACCCAATACTTTCACCGATGAACTCCCCATATAATGCATTTTCAACATCACCATCCGTGAAAACAGTTGAAAATTCTGGGTTGAAATTGTCTGAAAGCGGCTGCTGCCCTAGGCTGCAATGGTTCCCAGTCAGGTAGATTTAAAAAAGACAAGAGAATAAGTTCGGTATCGTCCATCTAATCCCCTAACATTATATATACCTTCATTTTATTAAATAAACACTCTCTCCATCACAGTAGCCAGCAATAGCCTTTAGCCATCCCATTTTTGCTGTCCATGCCTGTCCGGCTCCCATGCTTATCTTGCAACAAACCTGTCAAATCTAATCAGCGTGCAATTCTATGTGACTGTTGTGGTGATTGGATGCATTTAAGATGCTCCCAACGGCTAACTATCACAGATTATGAAAAACTCCAGAACTCTGATGCGTCATGGTCGTGTTTTCAATGTAACCAAACTAATTTTCCTTTCAATCACTATGAACACGATACCAAATTTCTGCTTAATATCCTAGGTGCCAAATATGACTACAGTACAATATAAATGCAAACATACTTGTAAACCCATTCAAGCTAAATACTTCTAACCAGGGCAATGAATACACAAATTTCTCTGAAACAGATATTGATGATGAAGGTATGAATTTTCCACTTTGTGACTATATACTTCAGAAAGAATTTAATGATAATATTATCAAGAGTATTGATGCTATCGCATTCTCAATGATTAATATTAACATTAGATCGCTACTGAAGAATTTTGCTAAATTTAATAACTTTATGGATTCTAGCTCTCCTGAATTTATGCATCATAGAAATTACCGAGGCATGGCTGAAACCTGAATCACCACTGGACTTAATTAATATGCAAAATTGCAAATTCATTGATAAACACAGGCCAACTAAAAAAGGTGGTGGTGTAGGCACCTACATAAAGGACAGTTTACAGTATAATTTGAGAGATGACCTGTCAATGAATGAGGACTTTATTGAACCTATTTTTATTGAAATTCCCAATGAAAAAAACAAAAAATAAACTTGTCGGTGTCACATACAGACCTCCTGGAAGTGACAATGACAAATTTATGAAATCATTCGAAAAGATTTTAAATACCATACAAAATGAAAAGAATTAGGTGACTTTAATATTGATTTGGTAAAACAACACAGCTTTAAAATATCTGGATTTTATCCATTTATAATGAAACCAACAACAATTACAGAATTCTCGGCTACTGTTATTGATAACATCATCTCAAATAATGCTGTAAGTGCCAAGAATCAATCAGGTATTTTTGTTGCAGATATTTCAGACCATTTACCTATATTCTATATAGAAAAAGAAAACAAAAAAGGAAAATCATTTGTAAAAGAAGTAGTAACTTGTAGGAACTTCAAAAAGGAAAATATAGAAATATTATTAAACAATATGGCCAACATAAACTGGAACCAGGTAACTGAATCACAACCATGTGAAGATACCTACAACACCTTCCACACTATATGCTCCAACATCTATGAATCTGCCTTTCCACTTAAAAATATTAAGAAATTTAAACAAAATCCTACTAAACCCTGGATTACAAGGGGATTGATAGCTGCCTGTCACAACAAAAACAAGTTATATCTGAATTTTATTCAATATCCGACAAAGTATAATGGCTCACAGTTCAAGAAATATAGAAACAGGCTAGATCAGATAATTAGGACAGCAAGAATGAATTTTTTCATAATAAATTTGATGAACAAAAAGTTAATATAAAGGAAACATGGAAACTGATTAATCATTACTAAATAAGAAAAAAAGCAATACTGAAGCATCACGGTTTATTTATAATTATACAGGCATCAACGACAAAAAAGAAATAGCAGACAAATTTAATGAGTATTTTACTAACATTGGTCCTAATTTATCACAAAAAATTCAACCAAACTCGAACATACATGTATAGGACTTTCTAACAGGTAGCTATCAACACTCTATTTTCTTAAATCCAACAGATACTCACGAAATCTACAAAAAACTAATGCAAATTAACACAGCTAAAAGTGCTGGAATCGATCATTTCAAATGGAAATTTTTTAAACACTGTGTATCAGAAATACTAACACCATTGGACCACATCTGTAATCTCTCACTTACACTGGGAGTATTTCCATCAAGACTAAAGGTTGCACGTGTTACACCCATATACAAAGCTAAAGATGCATCTGACTTTACTAATTATCGGCCAGTCTCTGTACTTCCACTTTTCTCAAAGCTCCTAGAAAAGCTGTATTTTAGTAGAATTACTAAATATCTAAACAAAAACTATCATATATCCTTCTCAATATGGTTTCAGAGAGAAAAACTCTACTATGCTTGCCATTGTGGATATGATCGAAAAATTATCAATCTCCGTGGAGAATAATGAGCATACGCTAGGTGTATGCTTGGATCTTTCCAAAGCTTTCGACACAATTGATCATACAATTTTACTGCAAAAGTTTGCATACTATGAAATAAGAGGTACTGCATTGAACTGGATACAGAGTTACCTGTCAAACAGGGAACGGTGTGTACAGGTCAATGGGGTTATCTATGAATAGAAAAATATAGTTTGTGGTCTTCCCCAAGTTTCAGTTCTTGGGCCACTGTTGTTTCTTCTATATATGAATGGCATACACAAAGTCTGCAAACATCTCCCACTAATACTTTTTGCAGATGATACAAATGCTTTCTGCAGCCACAAGGATATAGAAATTCTATACAAAAATGTCAATAATAAAATGGCAAAATTCATAGACTGGTTTAAAGTTAACCAATTGTCCTTAAATGTATCAAAAACTAATTATATACTATTCACAAAATCTAACAAACCAAAAGAAATAGCTCTCGCAAACCTCTATATCGACAAGCAGATAATTCAAGAAGCACAATATGCTAAGTTTTTAGGAGTCTATCTGGACAAAAATTTAACACTGGAGAAGCATATTGAAATTATTACTACCAGGGTAGCAAAAGGTATTGGCATCATTCGCAGACTGAAACCCTATCTAACACCTAATATTATTAAAAAAAACATGTACTGCACAATGATACTTCCTCACACCACCTACTGCAATGCTATCTGGACTAATACATCTCAAGCTAGACTAAAAAAACTAAAATCTCTGCAAAAGCAATCTATTAAACTATTTTCACAAACAGCAGGTGGCCAGGACATCTTTAAATCAGAAAAGGTCTTAAAACTTGAGGACATTGGAAGGCTCCAATTATACACAATCTTAAGGGACTTCCACAATGGCAACTTACCATCATCCTTAGCTAACATATTTACGCTCAATACACAAGTGCATCCTCACAACACAAGAACAAGAAATGGCCTGCACTCCACACACCACCAAACAAAAGCAGCTCAACAAAAACCCTCATACAAAGCAATTCAGTTATGTAATAATACAGACACAAGCACACGCACAGACATCATAAATCTGCAGTCTTTTAAGCAGAGTATCAAAGAGAAGATTATAGAAAACTACTACAATCTGGAAAACACTCACCATCATCGCATGCTATTCTTATACTTGCACCCAGTCACCAGAACAAATAATAATAATAATAATAATAATAATAATAATAATAATAATAATATCTGTCATAATGGTAACCATCAAACTAAAAAAAAATGTAATACTTTGTTAATGATAATAAGAATATGTAATATAGAATTATTAACTTAAACATGGTAAGCACACATCCCTCTCTCATGTCTGTCCCTGTAAATATGTTGTTGTAAATTGTCATACGTCTATTAACTGTTGGACTGCTGCAAGCCACCGGACATTAATTTCAACTGGCAATGAATCTGGATTGGCTGAGTATCTTGGAAACAATTTGACTGAACGTTGTTGGTGTCTTAGCCACCAACAACAACATTCGGTCAAATTGTCTCAGAGGTACTCAGCATACCCTGAGTTAAACCCCATGGAAAATGTAGACTGCAGAAACTTGGCAGCGAGACAGTTAACTATATGTATATATAGGGCTATAACATGTTAACTTTATGTATTTAGTATTCTTATGTCCTATATTGTTGTTATAGGTTATATTTTATTGATAATTCTCAACTCTTTTCCAGTCCACAAGGTGATATATATAGAGAAGTCTTCTGGGACCACGTACATTCCAACAACCAGGGTACTAAGCTTTTGCCAGAGAATATCACCAATTATCTCTCTGCTCATATGGATATAGCAATAACCGCCACAACTGATTCTCAGGGACTTTTGGTAGAGACATCTGTTTGGAGGAGCAAAGACAGCCAGTAAACTCCTTATCATATCCTAAAGCTCACACAATATCCATATCAAACACATTCAATCCTAGTAATAGAGACTCGAGTATATCAGAAAGTTAATGGATGCTTGTATCATACGGTTAGGGCTATAAATGACTGTGATAAACATCAGTTGCACACTGACAACATTTTTTTCAGTGGAACCAGTGAAGCCATTATTGTAAATGATGTAAATATTGATATTCTAAATAATAATGTTAACAATGATGTAAGTGATGAAAAGCAAAAGAAAAAATTAAAAAACAATGCAAAAGACATAAACAAATTCATGTCTATACAAGGTAGTAAGATACATAAATCGATTTCATCAACAACTACAGATTCACTTAAAGGTTTCTATTATAATACTGATAGCTTATTAAACAAACGTGCAGAGTTCAGCGCCATTGTTGCTGAACAAAATCCGAACATAATATGGGTTACAGAGATCTTGCCAAAAAATGTTTCTATAAACCCTCAAGATAGCGAATTTGCACTGAAACAGTATGACTGATTTATAAACATTAGTGAAATAACCACTACATCTCGTAGGTGGGTAGCTTTATATATAAAAAAAGGTTTTAAAAGCTAGCCCTATTCATATACTTGGGGATGATAAGTTTGCCGAGTCTAAATGGTGTCAAATTAAGCTGGAGAACAAAGACTATCTTATTATTGGATGTGTATATAGGTCACCCAACTGTAAACATGAAAACCATACCTGTTTAATAGACTTATTAAGAAATGTTGCTGACTTAAAATCTAGCCATCTTCTGATAATGGGTGACTTCGATTATAGTCAAATTGACTGGACCATTGAATCATCAAATATTGGGCTTTGCTCTGCATCAAGCTTTCTTGAATCATTTAAAGATTTATACTGGCATCAGCATGTAAAAGAGCCAACTCACTTTAGATGCAATCAAACAGCAAATACATTAGATCTTATAATATCAAATGAGGAGAATATGATAGAAAATATAATCATAAATGCACCTATAGGAAAGAGCCACCATGCAAGCATAAGCTTTACTTTCAATTGTTATATAAATACCATCTTGCAAAACCCTCACTACATTTTCAATAGAGGTGATTATGATGGTATGCGTGCAGATGTTGTAATATTGACTGAACATCTAAATTATCTGGTGACATTGAGCATGATTGGTGTGAAATATTGAATGAAATTAAAAGGCTAACTGATACATTTGTCCCAATATCTAAAATTAATGCAAGGAAAAAAATCAATTTACCTAACCAAAACTGTCTTTGAATCTCTAAAACAGAAGAGACTTGCCTTTCAAGAATGGAAAAAATCACGTGACAATAATGACTATTTGTATTACCAAAAAATCAGCAACTGAAATCAAAATATAACCCAAAAGCTTTCTTTCATTATGCTAACTCTAAACTGAAAACAAAAAATTCTGTATGTGACCTAAAGGAAACCCAATGGAACCCTTACAAATTCAGATTCTGAAAAGGCTGATGTCTTAAATACAGTTTTTACTTCAGTCTTTATATTCCAGAATTCTAAATAAGATCTTAATTACAGAAGAAATGGTTTTTAAAAAACTTGGTATGTATCAATACTAGTAAATCTGCTGGCCCTGATGGGATATATCCACGTGTTTTGAAAGAACTAAACAGCCTCATAGCCTACCCCTTTCTTCACCTCTTTAGAAACTCGCTAAAGCAGGGAAATTTACCATCACTTTTGGAAACTGGCTCATGTATCACCTTTATTTAAAAAAGGTGATAGCCATTCCACAAACAATTATCGTCCTATTAGTCTGACATCAGTTGTGTGTAAAATACTGGAATCTCTAATAAAAGTCCATTTAGTAACCCATTTGGAAACTAACAATCTGATAACTAAAGACCAGCATGGATTTATTAGGGGACGCTCATGTGTCACACAACTCATTTCCATTCTAGATATTTGGACAGATGCCTTAGATCATAACGGGCCGATTGATGCTCTTTATGTAGATTTTGCTGAGGCATTCGACACTGTACCACACGAGCGACTTCTATTCAAACTTTAGATTGTGAAACCCTCGAATCTGTACAAAGAAGAGCAACAAAAATGGTGCCTTATTTAAGATCTCGCTGATATCCTGATAGACTTAAACATTTGAAGCTTCCATCATTATACTACCGATGTGCATGGGGGGGGGGGGGGTATGATTGAATCATACAAACATCTACATAATATTTATAATATTCAAAGCCAGTATCTTGAATTAGATAACAAAGCTAAAACTCGTGGTCATAGCCTGAAATTATCCAAAAAGCAAATAAAACCATAAGACAGCATTTCTTTTCAACTCGTATCACCAACAACTGGAATGGGTTACTTGAAACTGTCGTAAATTCCCCAAGCTTAAATAGCTTTAAAAACCAATTAGATATATATTAGACTACCTTTTCGTATATACAAGAACCTATGCACAACAGGTGCTCTGCAGTAAACATTGGCTTTCTTAGAAAACTATAAGATGCAATACATTTACTGTATGATCTACTTACAGGCTAAGTGGTCTGTCAAGGTAGTATTTGATAAGTATATGTAGGGGTCCACCGCCACATAGGCTATGCCTTTCAAGATTCAAGATTCAAGATTCTTTATTTCCATATCGGTAAATAATTCAACAATTCAATACAGGCATCCACCAAAGGCAAGGCCTAAGATGTGGTGGACCATTGACATATAACATAAATTTGTAATATTATGTTTATGCACATAACATTTATATACATTTACATGGATATTTTATATTACAAAGGACATAGAGTACGATACGGGGTTGGGGAGGGGGGAGAGGGGTGGTGGAGGGAGTGGAGTGACCATCTTGCGGAGTATTATTACTATTCAGTGAAATTACGATTATTATTAACAACAATAACAACAAAAATATTATTAACACCATTACTATTATTTACATGTATTAGTATTGTTATTATTATTATTATTATTATTATCATCATCATCATCATCATCATTATCAGTTTTATCATTATGATGAGTGTTATTATCATGTGTAATTATTGCTGTCAACACCATTATTATTATTATTATTATTATTATTATTATTATTATTATTATTATTATTTTTGTCGCATTACTATTATCATTATATTTAGTAATAACAGTAACAACGACATTACCCTTACTATTATTTACATGTATTATTATTATTATTATTATTATTATTATTATTATTTTAATTATTATTATCATTATCATTATTACTATCATGTATTATTACATGTACATGTACATATTTCTACATATTTGTTGTCCTGGTGGCCGGGTGCGCTACAGTGGAAGAACCTGTCTACAGAGACCACATTTATACAACATTAAAAAAAGAAATAATATGTCACTAAAAATTGGTTATTTCATACATTTAGGAATATAGGTAGTGGCTTGTAATACAACAGGGCAGCGACTTTTCAGGACCTGGGTTCCTATGTCTATCTGCTTTAAAGGCCCATCACCGCCTGGATCCAGAAAGCGAGTGGCCGCTATAGACAGGTACTGCTGTCTTGGAACATAGCTGCCATGGTGGTGGTTAAACTTTTAACCCTTAAGATTTCAATATCTTAATTTCAGTCAGGTGCACAGTGAACAGTGAAATCATTGAGTATTTTGCAACCGATTCAATTGTAGTCTGTTACTGTCACAGGCAGCAACAGTGGCAGTTCAAATGTGTCCCAAAATAGCCAACAGAACATTCATTACATCATAGGAAATATACTCCTTTTTGTCATTAAGGGTTTCTGGTGTGTGTTTTAGTAATCTGGCTTCTAGTAGCTCTCAATACTTTTATTCTTTATGTACTTTTTGAATGACTTTGTTGTAATAATTTGCGCATGTGTGCCTGCATCTGTGTTATTCCATAATTGTATTGCTTGATGGGATGGTGTGCATGTAGGTGTCTCTGTTCGGTAATATGCGACATGTAGGTTAGAACTTGTTCGTGTGTTGTGAGTATGTATGTATGTCTGTATTGGGTGTAAAAATATTGGATAATGATGTGGGTAAGCTGCCATTGTGGTAATCTCTTAAAATAGTAAATAATTGGGCCTTTCCAATGTCTTCAAGTTTTAGAATTCTGTTTGTTTTAAAGGTATCTTGGCCTTTTGCTGCTTGTGAGAATAGTTTAACAGATTGCTTTTGTAGTAATTTTAATTTTTTTTAATTTAGTTTGATGTGTGTTGCTCCAGATAGCATTGCAGTATATGATATGTGGAAGTATTAATGTGCTATATAGAGTGTTTAGAATATCAGGTGGGAGATATGATTTGAGTCTGCGCATGATACCAATATTTCTCGCCATCTTGGATATGATCATCTCTATATGCTTCTCCCAGCTTAGTTGTTTATCCAAATTGACGCCCAGGAATTTAACATAATTAGGTTCCTGTATTTCTTGATTATCTATGTAGAGTTTTGGGAGATCAAGCTCTTCGTTTACGTGATTATATCTTGTAAATAATAGAAAATTGGTTTTGCTGACATTCAGAGATAATTTATTAGCTTTAAACCAATTTATAATTTTTTCCATTTCACTATTTGTAATTTTGTATAGGGTGTCTATATCTTTATGGTGGCCAAAAACATTGGTATCATCCGCGAATAAAATTTGTGATAGTAGGTTACTTGCATTAGGTAAATCATTCATGTATAATAAGAACAGCAGGGGTCCAAGAATTGAACCTTGAGGGACACTGCAGACTAATTTTTTATTTCCTGGGATACATCCATTAAATTGCACACATTGTGTCCTACCATTCAAGTAATTTTGAATCCAATCCAAAGCGATGCCTCTTATGCCATAATGTGATAGTTTTTTTAATAATATTGCATAGTCAATAGTATCAAATGCTTTGGAAAGATCCACGAATATACCTAGTGTATGTTCTTTTTTTTCTAGCGACTTAATGATTTTCTCTATCATGTCCACAATGGCAAGCATGGTGGAGTGTTTTTCTCTGAAACCATACTGAGATTGGTAGATGATTGAATTTGTGTTTAAGTAGTTAAAGATTCTATTATAGTATAACCTTTCCAGAAGTTTTGAGAAAAGCGGGAGGACTGAGACGGGTCTATAGTTAGTAAATTCAGATGGATCTTTAGCTGTATAAATAGGTGATACACATGCTATTTTTAAACAAGATGGGAATACACCCTTATACATTTACTCGTATTGATACCTACCAAGTGAGAGACTGCAGATGTGATTTAGTGGGGTTAGTATTTCTGTGATACACTCTTTAAAGATTTTTCATTTAAAATTATCAATACCTGCACTTTTAGTTGGGTTAATTGGCATTAGAATTTTATAGATTTCTTCTCTGTCTGTTGGGGATAGGAACATTGAGTTTTGGTAGCTCCCTGTCAGATAGTCCTGTATATGAATTTCTGAACTAGCTTGGATTTTTTCTGACAATTTCGGTCCAATGTTAATGAAATACTCATTGAATTTATCTGCTATATCATTTTTGTCTGTTATGATAGTATTATTGCAGATAAACTGTGATATTTCTGATTTACTCTTTTGTTTATTTAATAGTGACTTAATTAATTTCCATATTTCCATTATGTTATTTTTTGTTCATCAAATTTATAAAGGTAATAATTTATTTTAGCTATCCTAATAATTTGGTTCAGTTTATTTCTATATTTCTTAAACTGAGTATTATTGTATGTTGTCAGGTTTTTAATAAATGCTAGATATAGCTTATTCTTCTTGTGACAAGCAGCTATCAGTCCTCGTGTTAGCCAGGGTTTAGTAGGATTTTGCTTGAATTTTCTTAATTTTTCTTAATTTTTTTAGTGAGAAAGCAGATTCATAGGCATTAGTACATATAGTGTGGAATGTGTTGTAGGCATCTTCACAGAATTCGCAATTAATCACCTGGTTCCAATTTATATTTGACATGATGTTTCTAAATTTTTCAATATTCTCGCTTCTAAAGTCTCTACAAGTTGTTTCCTCTTTTTCAAATGATTTTTACTTAACTTTCACTCTTTCTACGTAGAAAATTGGGAAATGGTCCGAGTCCATGTCTTCAACCAAAATACCTGATTGTGTTTTTGAATTTTAAATGTTATTTGAGAGAATGCTGTCAATAATAGTAGCTGTTGTTTCCGTTATTCTTGTAGGTTTTGTTATGAATGGATAGTATCCAAATGCTCTTAGTAAGTTCAGAAAGTCTTGAGTAATTGTTTTTTCTTGTTTCAGTAGATTGATGTTAAAATCCCCCAGTAGATAAACGGTCTTATTCTCTTTTTGTATGGTTTTAAAACTTTTTTCTAATAATTCTATGAATTTATCTTTATCGCAATCTGAAGAACTGTAAATGACACCGATAATTGTATTTTTTGTTTTTCTTGCCGGTATCTCAATAAAAGGAGATTCAAAACAGTCTTCAATTATTGTCAGGTCTTCTCTCTCATAACACTTACGTTGCTTTTTATGTAGGTGCCTACCCCACCTCCTGGTTGATTTGATTCCCTAGGAATTTGTAGTTTTGCGGATTAATTAAGCTAAATGCTGAATTAGAGTTGATCCATGTCTCAGTAATTCCGATAATATTAAATTCTATAGAACTGTTTTCGATAAAATGACTGAATTTGTCAAAATGTGCTGGTAGCGATCTAATGTTAATATGCATTGCTGAGAAAGACACAGCCTCATTGTTTTTAATCATTTCATCATTAAATTTCACTATACTCACATGAACTCACATGAACTCACATGAATCCTTTTCTGACAGAAGGCATCAAATGGCCTCTGGTGCCAGTTCTGGGCTGCATATACTGGATGGCTGATTCAGTTGTAGTTTGTCACCACATTCATGGTTTGTTAGCATTTCTTTAAAGAAAGTGGGATGAAAGATTGAATCAGATTCGAAGTTGAATAGCAGTGGGTGTTTACTCCATAGTTGGTCTAATCTGGATTTAAAAGAGTTGCTAGAAGGTGCATTGATAATGTGTTCGGGTAGTTTGTTCCATTGGTCTGTGCAGCGCAGTGGAAATGAAAACTTTCTGATATTTAACCTAGCTCTGATTTTCTGAATTTTTAGGCTATGACCTCTTGTAATACTGTTATTGTCAAAAAGATTGATGAGGTTTGACGGAGGGTGATCATATTTGTTGTGAAGTATTTTATATATCTCAATCATATCACATATCACCTCGCAGTCTTCTGAATGTGAGAGTTGGTAAGTTGAGTTCTTTTAGTCTTTCGTTGTATGGTAGGTTACACATTCCTGGGATAAGTCTTGTGGAACGCCTTTGAACATTTTCAATCGCATTTATATGTTTTTTTAGGAAAGGCGCCCAGACTACGTTTGCATATTCGATATGAGGCCTGACAAGGGATTTAATGTGGTGCTTGAAGTTGTCTTTATATATGTAGTTAAACGTGCGTCTAATTAGTCCCATGATTTGATTGGCTTTGTTTATTTTTTCATGTATGTGTTGGTTGAAACTTAATTTTTCATCAATTACAACCCCAATGTCTTTTTCGGTGGGGGAATACTCTAGAGCATGGTGGTTAGAGTCCATTGTGTAGACATGGGGAACTGTGGTTCTTGAAGAAATTCTCATACTTTTACATTTGTCTGGATGGAGTTTTAGGAGTGAGTTTTCACTACACAGGCACATAGAGTCTATATCTTGATGCAGCGTATCACAATCTGGTTGATTAAGAATTGAGTTGAATGGTTTTGTATCGTCAGCAAACAGGAATTTTTCTGACCCACACTTAATTGCATCAGGCAAATTATTTATATACAATATAAAGAGAAGTGGGCCAAGAACTGAGCCTTGCGGTAAATTCAGTCTGTAAAATATATTTACTCTCCGGTTGGGGAAGAGTGATAGTTTCATCATCAGTATAGGTTTCAGAAAGTATAAATTCCTGTGATGTGTTTAAATTAGATGGGTTTATTAGAATGCTGGGACCTAAAATGTTTAGTAAAAATTCAGTGTTGTTATCGTGGTGATTGAATGGGGATGCGGTTTTGTTGCACTTTGGTGGACTGCCTGTTGTGAATCTGTAAATGTATATTCTATATCAAAATAAGTAATCTTGAGCTTGAACTTGAACTTTGCTAGTTAAAGGGTTAAATATACGACGTGACCATCTGAAACTGACTATATATTGATTGGCAGTCGCTTTTAATCACCACGTGACTGCATACAAGATGGCGGCGACTAGGCGATTGGCAAAGGTTTGTAACTGTTCTTCAATTTTCTACCAATCTTGACAAAATAACACAGCATACACTTTTTCATTTTTATTCTCGTTAATAAACGTTCAATTATCTTAATAAACACATTCAACATATGCCACTTACATACCCGTATACGTTGCAGAGATTCGATCGGCTTATCATGCTGGGCGCTTCCGTCTTTTTAGAACTACTCGGTGCATGCTATTTCCGGGATTTTCTAATTCCTGTTAGAGATTCCATTGCCATATGTGCGGTTTGACGACTGATCCTGACAGGTTACCACACACGATTCGGAATTCACTGCGCCACTATCCAAAACGTCATGGCAGCCACCCGCCTATATCAAGGACAAGGCATGAAGGCTATATCGTGAATCTAACCCCTCCCATAGGTCATAGGATTAGGAGGTTTACTATCATCATACTATGGACTTTCAGTTTGCCACGAAATCGGGTCAAAACACTATAAAATTATCTTTAATGTTTTCAATGTTAAGTAAGACAATACTTCTATAATGCTTTTTTCGCCATACGAAGAAAGCGGTAAAATAACATAAAAAGTCTGGTCACCATGTAAGACAATCAAAGGCGGCTATATCTCGTTTCTCCCTCCCATAGGTTTACTATGGGCTTTCGGTTTGCCACAAAATCTGGTTAAAACACGATAAACAAAATTATCTGTAAGGTTTTCAATGTCTACAACATTTTAATAAGTACGGCTATACTTCTGTGATGTTTTCTTCGCCATACGAAGAAAGCAGTAAAATTAAATAACAAATAAACATGAGCTCGTGAGGGTTAAGAATAAGGATATAGCCTCAAAGGCAATAGAAAATGGCCAAAGACGAGCTACCAGATTACCTGCACAGCCATTCCATCGTGACTCGCGTGACATGTCTACTCAGTTTTTTATTCAAAAGGTTGTTTTAATGAATTATTTTCGAAATTTACTCTCATAATCATTCACAACACATATTCTGAGGGGACTTAGAAAATAGAGGCCTTAAACGCTGTGACACGCGTGACAGCTACAAATTAAGTTTTTCCAGCATACAGTGGAAAGTGGCATATTCTTAGCCTCCTATTACAAAAATCCATTTATTTTTTACCCCTGGTTATAGAGGGAGAATGTCTGGAGACCAACTAAAACTGACTGAAACTGCTATCAGATAATTTTATTTAGGAACATTTTGACAAATGTGACTCGCGTGAGAAAAATGTGTCTAAGTTTACCGAACCAAAAATGGAACATTCATCTTGATATATGCATATAAAAGACC
Source organism: Chaetoderma sp. LZ-2023a (assembly GCA_034401795.1). Taxonomy (NCBI): domain Eukaryota; kingdom Metazoa; phylum Mollusca; class Caudofoveata; order Chaetodermatida; family Chaetodermatidae; genus Chaetoderma; species Chaetoderma sp. LZ-2023a. Next base: position 14,452,019 of record CM067370.1, read on the forward strand.
ACAGAGTAACCCAAACTAGGCTAACAGTGCCTGAACCAGGGTTTGAAATTAGTGCTCGTCCGTTCGTCTTTTACTACCAAATATACCAATGGACGACCACATATAGCTTTATCAATAGTCCGACCTACTACCGGAAATAATAGAATAATTCAGCTAACAACCCATGCAATGTGTGTATAGGCTTGCACAATTGTCGCGATTTATTTTTCAGCCACATTCTTTTACGATATGATTTTGAAAAAATCGAAATATCGCGAAAATTTTACTGTCACGTTATAATTCTGCCTATTTGTCATGTATTTGTAGCATAGCCTTCTATTACCGCAAACTCTTCAATTTATTTCCAAACCAACATCTTTGCAAGAGGCGTGGGCTTATATTAGGAATAGGTCAAGAAAAAGTTGAAGGTCATTGTTTTAAAAGATGGACTAATAATGCGAAAATTGAACGCAATTATCGCGGGAGTGAAATTATTACCTGGGACGGTATAAATATTGTATATTTCTTAATAAGCATGGCTTATAAAATCTAAATTAATCCTAAATTTGACAATAAATGACGTCGCGAAAATATATAAATCACGTGATATTGCTTGCTCTCCTGTTTTTGGAGGCGAGAGATGGTGCGTTCACAAATGTGATAGCTAAATGAGACGGTATACACGCTTTAGCCAGCAATGTGAACTATCCGAGATGTTTCTGAAGGGTAACTATTATTAATAAAATATATAAATCACATGATTTTGCATGCTCTCTTGCTTTTGGAGGCGAAAGGTCATGCGTTCACAAATGTGACAGCTAAATGAGACAGTATACACGCTTTAGCCAGCAAGGTGAACTATCCGAGATGGTTCTGAAGTCCAACTATTATTAGTAAACGGGTACTCGGTAAATGCGGATCAGATCTAAATATCTATGGATCTAATATTACGTGATTTGTAAATTTTCACAAAGACGATATGAAATGTCAAATTTTTTTATTAATTTTGATCTAATAAGCGATGGTTATAACAGAGTACGCAGTATTTGGGTTGTCCAATGTAATAATTTCACTCCCGCAATGATGGACACGGTATACATTAAGCCAAAGTGTAGGGCATCAAAGATTTACAGCGGGAAATTTCCTATTTTCGTTTTATTAACGATCATTCTTTAAGTATCTTGGCGACTGCATTTAATGTTTTTGTTGAAATCTACCAATTAGAAGTCATATTCGGTTAAAACTTATATGAAAACTCATAGCGAAGCTGACATGTCCTCATAAGCCAAACCGTGCAGTTCAACTCAACACAAGACCAATTCACCCCATGAATTCATGCCATAAAATAAGCTATACGATATATCGAAATATCGCGATTTTCTCATCACGATATATATCGCGATACCTCCTAGGGCAATATTGTGCAAGCCTATGTGTGTATTCATTAAATATTTTAGTTTATGTATTTTATCGTTAAATATCATGTTGATCTGTCAAATTCTAAAAGCTTGTGATGCGCGCATGCGTTAGCAGCTTCCTTCTTCAAGTATAATAATAAACTGATACACAGACTTCAGTTTTGAGTTTGGACACCAGTCGAAAACTTGCAGTATGTATCACGGGGTATTCACGGTCGTCGACATATTGCTCTTAACAGACTCTTGTAAATCTAAATTCCAAGGGCGGGGTGGGTGGGTTTAGGGCTATTGATCATTGCCTCCTCATTAGTTAGCTTTATGATAAACTTTAAAAATACAAGTTTATCTAGGCTGATTCTGGTCGATTTAGGCAATGTTTGTCTTGGAGACGTTATATCCTGTTAGCGCATCTCCAAATCAAGGCCGACATGATATAGTTAGCATGCTACGGCGGCGTATCGCACTTTATTCACGCAAGCAACAGATTTAGAATGGCATGTCGCCAAGATCGACGCATGCGTGAGGGTGTTCTCAAGTACTCTTCTCCGAAGTCAGGAACATACTTTCTCGCAAGATTATTGGTTAATAAATATAAGTATATAGAAAGCAACCAATGAATCGCAATGAAACTACTGAAATAAAGAAATTTAAACAATGTTTTGCGTGGTAATTTTATGAATGACGTAGTAGTAATAGTATCTCTATATATATAGCATTCATTGTATTCATAGTAACACGTGGGCCGATTGATACACGCTGATCACAGTAAAACTTTTTATCATTCACTATTTAAGCCATAGAAAACAACCATTAGTAATTTTTAGATAAAAATTGTTAACTCTTTCAACTGAAATCTTAGTACCGCAGAAACTCAATTTCATTTTAATAAACTGTTGAATATGTTGCAAGTTTTTAAGCGGGACCTGTTTCTAACAGCTGCCATAGCCTGCAACAGCTTCCAGTTAAGCACTAACACTATTCAGCCTTCTTACATTGTATTGAATGATGTGTACTTTGTTTAGTCTACCAATTGAAAGGGATGTGTGATGTAGGTTGGTAAGTTACAAAGTATATGTTAACACTAGTCAATGAAATCACACTTCATGGGAGGTACATTATTGATTTTTTGGAAAATAATTTGACTGGGATGGCAGCAACAGCTTCCAATCAATGTAATTGCCAAATCTGCCAATACGTCTTATCTTAGGTTTCCTATACTCCCTGACCTTGGCCAGAGCCAGTATATGCATATTCTGAATCTGACAAATGACAATACTGGCTACTGTAGACCTGAATACTGATACACTATCCTCAATAACATTCTCAGAAGTCCAATAATAATTATTCAACCATCTGTTCATGTCACATTTGTGTAAACTACATATTACACGCCTTACGGACTACTAATCTTTTAGACGGACTACTGATTTGCCAAGTCTGGTAGTCCTCAACCTTTCGCTAATTTCGAGCCCTGGCCTGAACATTAACAGTTAACAAGTAAATGAACTTTTAGGTATAATAGCAAAATCCACACCATTTTTGCTAGTGACTAGGAAACGAGTTTGGTACATGTAGTAACTCAGGGCTCGAAATTCGACGGGCATCCGATTCTTGTAATATTCCCGCAATTGAGAAATACGGGAATCCAATTTGATTCCTGTAAATAGACTCTTAAAAAAATATTATGTATGCTTAACACCGTACCACAATGTTTAATGTACGCCTCAAAAACATCATTGTGGAGGTGAAATTATTAATGGGGCAGCCTAAATACTGCATATCTTGAATAAAGATTGTTTATTACATTAAAATCAATGCTACTTTTGACATAAAATGTCACCTATTAGGAATACGGGAATGGGTAAGATCAGCACTGCAGTTGCGTTTACTAGAATTCTTCTAATATCTGCCATTCTCTATTTTCATTGACTTGTATGGGAGAATTTACCCAATTTCTCTTCAGAAAAAATTAATAATGGAACTGATTACTCTCGTATTGCACATTAATTTTGTTATGCCGACCAACATTAAATGCTCCAAAACAGAATGGAAATTAAAATGAGATAAAGCGCCTCTTATGTTGGTGAGCCGCTGGCTCTTGCGATTGGAGGCGCTGCGTTCTTGCGAGATGTTTTGACAGAGCTATGACAGCTCCATAGATCTATAAAGATTAGATATAGCAGACAACTGGCATACAACAGTATTGACAGTATAAGCGCTGAATATTTTGAAAACTATTTAACAGAAGGGTGTTCAGAAGGTTGTTGCAGCCTAAAGCAGCAACAACCTTCTGTCAAATAGTTTTCAGAATATTTAACAGCAATCCTTTGATGTAAGATATAAATCAATGACATAAACCATTGACAGTTACTGGAGTTATATCCCACCAAATTCTGATAGAGTCTTGTCTAAATATAGCTCTCCTATTTCCTGGAAATTGCTGCTGCCGACTTCCTCATTACTGGGAAATCCCCTAGCACGTGTCGGCTGCAAAGTGAAACTAAATTGAAGCTGTGAAAGGCTGACTGCCTCATCACTGGAAAAACCCCTACCAGTGATCTGCATTCAATACACATACCCGGTCAAACCTGTGTATAGTGGACACTTGTTTTTTGGACCATTAAGATGGTGGTCCTTTGATACAGGTGGAATTCTTTACAAATTAAAGCATATTCTTTTTTATATTTTGAAAATAATATGACTGGAAGCCGTTGCTGACTGGTTTACAATAAATACCCCTTGTATGTACAGACCTGCCAACCCCTACAGATTGTCCGTAGTTTGTACAGAAATAGCATCCAAACTACGCATGTGCGAGTGAAAATACGGAAATAAGAAATTGTGCAATTACTGTAATACGGACAAGGTGGTAAAATGACGAATTTCCGTTTGTGGGTCTATAAAAAGGCGACCGCTTATCAAAACACGTCGGCTTCCATTATGTCAAGATGTGATAATTGCTCAATCTAGCCGACATTTGAGAACATCCCATAGAGTTAAAATGGCGGTAGAGTGCTTATGCTCATACCTTTATTTTGGCATATTATATACTTGTAGCCGCCAAAAGGGTCTCAATTCTCTTGATAAGTGGATAGAGAATTTGAATAGAGGCAAAATTATATATTTTTATGAGAAATGAAATTGTATTGGCTATATTAATCTGATACTTTATTTAACTACGTATTAGAATTAGCACACACGCTCTATGGAATTCTATATCTATGAAACAGCCTGCCAAGATACTATAATCTTGTTAATCGGCATTTTTCGCCTTATTATAGCGTTGAATTAATAGAATGCGAAAGTTAACACTATGCGAGAATCCCGGAAGTTTGTTTGTTTATGATGGCTACAGATATGCAATTAAACTATATAAATATGCCGCTGTAAATCGAAAATCATCCGTTCAAAGCGTGAGAAATTCAAAATAATCTTTTTATATTCTAATATAATAAGTCTTTACCGAAATATTGTAACATGAATTTCGTGATAATATATATTTCCGTGATTAGTTATTGATTTGCCTTGTTTGTATATGGAGGGGGCTCCATATGATAATTAGGAAAAATGATCAGCCATTTTACGACAACTGAGTTGTATCAGGATAAGATTGTTCATGAATTCAAGGAAAGTTTGTAGTATCAGGTAGGATATATGGCTGTTTGTTTGTCACCATGGACATAAAATCAGAATCATGAGAGTGAAATGTGCTCATGGCAAATTCTGAAATATAAAGCCCTCAGTATATTGGATTTCCCTTGAGCTTTCTATGCGGGAATCCAAAAGTGGATTCCCGCTGAGCAAATTTACGGGAATCCGAGTTGATTCTGGTGAAATTTAGTTAATTTCGAGCCCTGTAATTACAGTAGTTAGTCACGACTAACAAACTGATATAACTTGATTTTTACATCAGTCTTAGAAGTTGCAGGTAAGTCACTTAAAGTAAACAGTTTTTATTCCGAGCAAGCTCAGAACTTTATTTCGGATTATATCCAAGGTCGCCTGCTCAAATACAAGTTGGCCTCTTGTTTGCTAAGTTCGGAAACATTACGTCACAGATAATGTCCTGCATAGGTTGCCAGGCTTGTGGAGTTGGACTTCAATGCCTCGGTCTTATCACTTTCATATACCTCTGTTTGCCTTCTCTTAACAAAACAATGCTTGAGAAATCTGGGAGCGATTGAAGAAATGTAATCATAAAGTTCAGTTATTGTGCCTGTCTGTTCACACTTGGCAAGTCTCCCATTCACTTCTTTCCACTCCATCCACTTGGCTTGTGTATTTCTTGAGGAATTTCCATCCTCCTCAGGTACTGTACTATATAGATCTCAGAAATTCCACAATTTTAATGATCACATTCAGAGAACCAGCAGCTGGCTTTTTCAGGAGACAGCAAACAAGACGCTTGGAAATCCTTAGAATATGCTGGAATTTCTGAATTATACTGGTGTATTGCATTCAGGGCCATGGTGTATTGCATTCAGGGCCATGGTGTATTGCATTCAGGGCCATGGTGTATTGCATTCAGGGCCAATATGAAGTTTTGGTGGTATATGAAAAGGCAAACATTTGAAGGTGTTTCAGAACTTAAAGGTATGTTTGTCGGATGGATCTCAGCAAATTTACTAACACCTATTTTCACTGGATTCTCTTTTTTTTTAATGTCGCGTAGCATTCTTTGATGCTCATAACTAAATGCAACTTTTGTAGTTTTGTCTTCTCTTTCGCATCCCTGACTGTGACAACATCTCTTCTTCCAGGTGCTATTCTACTAATATCATCGCGACAATAGAAATCTTTCACATGACCAACAGTTTCTTTTGCCATGTTTCCTATTCTTGTCGGTTTTCTTACAGCAGTAGTAATTCTCAGAAAATCTAGGAAAAACTTTCTTAATACTGCACTTCTCTTTCCAGAACTTTTTGGTAGAACTGTCTTCAGACGATTTGTCGCTCTGTTCAAGGAACAGGAAGCGGAATGGGCCTTGGGGCTGCCAGCAGGACTTCCAGGTGTAGCCAGTGGGTCATTAAGTCAGAGATATCTTAAGCCGAGCCTTCATTTGCCTTTTTCTATTCTTTTCCATCATCTTATTCAACAGGATAGTCATATTTTCTTCAGTCATCTTATCCAGACACTTCTGCTTTCTGTCACGGTACATCTTACTATATTCCTTATTTCTCACTTTATATTGATCAAACAATCCTTGTGCTTTAAGTTTTTCTCTTCTCTTTCCCTGTCTCTCTGCAGCCGTTAACACCATTATTCTATTTACGAAAATGTTAGTCCCGATCCCAGGATGATTAATAATACGGAAAAATTAGTTACCTCTCCAGGATGTAGAAATTGTTTGAGTGTAGCTTTCGTGACCATCTCGGTCACTTCTTCAGCACTAACTGATGGTCGCTAGCAACATCACTCTGGTATATGGTAGCCCTCGTCTTGGTTCATGGTTGGTTGATGCTTGTAGATTATCTCTCAGATTGCGCAATACGAGAGAAAACACTGTTCCATTATACATTTTTTCTGGATAGTATTTCTCTGTTCTGATTTGATAAAAACTGGTGATCTTAACCATTATTCTAATTTAGTCCTGGAATATTGATTTCATTTCACTTGGTCTCCATATGTCATCGTTATCTTTTTAAAATATGATGTTACAGTCAAAGCTGTCTATAGCGAACACTTTTCTTTGGTGCCACAAGATAGTGGTGCTTATACATGTCTTAAAGAACCACTACCTTGTGTCCCCAAAGGCAATACACGTACATAGAGTAAATAATTTGTATTAATTTCTGATCATTCTTCAAGTTCCCATTGTAGACAGGTTTGACTGTAATTATTTACACTGCACACAAACTGAAATGTGACTCGTGTGACGTGACTCTTGTGACTGAGCGTGAGGTAGATTTCTACATCTAGGCAAAAGTACTAACTAGCATTTAAGCATGAATTCCTATATCCTGTTACTAGGTTATCAACATGCACTGTTTTAATAATTTCTAACTTTATTCACATCATGCTAATAAAACAATTCTAACTATTTTGTGACTCGCGTGACCTGTTATTGAGACAGAATATTTTAATCTATGTGCTCTAAATGGGTCTGTGTCTGATACTGCCAATGACTGCTGAAACACTGAGCAGTGACCTAAATAATGCTGCTAGACTCATTGACTTGACATGGAAAAGTACTGAGAAAACTCCAGTAAACAAAGTTGGGCTGCACTGAGTGACTGATAATGCACTCACCGACCCCAACTTTCAGGGTGGGAATCTGGTAAACTAGAGGTCATAGCTGAAATTTTAAAGTATATTTATCAACTAGAGATATCACTGTTACATAAAATATATTTATCCGTTATCGTAATTGCTTTTGAAAAATCGAGCCTAATGTACACTTTGTGTGGAATGGCTGTGCAGCATTAAAGAGCTTCAGCTATGAAGACAGACTCTGGGAGCTCAACTTGTATTCTCTAATGTATCACCGGACTCGAGGAGATTTAATTGAAGTCTACAAGCTCACACATAATATGTACAATGTCGATCCAGAAAATCTCTGGCAAACATACAAGCAGCATAGCACAGAGCCACAAATATAAAATAAGAATAGTCCACTGCAACATAAGCACACATAAATTTTTCTTTACTCGCCGAGTGTCACCATCATGGAATGCTCTCCCATCACACAGAAGCAAAGAACATGGCCTAGTTTAAGCATAAACTGGAAACACATTTTAAAGACAGTATATTCACCTTTGACTAACTTGTACAGAACTAATTATACTTCATGTGATTGGGCGTGTTACATACACCAGCCTATTGGCAAAGACGCCAGTTATTTCAAAATGTATTGTGATAGAAAGTCAATTTTATGTGCATAGATAGCCGTACTGGACAGACTTGGTGGGTCAGTTTTCCTGGTAGGCGGCGCACTGCGGCTGACCTAAGAACTGACTGTGGGTCTTGGTTGTAAGGCGGCACACCACAGGTAATGACCATGACACGATCACCTTACCTGTTAAAAACCTTGTAAACAGTACAAGCCTTGTAGAAAATCATGTGTAAGACTGGAGGGGTCTGGGTTTAGGGCTGTAATCACACCCCCCCCCCCACCCACATTGTAATTTGACATAGCTGTGATTTGATTTGGGTGTGGAACCACACCAACCTAAAGCGCATTAAAATGATGTACCATTTTTATGCTATATATAATACGATTATTGCATAGAATAAATATACTTCTAATGATTGGACGTGTTACCTGCGCCAATCTATCCTAAATAATGCAGTCATTTAAAAATGTATTATGATAACAAAGTAAATTATATATATATGTTTATGGCTAGTCACATTAGACAGACTTGGTGGGTCAGTCTTCCTGGTAGACGGCACACCGCAGCTGACCTACGGGCTGACTAAGTCTCTTGGTTGTAGGCGGCACACCGCAGCTGACGACCTGGACATTGTCACCTCTAGCCTGTCAAAAACTTGTAAATATTTGTAAATCTTGTAGCATAGTTAAATGTAGCAATTCATACTTTCTTTTTCGCAACCTTTCTCTCATGCATGCAGTTTGTAAAGTAGCACTGAATCTACCGGGACACAACGAAGCCAATGACTTATGTCCTTTGAAATGATGATGAAAATGCATGCAAAACTTATGACTCTAACTCAGTTTCTGACTATTCACAGGGGTAGATTTTAAAGATTTTTTCTACTAATCCAGACGGGAGTATGCATCATTGATTTTACTATCCCGCAGCAAATTTCACTAACCAAATGATTGTAAGCTCAAAGCTGATCAGTTCTTTAATCCATTCACCGATGGGTCCCTATAGAACTCATTTCCAAGGCAACCATACAGAGAAGCGGTTGAATATTTTGAAATTATTTTGTCAGGAAAGCCGTTGGCAGCAACAACTTTACGGACAAATTAATTTCAAAATATTCAATAAAGCATTGAAGCTAGCAGAAAATCTGTTCTTTTTGTCAATTTTTGGTGGGTACTGAACATAATGACATACATTTTTTTTTGTTTTTCCTCTTTTGAGAGCATTACTAAACAAGACGGGTTAGCGCAGGTGTAGTTTTACTAACCCGTATGAAATTCTCCTATCCTCGGGTTAGTAGGTTAGTGTTAAAGTCTGGCCCTGATCCTTAACCCTTTTTCTTACCCCTCACAAAACTGATAATTTGTGGTCTATTTCTGTAATTTTGTGTTACCGCTTTCTTTGTTGTAGAAACAATATATAAATATTCTGAAATTGCTATTTATTATCATTGAACGATAGGAACCGAGTATTGTATGTTACATCTGATTTAAATAATGGGTACCCATTTCATAGCAAACTCCTGTGTTAGCGTATGAAATCTTGTGCAGAATTCCACGCCAAAAGAGCCAGCGGTTGGCCAACATAAGAAGCAGTCTATCTCATTTTAATTCTTTCACTTTCAAGCAATTTTTGTGATACGTCTTGATTCTGTTTAGGATCATTTGTTGGTTGAGTGGACATCATAAATTTAATGTGCAAAATGGATCGCCTTGTAGGTACATAAAAGTGGTCTTACAATATTTTTATAAGAAGCTATTTATCACGCGAAGAGTGTTTGTTTTACATGAATTTTGAGGAATGAACTTTATTACATCTTGAACTATAGATCTTACCACCCTGCAGAATTTGCCTAACAGAGCTGGCAATTTCCTAGGAAATACTAGGGCAGTGGGAAATACTCCGGTATCAGGTTTATATATATAACCTCATGGTTTTATATCATGCTTAGGAAAACATGAACAAGCATTAGTAAATATCATCTAGTGACATGTGCATAAGTGGTAAACCTATGCATAATGAACATAGTCTTCTAACTGCTAAAGCAACACTACATCAGACAAAACTGAAATAATTTTATACAGTGTGACTGGGTATTTGATGGTAAATCACTGTCTATAAATCTGTTTGGAATTCAGTAGATCTATACAATTACCTAGGTAAGAGCAGGCTTTGTCTAGTGTCATTTTATCTGAAATTTTGATGAAATAAATAATGTTTATTAAACTATACGCAATATTTAAGCGTTCCCAATTAATAATTTCACTCCCGCGATGATGGATATAATGTATACATTAAACATAGACGTATGATGGTAAGAATTCATCGCATGAAAATGTGTTCTAATTTCGTGATGTTTTTGTATCATTTATTTCAACGTTTTCTAGAAACAAATCACGTTACCCCGGTTTGTACTTTTGGGAATTTGGACACACGATTTAATCGAAAATCGCGATTTTTTTCTAAAATCGATCGCGATGTTTCAAAGCAAAAATCGCGCAAGCCTAGGTTGGGATATGGTGTTTGGGACTCGTAGTCAGTCATGCCAACTAAATTTTAATTCTGAATGAAAATATATTTTTATATCAAAAATTTGTTTATTTTATATCTAGCTGTGCTATGGCGCATACACAATTAGCCCATAGAGATACACTAGCATTCTAAAGAATGTGGCATATTGGAAAATGAATACATATAATTGGTATAATAATACTTGTCATTCTGAGATTTGCTTTAAAGGAGGCAAATTTAGAAGCTAGTTTGACTGAAAGAAATTGCAGACAGCAATTAATCACTTACAAGTTAGTCAGATTGTTTTCAAAATAATTAGCAGAGCTTCAACTATAACATACATATATCATTTATATAACATAGAAGGAAAAGTGTTAACACTCCACATTTTCACTGAGTAGTTCTTTATTTAGAGGGGGAATTCCAGTTTTTGCTTCCCATTTGATTAAGATGGGACTACGATGGTATAGAAGTGCTGACAAGATAGGTTATTGCAATTAGAATATTGTTCATTTAATCTTGGCCAGTGTTTTACATATATAATCCCAGGTTAGAAGCGCTAATATATTGGTTACTGTAATAAGAGAGCATATCTTTTTAATGTGTCAGTAAACTAAATCATGTGAAGAGAACTTGCAGTTGTTATTAAGCAAAGTAATGATTTGGCCTACCAAAATTGTTGTAAATTTCATATTAAAAGTTATTGCTATAATTACCTCTTCAACTAAAATAAGTGTGAAAAAACTAGTTTTTAGAAATATCAAATTTTTGCTTGAGAAAAGCGTGATTTCATCCACAAGACTTTCAAGATGGACACACCGACTGCAGCAACTTCTGCTATATCAATTGAATCTACAGAAACCATTGTAGACATGATGAACAATGCTGTGATTGACAAAGTGGGTTCCGACATCCAGAGCCGCAAGAGATTCCGCATAGCAGACGATGAGCGGAGCAGTTCCGTTGACATGAGGGCTGTAGTCACGCCTACGCCACTGGAACCAACTACAGAGCAGCCCCAAATGTAGGGCAACATTCCAGGAACCGCCATTATTTGGTCACAGAAGGAACCCCTCCTTCAAAGACACACTAATAATGGCCAAATTTATGGATGCAAAAACTTTTGCCATTCAAGGCAGAACCATCACCAACCCTGTCATTCCATGCAACAAACACAATTGCGCATTTTGTCAACAAATGGACAAAAACGCACATTCAAATGCTCACACACTGGGCTTAACTATCATACCAAAACAAAAACATTCTGTACCAACGAATGTGGTTTATTTAATAACGTGTAACACATGTTCTAAATAATACATTGGTGAAACTAGACGAGAATTCCAAATACGTATTAAAGAACATCTTAGGGACATTAAGAACAAAAAAGACACACCAGTAGCCATTCACTTTAATCTCCCGAATCACAACACCTCTTCAGTCAACTACAGAATCATTGAGGTGCTCCATCGCGATCCTGATTCCACGGAAGCAATGTCTATCCGTAAGGAACGCAAGAAATTCTGGATCCACCAGCTATATAGCATGGACCCAATTGGAATTAATCATGCTGATAGGTGACAATCTCTACCTGAAAGTAGTACAATAAATACAAGTTTTTAAAAATAGTTCTGTATATTTTGCCGTATTTAATGAAATATTCACAATTGAAAAATCTTCCATCGCCATTCATATGTTATCCTTAATTGCAAAATGCAATATAAGATATGCCTTCGTGGAGATTCAGAGTGTCTGAAAGACAGACTCGAAATTGTTGCCGTCTGCTCTGTGACTAGCGTGTTGATACATATAATGAAACTCGGGGAAACATTTATCATTCATTGTCTTGCGGGATCGCCTTTGATACGAACTCGATCACCAAGCCACGTCTCTATTTTTAGTTTGCATATTCGAAAATCAGCAGTTATGGTAACCCATTTTAGGTCGTCTAAAAATAAATAAGGTGAGCGCGTTCAGCCGCTCGCCATAACAGCACAGGCCTGCTTCTGATCTCGAACGTTAGAATAATATGATGCCCGACCACCACGGCACATATGTGCCAAATTTATACTGTGACTTGTCGTAAAAAGAAACTTCTTATCTCGAACGTTCTTTTCGAATAATATTCTGAACAATGACCGCGCAACATACATAAGATCCGTAAAATTTCTATTGTGAAGTATCTAAAAAGCGAACCTCTTGAAATCGTTCGGTTTATGTGTTTAGAATAATAGGAAGCGACGGCTGTAGATAACTCTAGATTAGATTAGCCATTTTAAAACTATGTCATATTATATACAGAAATTGGATAATTGGCTTATGTTGTGAACAGTGGTGCATGTTTCCAAGAATTTTAAGCATTATGTTTATCACTGTCATGGAATATTTCATTTTGGCGAGTCTAATGGATAATTTTGACAAGAATTTTGCACTAGTCCACCGGACATGTGACTAATAGACTATGAGCAGTCCGTGTAGGAATCGGCTAGTCTCGGACTAGCGGACATAACTGAAGATCGACCCCTGCAAATTGTTAATTAACCCTGAAATCTGTACAGAGTATGTTGAAAATAATGTGAAAGTTTATGTTGTCAATCAGTCATATTGTAGCATGTAATAGTATAAATACTAAATAGTGCATAATATCATATAATCATATGTAACAGAATGAAATGTGTTGTCATCTCAATCAGTTAATCCCCAATTAGACACCTTGCTGTCGTTCCACTGTGAAGCATTATATAGCAATAAGTCATCCATTTCAATGATCTCACATTTAATGGCATCATCCAAACTGAACTGAGGTCATCCTTTCATAATAAGCAATGCAAATTTCCAGGATTTGAATTCATCCATGGATGACCTCGGGGTGGTGTGTGGCAAAATAAGGCGCCCCCCCCCCCCCCCCCCCCCCTTTACATGCACAATACAGGTAAAAAGTGGCTGGTGCAGGTAAATTTGTAATTCTGGATGCACGGGGTGCATGCACATTTCAGGCTGATTAGCTATAATGTTAACCCTGTCATCGACAAATCCCTGAAAAAAGGAAATTCTGTACAATATAAAGCTTATTCTGTTGATTATTTTGAAATTAATTTGACTGGAAGATGTTGCTGCCTAAGGCAGCAACCTCTTCTTGTCAAATTAATTTCAAAATATTCAACAGTTTTCCTGTATGGTTGTGTTGAAACTGAGACAGGGAATTCATTGGTGAAAGGGTTTATTTATGTGCGTGTAGGTTTTTTTGCTTTGCAGGCAAAATCCAAATGTTGGATGCCCTCTGTGCATGTAGAACAAAATTCTTATTTCTACCCCTGTACCTCACCTAAAATTGAGGTCATCCATGGAAATTTGAGGTCTTAAAAATGAGTGGAAGAGTGAACATTTTGACCCCTGATCACGCCTGTATATGAGCTGAGGCCTGAGCGCGGGACACTGCCTATAGTAACTCAGAGCATTGATTTACATAGAAAACTATGGCTAACTAAATAAACAATACTTGTAGATACATTTACCAGCATAGTTTGGTAATCTAAGCTTAGATCTCTATTTTAAATCATTGTTCTGATAAGCTGAGAATTCAGGGCAGTATAATGGATTTGTATTGTATGTCGCAATATGTACAATGTACAGCATGTTAATGCATTGTATATCAGTTTAAGTAAACCATTCATGACATGAAAGTTTCTTAATATTTTGAAACTATTTTACTTGAAGTTGTTGTTGCGGCCTATACTGAAAATGGCTTCTAAAAATTCCACCAACATTGTGCAATAAAGGGTGGGTGTTGTAACTGCTATGTAGAGTTGAAAAGGTTATAGATATGATATGACGTGCCTATATTGCCGATTTGATCTCATATGTCAACCTGTATTAGATATAGGCATATATTAGCCCCTCTGATTAATATATCTAAGATATTTAGTTTAAAATTTACCACTTCTGATGAGTATTGGCGTATTTCCCAGTTTTTGAAGTATTTCCCGTAGTGGTATTTACCAGTATTTCCAGCGCTGGGAAATTGCTGCCAATCCTAATTTGCCACCCTTGAACCTGGGCCCCCATATTCTATAATGGCTAATAGGACCCTCAAAATCCAGCTTGGGACTTCCAGATTTCAGACCGTCCCTGGAATACCCAGAATTTAGATGCCATGCTAAACACTGAATATACGACATGAACGAAACAGGTTTCTTGAAATTCAGACTTAAAACAGCTGATTGCGAATTAAATTCATTCACTTATCTAACATCCATGTGTGTTTTGATTATATTTTATTGACAAGAGCCAGTGGTAGTCTAGACTGCTTGAAGGGGTGGCCAATTAAATGCAGGCACCAAAAATTATACGTTCCTGCGGTCCGGGGCAACCACTTTACTGCAGGGCAGTCAAATTTTACCACACTGGTTGCCCTGGGAAACAACCTAAATAATGTTTTATTTACGGGGCCTTTATACTCGTAGTGGATAATTTAACGGTCGAGTTGATATTTACACTGATTCTGTTGTCTGTAAAGCTTACAACAATACATATTTTCAACAGAACTAAATTTACAGAAATGGGTCAACCTGGAAATACAGTCGGGCAACCTAATTTAAATCTCATACTTGCCTTTGGAGGCAAAACATTTTTAGCTCACCTGGCCTTTAAGGCCAAGTGAGCTTATGCCATGGCGACCGTCTGTCATCTGTCAACTTTTCCTTTAAACGACTTCTTCTCAAGAACTGCTGGGCCAATTTCAATTATATTTGGCAGGAAGCATCCTTAGGGCATCGGGATCCAAGTTTGTTCAAATGAACCCAATCGGCCAATTTGGCCGGCAGCCATCTTGGATTTAGCCCAATTTTAGGAAGCGTCTTTAAAAATCTCCCGAAAGCGCTCAGGGGATTGATGCAAACCTCAGGAAATATGATTTAGGGCAAGTGCTGAACCAAGTTTGTTCAAAGGAACTTGATTGGTCAAATGGTTCGGCGGCCATCTTGGTTGACCTAGTTATAGCGAAAATAAATCTTGTATCTTTTCCCCTCCAACATCTCCCATACTAAAGCAATGGGAAATTTAAAATGTTTTCTTCTGGAGAACTACCTGGCCGATTTCAATTATATTTGGCAGGAAGCATCCTTAGGGTGTAGAGATTCAAGTTTGTTCAAACAAAACCGCTATCTTGGATTTTGGCTGATTTTATAGAAACGTCTATAAAAATCTCCGAAGCTGCTTATCGGATTGATGCATACCTGATGAAATATGATTTAGGGCATGAGCTGAACCAAGTTTGTTCAAGGGGTACTTGATTGGTCAAATGGGTTGGCAGCCATCTTGGTTGACCTAGTTATAGCGAAAACGACTTCTCCAGAACCGCTGAAGGGATCGGGCCGAAATTTGGCAGATATGATTAGGTACTAAGGGCCATTGAAGTTTGTTCAAGGGAAGTTTATCCATCAAAAAACCTGGACACCATGGGCCAATCAAAATATAGCATGTTTGGTGTCCATATTTGATTTTTTTTATTTGATGGATTTTGAGGCCAAAATTGGTTTTATGTGTTTTTGGGTATTCTGATCTCAAATTTGCAATTTCCGAAACTGTCGGATAAATGGTACGGTGGCCATCTTGTTGATAAAGAGTATTCTAGTTGAAATGCCTACGGTCCAGGTGAGCGATACAGGCCCCTTGGGCCTTTTGTTCTAATTTTTTAGCCCTGCGATGTCTGGACCATTATGCAGAGGTCTGAGATCTTACAGAACATGTTAGTGATATAAGGCTTAAAGCTTAACTTTGATAATCATGGAATCTGTTAACTACATGTCAAAGCGACCATATATAGAGTTAGGTTGTTGGATATCTTGAACATATGGATATCTTGAACATATTTGACTGAAACCTGTTGCTATTTTAGGCACCAATAGCTTACAGTAAAATCTTATTCAACACACTCAATATTAACTTTCAATGTGATTCCTCACACACCGATGGCAGAACTTATTATCTGACACCGTATTTAAAAAAGAGTTGTGATTATGCTGGTGACTGGCGATCTCGGCCCAGGGGCGAAGTCGATCTCTTCCTCATTGGTATATAATTAAAGTTAAGGTTTACATTTTTTGCATGCGCGAGTTTATTTTCAAATGCCTGTCGGCTGATATTAATGAATTATACACTTAGCATTTTGCAAATATTGTCATATTGCACTGCATAAATATTATAACAGACACCACAAACACCACCACTACCACCACCGTGCATGCGACCACCACCGCCATTACCTCCACCAACAACACCACAACGACCACCACCATGGTCACGAACACCATCATGATCACGACTAGTGTTGTCAGAAAATTTTTCGTACCAACATTTTTCCAGAAAATTTTCTGGTCACCTAAGGATGCAATTGCAAATTTTTATTTCCCTATTGCATTAATACTGATGCTTTTGCTACTAATATAAGTTAATAGATTTAGATTTGTGTCATCTATTGCCATGGCTGAAATGGCTTGCATCAGGTTACACTATCACTATATAAAAGATGACTTCTGATAGGCACCAAAATAGGCCTGTAATGACCAAAACTGTTGAGCTAAATATGAAACTTACTTCAGTTAGTCACATGTAAATCAGCCGGTGTAAAGGGCATGTAATGTGACAGTTGCCTTAGTCATTAAACTTTCAAAATAATCTGTTTAAAAATACCCATTTGGTTTTTTCCTACACTTAAATTGGTAAAAATTAGCAGGCAGTCTGTCAAACAAACAATCAGACAACCCTGCAGTGCCTGCACCCACCCACCCACCCACCAACTTACCCGCACACCCATACACTGTGACAGACCACAGTGCCACACAAACACCCACGGCTCCACACGCACGCACACACTATGGTTCAAAATATACACACATTTTTCCAATTTTAGGAAAATTTTCCAGAAAAATATTTTTCCAGAAAAATAACATCACTAATTCACCACTATGTCCACCACCATCAACAACAGCACTACCACAACCACCGTCATGACTTATGAGTACCACCACCACAAGGCAAACTCCACTAAATGATTGAGTTGAAAATGTAAACATTCAGACCATATTTTATTGATCATTCTTCATGGGATTGCTGGACAAAATAATTAATTTTCTCAGTACCATTAGTTCAATTGATTGCTCAGTAATTAAATGAATGAGACACATGGTTAGATTACACCTCAAAGGATCTAAACCCTGAATAGAAAGAATGGGAATGATTGCGAGCGTGGTATGGTTTAAGCTGTCAATACAATGTAACCTATATTAAAATAAATTGGATGGATGGGAGGGCTGGCAGATAGGTTGTTAGTTGGCGAAAACATGAGAATTTGCAATGCCATGCCATTGACTGTATTCTACTTCTAGTATAGATATTATAGATATTTTATAATATTCGACCAAATACACGACGAACATGTAAATATGGTTATCAAATACAAATTATATACCTTTTTGTAAAATGGCAAAAGCAATTACAAATACACAAAATTAGCATATTTAAAATACAAATTAAATGGTCACTTACTAACAAAACGAAGCCAAAATTTAGATTTCATTGGCCGTTAAAGTTGAGTTATTCTCTGAAGAGGGTGGGCATACTTTGTGTTGTCATTTATATCTAAAATTTAGTGTGCTTTATTTCAGGAACTGGAGGACATTAGAAGATCCAATTTGCCAGCATTTAAAGATATACAGGTTGATGAATCAAATATTTTAATATGGCATGGTGTTATAGTTCCCGTAAGTAAACCAGCATATTTATTGTTAATGTCACGCAGTATAGTGGTCATAGTAAGAGTTCGTAGACTGAAGTATGTTCAGATGAAGCCGATTGGCCGGTGGTCATCTTGGATTTTGGTTGATTTTTTAAAACATTTTTTTTAAATCTCCAAAACTACCTGGGCGATCGATTCAAAACTCATGATCTATTATCTAGGACAAGAGTTGAACCAAATTTGTTCACGGAAACTTGATTGGCCAAATAGTTCAGCAGCCATCTTGGATGACCTAGTTTTTGTGAAAATCACTTGAGAACCGCTGTACAGATCTGGCCGAAATTTGCAAGATATGATTGAGGACTGAGTGCCATTAAAGTTTGTTCAGAAAGTGAAGTTTATCCGTCAAAGAACATGTCCCCCGTAGACCAATCAAAATGTAGCATGTTTGGTGGCCATATTGAATTTTTTTATTTGATGGATCTTGAAACCAAAATTAGTTTTAAATAGGTTTTTGGGTATTTTGTTTTCAAATTTGCCTTTTTCGAAACTGTCGGATAAATAGTTTGGCGACCATCTTGGATCATTTTTCTGCCAAAAGCTCATAACTAAAGCAATAGGAAATTTTAAGTCTTCTTGAGAACTGGCCAATTGCAAGTATATTTGGCAGAAAGCATCCTTAGGGCATAAGGGTACGTGTTTGTTCAAGCGAAGGCGATCGACCAATTTGGGTGGCGACCACCTTTGATTTTGGCCGATTTTGAGAAATGTCTAAAAATCTCTGAAACCGCTTCGAGCATCGATTCAAAACTCATACAAAGTCATATAGGGCAACAACTGAAAGTTTGTTCAAGGGAAGTTGATTGGCCAGATTCTTCGGCGGCGATCGTGGATGACCTAGTTTGCGCGAAAATGACTTCTCCAAATTTGCTTAGTGAATCAGGACGAAATGTGGGAGATATGATTAGGGACTAAGGGCCATTAATGATTTTTCAAGCGAAGTTGATACATAAAGAAACATTGCCGCTGTGTTCTTGTTACAATTCTAGTCAACTCCTTAGGGTTCCACTTATAGCCGATGATGGCGGTTGTAATGCCGGCATTTGTCTGTTCCAGTTCAGCAATACAGGCCCATTGAGCCTCTTGTTATTGTTATGTTTATGCTTTCACCTCGGTTGTTTGAGGACATTTTTATGTCTAGTGTGCCTTCTAGCATGTCTAAATATTTGACGGCACGGATGCATACACACCACCCCTCATTACACAGGGGTTGGGGGGAAGTGTACAAAACAACATGCAATTTCAAAATCTTGTCGCTGCAACATCTCCTACAGTTTGAGTGAGAATTGCCTGAAACTTGACAGGCTGGTTGTACACCATCCACGGTTGCGGCTCATGTTGGAGAGCGTGTCGTACATGTCAACTTCCAATTTACTTTCTCTTCTTACCCCTGTTTACCCTCGAATTTGTTCAAGAAAATTTAAATTTTCTCATAGAAAATTTCCATTTACAGACTAAGAGAAGAATTTTGGCAGCTCAGCATAACATTGGTATTTCAAATGTACGTAAACATTCGGTGTGTTGAAGCATGCTGGAATGTACTGTATTGTACATTGCAGCAGTAGTCAATATCATGCTCGAAACACCATCTACTCTACTGAGAGTAAAATAAGGTGATTCTATATACGGCATGTGCCTGTCAGTTGTCTCATATCTAACATCATGTCTAAGCAACCACACTTCATATGTTATCAAAGTTTATCTTCAGTGACAAATAAAGGCATCCAATCTGTTGCTCAGGTATCTGATGTCATAATCAATTACGTCACTAGTGAGCTGGCATCACATCACAGTCATTATGACATAACTCTCAAGATAACCTGATAGCTATTTATGGATTGGACAGATTGTATGGCTAATGAATTTGTAATTTAATAAATATTCTGTTAAATATTTTAAATCCAATTTAACTGGGCGCTATTGCTGCCATAGGTAGCAGTAGCCTCCAGTCAAATTAGTTTCAACCTATTAAACAGCTTAAATATATAATTATTTTGAAAATAGTATTCAGGTGATTTAAGGTTCAAATTATATAAATCGATGCCAATACATAGAAAAAGTGGTCACAGCGTAGCTAGAAATAAATCCCTACATTGGTAACACACTAGTATGGCTAGTATTAAGTCAATCCGTGTTTTTAATGGTAAGTTTTAAAGGTCTTTGTTTAGGGAATGATTAACTGTTTAAATATATTTCTTGTTCTCAGGAATGTCCGCCTTATAACAAAGGAGCGTTTCGCATAGAAATCATTTTTCCTGCAGAGTATCCATTTAAGCCACCTAAGATAACGTTTATGACAAAAATTTATCATCCAAATGTTGATGAGAAAGGACAAGTCTGCCTGCCCATTATAAGCCCTGAAAATTGGAAACCTGCCACAAAGACAGAACAAGGTTTGTGTGTAACAGATACTGTATATGTAGATATAAAATTTACAACTTGAATTTAATCTAGGGATTTCATATTCAGATTTAGATTGAGCTGCTAGATCTTAAACTGCTGCGCCAATATTCTGGTCAACATGGTCCTTGGTCCAAAGCATTATTCAGTACATTTTGATGTAATTTTGCAACAATCACTAAAAATGGTGTGATATGGATATTTACCTGTCGGACAGGGCAGGTATGTCGCACAGGGCAGGTATGTCGCACAGGGCAGATATGTCACACAGAGCAGGTATGTCGCACAGAGCAGGTATGTCACACAGGGCAGGTTTGTCGCACAGGGCAGGTATGGCATATAGGGTACAGTACAGATCATAGTTAGCTTTACTGTTTGACGAAGCAAAAATGAAACAAAAATGTGTCTTTTTAGTGTGTCAAAAGCTCGTAGCATTTACAGGTGTCGCCAAACACCAAAATGCATTTGATTTATTTTATAGGCGCGTCTAACGGAAAGTTAAACCCATCCTACAGTAAGTTAAACGCATTATGGAATATTAAAAACCCATCATGAAAAAAGTCAAACGCACAATCAAATTTATTTGGTAACGCGACAAAGATTCTTACTACGCGTCATTAAACATAAAGTGGAATCGGTCTACTATCTGTCGAGGACCCGTACATGTAGATCTAAATTGCAATTGGAGTCGTATATGTGTTAAGTACATGCAGCACATTTAGTTATTTTTTTCGTGCCTGTAAATGATAATTGCCGAAACGCCATATCATCGTAATCGTCAATCGTACTTTTGTATAAAAATGGACGTGTGTGAACTCCGCACCTGGGTATTCTTTACTGTGTATGAAGCCAGTGTGATGACAGTTCATATATTTAATAAATTTTCAATCCACAATTTCTCTTGAAATCTGGATGAATATACCAAAATATTCTCTAAAATGGGATTATTACAATGTAGTCTAATTTGAGCCGACGTAAAAGGCATAGCTTTTTAGAACAATATATGCATCAGTTGCGGCTAGTGTTGTAACGTCTTATAATGGAAATGGAAGTGATTTACAAAATCTGCAAACCTGACATTCGGTTGTTTTCGAATTCGCTATTTCATACATAATATGTAACCGAAAATCTCCACTTTTACATAGACATGTGCATGCATACATAATTGTTTTACCGGTGCCTGATATCCGAGTACATAAGCTCATTACCCGTTTTCGGCAATGGGTATCACCGTATCACACGAGTCTGATTGGTCGCGCATACACGCATATTTAATGAGATTTAGCAAAGATGGCGTGGACTGTTTAGAAAATAACATATTTTTGCGTGTGCAATACATCAATCTGTGCACATTTCATGTATGCCACAGACTAAAGAGTAGACAGATAACGCAGAATAACAAAACAGTCAATCAGAAAGTGTGATGCCTATATATTTGACCGCTTCAGCATCTTAACTCGGCCTTATTACTGAGTGCTTGAAGTTAGTTTTCTCGAAAATTGTAAACAAAGACATGCATCGATGATCGAGTTTATCGGATTATTTATCTTCAACATTATTGTTTTTTCGCGACAAGAGGTAAACGAAATGAATATATATATATTATATATATATATATGTATATATATATATATATTTATATATATATATATATATGTCTGCGGCTCTCTTGCGACAATCTATAACTTTCTCCTTAGCAGTGACATCACACTTACTAAAACAAGAATGATAATGCAGGTTACTGGGCCAATATTGGGAAGTGGGCCCCAATTCAAAACCAATGAATTATCACATTTTGCCCATTTGACCTGAAATCCCAGAATTCCACTTTTACAGTCATTATATAAGTATGCTGTTGAATATTTTGAAAGCAATTTGACTGGAAGCGGGCTTTCGGTCAAATTAGTTTCAAAATATTCAACAAAATTTTGACACATTCGTAACAAATTTATTATTTTCTCTTGTCGGTTGAAAGGGTTAATTCAATAGTGGAAGTACTGCATTGTTGGAGGAGGTTTTCCCACCCTGTATTATATAATGTGTTTGATTATTGCGTTAAAGTCTGAGGGCGGTATATGACCATAACACCCGCTGTCAGGTCATAGGGCCTAACAGTACATGTATATAGTATATTATTGACTATATATTGTGCCGTATATTTTTAACCAAATATCACTCATGGTGGCGTTGTAAACGTGGAATCAGACACTGATGTTTGACGATGAGGAAGCCACCACTACTGGAAAGACTTGTAGATGAACTTGAAGCTGGTACACTACAGAGTGAGTGAACTGCTCCAGTCAGTGACAAAGAGTTTGCCTTTAAGTGTGGGCTATTTTGGTGCATTCACCATGATCATTTGTGCGGTTTGAATTTAATTAACTGTTAAAGTTTGTCCTATTGAATAATTAGCTCTAACTATCATGATTAGATATAACAATAACACACCCAGAGTTAGTAGATAGTCGCTGTTATAAGAATTGTACATTTTAGAAATTGACCCTTTAACACTCCAGCTGGTTAACACATGTTCTGTAGTGGCCTTGAGAAATGTCAATATTCAGAACAAGAGAATTATTTTTTGGAAAAATGACAACTGGAATGAGTGTCTCCATAACCGAGCCACTGGTAAATTTTCACAAATTTATTTCCCTTGCTCTGCAAATGGATATTTTCTATTGGAAAATTTAAATTTTCTTAAACCAATTTTAGGATTAAAGGTCCAAGACATATGAAAACGTTACCATGGCTCAGTGAGTGGTCAAAACCAGCATCTGAAATCAAATTGTCAGGCCAAGAGAAGACTATTTTTTTTTTAATTTACCACTGGAATAACTGGCTTGATAACCAAGCTAGTCATTACAGTTCTAAATGTTAAAAAATTGCCTTGGCATGCAAATGGGCATTTATTAACCCTTTAATGGTCAAATCAGCCATAACCAGCCTCTGCAGGGTTCCTGAGAAATGCCCTAAATTGCTGACTAAGAGAATACTATTTTTGAAAATTTATCACTGGAATGACTGGCTCCCAGAATACTCTTGGTCAGCAAATCGACATTTTATGAGACAATTGGAATTTTCTTGACCAAATTTAACCATTAAAGGGTTCAGCAGAAATTTACATTTTCTTGACAAATATTGGACAGTAAAGGGTTGTAAAGCTGAAGCTAATACTTACCTTTAACTACCTTGTTCTGCTGTTCACAATGGGGACAAATTCTCAATCCTTGTTCCACTGAAGATCAAAGAAATGATGAAAACACCATACAACCTTTACCTACATACAGTAAATAAGTCAAACCCAGTCATTTTGGATTTGATTAAATTGTTTATTCATTCACTTAAAAAAGTTTAATGTCATTGTTATTGAATGCTGCCATATTGATATAATGCAGAGTTTGCTCAAACAATCACCAACACAGACAGTAGCACAAACCACCACTCATTACCAGCATGAGCAATATTATATAGGACCAAGATAGTTTACTTTACTGTTGATTTTGAGACTTGTATTGTTATCGATGATCAATAACAATATAAGTCCAGTCTTTAGAACAAAAGTAAACTACATCTTGGTCCTATATAATATTGCCCATGCTGGTTATCAGCGGTGTTTTATGGGTATGCTACTGTCTGTCTTTGTTGTGTTGATGAATGATGGTGCACAGTGCTGTGTTTTTACAGTAGTTTCTTCTGCTGGTCACAGGTCATATATTACTGATAGTGATCTTTCAAATTTTTGTCCTGCTACTGTTCCAGATTTTGTACGTTTATTTTTTATACTTGTGTTTGTGGTCTGGCTATGTTTCAACAGTAGCTGAAATAGAAAGTGAAACAAATATGATTACACGGGGAGTTATAAGTATTACATAATGAACCTTTCCATTTTATCCATCAATCATATGATGTCATAATCAACTACATAATGCATAATGATGACAACATATTCAATGACATAATGAATGATGTAGATAAGTTCGTCAATCGTCATAGACACTTAATTGATGGCGAACTATATGCATACTATTTAGCATTTTAATGGTCCAATTTGTTCAAGTAAATTTTAATATTCGCTTATTGAATGTCCAATTAGAGGCCAAGAGAATACGATGACAGGAATTACTGGCTCGGGCATTGAGCCAGTCATTCGTGGTGAATTTTTAAAAATTCTGTTCTCGGCCTGTAAATGGACATTCCACAAGGCCATAACAGAGGCCAGTTTTGGTCGGCATGACCATTAAAGGGTTAATAAAAATGATGTTGAATATTTTAAAACTAATTTGACTGGGAGCTGTTGCTGTCATAGCAACAGCTTACATGTATAGTTTTTTGGAATTTGAGATTCAGAGAGTGCAGAGGTCGACCCCAACGCCGGCAAAGCATGGGTGAAGCTTAGCTAGAGATGGGTGGGGCATAGCTAAAACTGGATTCCTCCATTGGGCAAAAATGGAAGTAAGACTGAGTGGTTGTAGTGAACACCTGACCTAGCAACAGCAGGGGTGGGTTTTGGACAGTCCAAAACTAACTTTGAGCAGACATTGTCCAAAACCTGTCTAAAACCTGTCTTAAATGGTTTAAACCCGTCCAAAACTGTCCAAAATTGTCCAAAACTATGTTGGACATATCACCATACTCTTATGCATCATAATCCTATTAAAAAATAACAAGAAATCAGAGATTGCATCAAAAGCACTATATTAAACAAATCCATTTATTATATGAGTTATTATTACATTTTTATCAAATACATACAATTAAAACTTAAAAGGCTTAATTAGCTCTTTCCTTCTACTTGCAAGCAGGATGCTATGATAGGTTCATTATGAATGTTACTCCACCCATCCTCCACTAATGTTGGTGTCTTGCCATCAAGAATCACCTTCATATCCGTCACCTGATCATGCACAGCATCTAGAATGGAAGGTTACAAGCATAAAACAACCTCGCGACTTCTATATCTATTGCTGACTTCATCGCTGAGGTGGTAGTGATACAATGTCGGCTCAGATCGGGTTGAATTGAGAATTGAACTGGACAGGTTGGTGAGGGTGGTGCTGATTGTGATGGCAATTCTTCTCTTAGTCGCTTTGTGCATGGTGCAGCTGATGGTTTGTCCAGCTGAAACAAAGAAAAGGGATATTACATGTGCTATATAAGCCAAATGTAGATATACACCCTACCTGGTCCAAGCCATTTGGGGACAAGATATGATAATCTTTTTAAAAATTTACATTGAAATGACTGGCACTGCAACAAAATCAGTCATTCCTATGTTGAATTTTCAAAAGTAATTAATTTTATGTCATAATTCAATACATTTAAAATTTGGAATGGATAGAGTTAAAGATAGACCAGCCTTCTGTCAAATAAATGCATGTTTTTATTTATTTTCAAAACTTTGGGACTTGCTGAATATTAGTTTGACTGTTTGCATCAGTCTATCTGAAGGGTGTTAGTGTGAAATGCCAAATTGTTTTCATAATATACTGTAGTAAAGGTATTCAGGCAAGAGTATTTCTGAAAACCCTGGGTTGCAGAAAGTATAGGGTTAAGCAGATCATTGTGTGTTATTTCTAATCTTAAGCCAGCGCCCTCACAGGCCAATTATCACACCTATGCCATTGAATTGTAAAGAGGCTCAGCATGTGATTGTGGTTATCAGAGATTATCAGACCTGGCTCTATTACTAGCATGGCAAAGAGAATAATTAACTCTGGTATCTGAACTAAAGGTGAGACATCCTGTTGATAACCCCTATGCGGCCAAGACAATTACAGTGAATAGTAACCTTACCTACATTGTACATTATGACTTTTAAACACAACTTAGTACAAATTTTTGAAATTTTTTCACTGAAATGACTGGCTTAGTAAAAGCGGCAGTCATTTCACGAGTAAATTTGTTTTCCAGTCAAATTAGTTTCAAAATATTCTGCAGTTTTCCCGCATAGTGTCCTTGAAAATGATAGCTGAGGAATTCATCGGTGAAAGGGTTAAGGCATGTATTAGATATATTGGACTCCTAGCACTCCAATGTCAACAAAAAACATTTTTCAAATAAAATTAAAAGATAAACTGTTTTTTTATTTTCAACAAATTTGTCATCGCCCAACAAAATTGTTGAAAAATGAAAACCAGTTTCCTTGGTATAGTCACAATAAAATATAGAATTTTTAATTATTGACAGAGGGCAAGGGGTTAAGCATTAATTTTATTTACCTTCAAAATCTTGATGTCTTTGCTGATATGTGTGTCTGCACTGTCTGTATCAGCCTGTTCAACAGGACTTTCAGTAGACTTCTCATGCTTCTCATAGTGTATTTTCATCCTTGCTACCTTGTTGACAACTGTGTACTCACACTCTCTACACTTAGCCATTTGTTTGCCATTAATCTTAACTTCCAAAAAGTGCTTCCAAATTGGATCCTTAGGCCTACCACCTTTGAAATACATATTAACTATTTCAAATAGCATCAACACATAAATATTCAGGACAACAGAAGAATTCAAAGATTAATGTAGCACAAGGATATCTTTTTACTAATTGTCTAATTGATATCTAGCATTAACTGAGGATAGATGAAAACATGAAGAATCTAATTTATATTCTATCAGCTTAATGCCTTAATCCCAAATTTGCATAAGATCTTATGTAAACATAGCTAATGTGTGTACTGAGTAGTGCATTCTAAAATAGCCTTAGAGAGCAAGGGTCATCAGTTAATTGTTGAAACAACATCTTAGCAGACTATATTTTCTCTGAGTTTAAGATTCTTCCATAAGCCATGAACATTATGCAAGAAATAGATTTAGACACAGAGACAGTTCTCAATAATATAAACATCTAGCTGTACATAGGTAGTCTAATATGTTTACATTATTGATTAAATAGGGTTTCTGTGGGTTTAACACAACTGGTCGAAATATACAGAGTTAAAACATTTAAGACAAACAAAAGTTGAAAAAAATTAACCCATGGATTATAGAAAGAAGCAAATAAGACTCCTAATTTATTGAAATCATATGTGTCCTTTTAGATTATTATTATTATTATTATATAGCAATAAAGTATCCAAAAATACATGTAGATAACCATCCATCAATATGTACATGTACCTGTATGTGTCTAAATGCTATATAGTTGTTTTAAGAAAATTACATTTCAGAAAAATATTTTTTATACCAATATTTTAGGTTTTGGACAGTTTTGGACAATTTGAGGTGTCAAAAACCTATTTTGGGCGGACGGTTTAAACCATGGTTTAAACCACTAGTGTCCAAAACGTGCCAACCCTGATCAACAGTAGCATGACAAAATAGCATTCTATCAGTGTTGGTACAAGTACATTATGTAATAAATTATTAAAAAGTGTACCAACACAAATACTGATAGAATGCTATTTTGACGTGATGCTGTTGCAGTGCCCAGTCAGTTTACTACCAGCACTCAGTCTCACGCCACAATAATAAATTAGCTACTAGAATCTCACCATCTGAGTACAGCGTATATTGCTCATAGTGATATTCACTATACCACCACATACCGATAACATTTGTTAGAATAAACCAGCACGATTATCTGATACTCGTGCTGGTTTATTCATTCGTTTTTCTGGGTGACATGCGTGGTGGTAGAGTGGTACCCGATAATCATGCTGGTTGATTAATTAATTTTTCGGGGTGACATGCATGGTCGTTACCACTCGGGTGATGTGAAGTTTGAAAAAGAAATTCTATGGAAAATTAGTAAAACTATCTAAATTTTATAGACATCAAAACACCCCTTAGGCCTATTTATACCTGGAAACGCCTCAGCTGCTCTCGGAGAGCATCTAGATTTCAAAGTTTTCCTGTGGAGGGTTAGGTGAGTCGACCACTCGCTTTGGTGTTTCCAGGTGAAGTGACCGCTGAGGACAGTGAATCACACGTTTCAGGAGAGTGATTCATAGTCCTTCAGTATATAAAAGTGAATGACTCAAGTGAGACCGCCAATGACCGATAGGAAAATATCCATTTGCAGAACAAGAGAAGACTATTTTTGAAAATTTACGACTGGAATGACTTGCTCTGTTATCGAGACATTCATTCCAGTGGTAAATTTTCAAAAATAGCCTTCTTGGTCTGCAAATAGATATTTCTCAACACCACTGCAGAAGCCGATTTTGGATAATATGGGCATGGTTCTGCCGATGTCTTTACTATTTAGTAAACATTCTGTTGAATATTTAACAACACCCCAGTCAAATTATTTGAAATTAGTTTCAAAATATTCAACGCGTTAACTGTATTTATAGTTACCATAAAGTTTGGAATTCAGGATTCAAAGTACTTATTGATCCCAACACATGCAGTCACAAAGCATCGACGGAGCCTACCTAGAGATGGCCGGGGAATAGCTAGAAGTGGATCCATCTATTAGAAAATCTAAATTTCTGCTTTATCCTCTTGCCAATTCCAGTTTTTGCTATGTTTATCCCTTTCACCGACAACAATGTGGAATGGCAAATGATTCTGGTAGCCTAATTTCTCAATCAGAAAGAAAATTACATTTTAGTATGACTGAATTAATTACCTACCTACCTTTAAAATCTCGAGACCTTTCTTTATCTCCATGTTTTGAAAAAATTAGGATACATTTGTCTCCGTCCATCCATCATGCTATCTCCTCCCAAACAGTTGGGTGGAATTCAACCAACTTTGGTATGTGGGTTATCCATATGACTGCGGAGTGGCTGACAACATTTATTTTATGTAGTCGGAGATTGGGGTCTTCCAGATTTATCTAGATTTCCCATAGTCCTGCCCACACTCTCGCACATCGTTTGACACCCTCTTTATCATTTTAAATTAAGCCAGATGAGCCACTACATTTAGATAGAAGGACTAGTGATTACTAGATTCTACTATAGCCCTTCAAATCTTTGCAGACCAAGGGAAGACTATTTTTTTAATTTTACCACTGGAATGACTGGCTCAATTATCGAGCCAGTAATTCTACTGGTAAATTTCCAAAAATAGTCGTCTTGCTCTGCAAATCGACATTTCTGAAGATCACAGCAGAGGAATCTTTTTACCACCTTGACCATTAAAGGGTTGACATGTCAAATTGTTACCATTGGGTTGGTCAGTTACAAGTTGTACTAGCCCTGATCAATTTCTGCTAACCTCGAGCTCATGTTAATTTTAGCCCCTGCTCTCACAGATCATTTCCCCGTATGACCTCCAGATTTTTCACAGCGATCCACGCCAGTCTGTGTAATGCTACTCCTTCAAAACCAGTTGATGGAATTCAAACAAATGTTGTAGGTTACTATGGAGTGCAAGAGGCCATTTTTATCTCACCTACGAAATAAAACGAGCTATTGTGGTACCCTGCACGTCACCCGGCGGCGTCCAATTTGCGTTTAGCTCAACTTTTCTGTTTATATCTTGTGTTTGGTTAATCATACTGGTCCCAACCTGGGACACATGCCTCCTTAAAATGACACGGCATCACACAATGATGTTCTGGCCAAAAGGTCAGTCACTGATACGCATGGCAACCATCTGCTGTCCGCCGTCCATCCATCAACTAAAGAGGTCAAAGTAGTGAACGTGGTAGATTGCTATGACACGTCATCGACCAAACAATCTAGTTATCACTTACTTTCCATCGTCAGATAGATCCAAGTTATCAGAGATTGTAACCTACAGCCTAAAATTTTCTTTTGATCGCATCCAAGGTTGTTAAATCTTAATGTATGATCACACAACCTTTGTTAAAATTTGAGCAAAATCTGACCAGTTTGTTTCCGATATATCCATAGATTAAAATATGAACCCAATCACTGTCAAAGCGTCATGACTAGTTCAACCAATCAGATTTCCGATTGATGGCTTTTCCAACAATGTCTCTGCCAATCAACGATAATGAGGTTAAATATATACGCGATGATGTCATCAGAATGGAATGGTGTTCCAGTTCAAGACGATTGTCTATTCAGCATTAGATATATCGAGATTTTCACTATAAAAACGCAGAAATTAAACGAATCCCGTGAAGAAACACTAAATTAAATACATCTGATAGATCCAGCCACAAATTGACGTAAATAAGTTAAAATCTGCTGTACGAATCACTCAAAGTTTGCAAAGCAAGGAGATACATGTATAAAGGAAAAGTGTACTGATAACTGAGTCTGCCTAGACTAGGAACTGAGTAACCGTTTGCTTCTAGCCATAGGACTCCGCGAAAGAACGGGAGATCCGCAGTTGGAATTGATGGCGCGTTTAATTTATCGTCAAATTTTCAAACGCTACCAAACGCGTAGGGCAAAAAGTTAAATCCGTCATTCAAAATGTCAAACTCATAGTGGCAAAATTTAAACCGTCAAGATAAAATTCAAGATGCATCTTGAGATTTTACCAGACGCGCTAGTTCTACGTAGATCACTACGAGAAAATGACGACATTTAGACACATTTTAAACAAGCTTTAGGATGTGTTTAAGTAAAGCTAACTATGATCTGTACTGTAGGTATGGCGCACAGGGCAGGTATGGCGCACAAGGCAAGTATATGTTAGGATCCACTTCTCAGTGGGAGAAGCGAGCTGTTCCAGTCAGATGAGCAGTCATTTGTGTCATATTTTGTGGGTGAAGGGGTGGGGGTGGGGGTGAAGAGATCTTAAAAGGTTACTGGTACATATCCTTACTGGAGATTAGCAATGACGTACATGTATCTTGGGTTCTCATTCTAATTTTGTACCTTGAAAAATAATATATCAAACTGTTGAAATATATTATTAGCTCACCTGGCCCGAAGGGCTAAGTGAGTTTATGCTGTGGCCACTGTCCATCCGTCGTCCATCAACTTTTGCTTTAAAACACTGCTCCTCATTAACCACTTGGCCGATTTCAACCAAATTTGGGTGGAAGGACCCTATGGTCGGAGGCTTCAGAACTTTCATATAGAATTTTAATTCATCAATTTTTTGGGTAGATTTTATCAAAAATCTACCGGAAATTGGTCAAAATGCTACTCCTCCTTAGCAGCTTGACATATTTCAACCAAATTTGACTAGATGGATTTTATGGCTCTACAACTTGTATTCGGAATTTTGATTGATCAATTTTTTGGGGTAAAAATCGTACATTTTATTTTAAGATTTCCTAGACATTGTCAAATTGCTTCTTCTAGTCAACTTAACTGATTTCAAGCAAAGTTGGCTTCAAGGATCCTAAGATCATAGGCTCTACTAGAACTTGCATTCAGAATTTTGATTTATCACATTTTTTTAGGTAAAAATCTTACATTGGTTGTCCTTTTCCGACCAACCCTAAAAAAATTCTTTTTTTTTAGTTTCCTGTGAAAAATTATTTTTATACATGTATATATATTTTCTGATGTAAGTTTAGCATTTCAACCAAACTTGACCTGTGACCAAAATGACCCTATAATAACAGGCGCTAGAATTTCCATTGAGAATTTTGATTGGCAGATTTTTCCCATAAATATTTTTTTCCCATCTTGTTTAATGTAGCGAATCACTTAAATGCAAATCCTTCAAATGCTAATGCTCTAGGTGAGCGTCGCAGGTCCTTTGGCCTCTTGTTGCTTTTCTGATGAAATTTAAGGTGCACTTGGCACTGCGAAGCATAGGACAGCTCAACATAGTGATCCAAATGGTGTGCGGCATGCAGATAAATGTTAAAGTTATTCAATGTACATTTGATTCATCAAGGACTTGTCCGATCTCAATAAAACTGTACAGATTTGTTCTATGCCATCATTGTATACAGTCTACATCATAATTAAATAATTTAAAAAAAAATCCATATTTTTATGGAGTTTGGACAAGAATTAGATAAATGTTAGTTTTTCAATAGACATTTAGTTCGTCAAAGACTTATCCGATCTCAATAAAACTTTACATGTTTGTTCTATGCCATCCTTGCATCCTGACTCCATCATAAGGAAACTGGTTGTCAAATTGTTTCCATATTTTTATGTGGTTTTGATGTAGTGTATTGTGGGCGAAGAACACTCACAAATTTTTTTTCAAAAGATGGGGTACATATAGCCGAAGTGTCATGATCTTGTTTTGGCATGATCCACCCATATTCGCGGGAGTCATGATTTCATTTCGGCAAAATCCTCCTATATCGTGGGAGTTATTTCCCTTGAATGATTAAAATTCGTCAAAATTTTCTTGTCCTGGTCCAGATCTCGAAGAGTTTTGAACCTACAGTACACTCACAATCTTTTTGGTGTTTTAGGGATAGATGAAGTAAAAAACAAACTTCGCATTTAGCATTCCTCAAATAAGTATGCCTGCAAGTATGCCTGCAAGTATGCCTGCAAGTATGCCTGCAGGCATATGTTGAGTTTCACTAAAACTCTTGTTTTTGTCTGGCTTGACCTTTAATGCACTATGAAAGGTGTTGTATCATGTGACCCTAAAACAGGTGGATTATAGACAGGTTCTATATGTATGCCTTCATCATGGATTGATTCTGTATTTGTTCTTGTTTTCTCTGACACAGTGGTCCATGCATTAGCAGCTCTGGTCAATGATCCGGAACCAGAACATCCACTCAGGGGAGACCTTGCCGAAGAATATACAAAAGATAGAAAAAAATTCTTTAAAAACGCTGAAGAGTTTACAAAAAAATATGGTGAAAAGCGGCCAAGTGAATAACGTATATGTGAACATTAATTACTGTGTACATTTGTCGAAGACATAGACCTCTAGTTACTTATTGAATTTGTTGACTAACTATTTCCTGCTCTGATGGTATGACACTGCTTTATATTGATTAACCCTTTACGGGGAAAATTGCGTCAAGAAAAGTTCAATTTTCTCAAAGAAAATGTCCATTCGCAGACCAAGAGACGACACTGAAAATTTACCAGCTCGGTTATCGAGGCACACATTCCAGTGATAAATTTTCAAAAATAATCTTGATCGGCAAATGGATATTTCTCAAGACCACTGCAGAAGCCGTTTGTGGCTGATATTGGGGTTAAAGGGTTAGGAATGTGTTTGTTGAACGTGTGAGTTAGTGTGAATGTGTGCATGCTTGTGTGTGTGTATGCGCGTGCGTGCTTGTGTGTGTGCTAACTGAAGCCACATTTCTATCACATATTTAATGTGTGACACAGCATGACATAATTAGAATCAGATTGGGTAATTAATCATATCCTGATAATAAAACACACGTAGTAATATGAGGGTGAAAATAACAAGGCCTCTCATGGTATTTAGTCAGTGATTATCATGGTGAAGTTTTGGTTGTACGTAACAAATATTCTATTATAAATCTCTGTTTTGTGATGCAAGCACCATTGTACAACTTATCAGAAAATTAGCACCTATTATGGTGTCCCCTTCATCTTGTCACTACATTTTGCTTAGTGTTTCCGTGATGACACCCGTCTGCAGCACTTGATGTTGAGGAATACCCATTTGCATGCCAAGTGAATACTGGATTTTTGACAATTTACCACTGGAATGCCTGGCTCCGTAAATCCTCAAAAATAGTCTCTTAGCTTGCATATGAACATTCAATAAGCAAATATCTTGGTTTTTGTTAAATGAGAAAATAGCATCTCACAATTTCATTGGTGAATTATTTTTTGGGAAATTAATCGACCAATCAAAGTGATATAAATCTTTATCTGAAGAGAAATAAGAGCATACTGCCAGTATATGTATAAAATCAATACTGTTGAATATAGAGTATCAATCTCAGAATACTTATCCTGCCAACATTACACTTGTTATTGAAATATTTACGGTTTGACAATTACTGATCTAATCAAGAAATATAATTTCTGATTTATTAAAACACTTACACCCAATAATGAGATGACATTGGTAATGGAGACTAAACTAATTTTTCAATAGTTGTGTGCTTAACTTGATACATGTGTAGGCCAGTTGTGGATCATCAGGATTTTCAGATCACAATCTTAGTCATCGATCAAGTTCTTGGGAACTAGCAAGAACAGACCTACACATTTAATTGCCAATTCGTTTTTGAGAGTAATTCTCATGGTTTGCTAATAAAATCCCCAAATAAGTTAATTTCCTGGCTAACAGAGTTAATGTTTGGCTCATAAAATCCTGAAATAAGCGAATTTCATCGCTAATGATTTCAGATGAGTAGGTCATCCCCTGGCGAATTTCATCGCTAATGATTTCAGATGAGTAGGTCATCCCCTGGCTAATTTCATCGCTAATGATTTCAGATGAGTAGGTCATCCCCTGGCGAATTTCATCGCTAATGATTTCAGATGAGTAGGTCATCCCCTGGCGAATTTCATCGCTAATGATTTCAGATGAGTAGGTCATCCCCTGGCTAATTTCATCGCTAATGATTTCAGATGAGTAGGTCATCCCCTGGCGAATTTCATCGCTAATGATTTCAGATGAGTAGGTCATCCCCTGGCGAATTTCATCGCTAATGATTTCAGATGAGTAGGTCATCCCCTGGCGAATTTCATCGCTAATGATTTCAGATGAGTAGGTCATCCCCTGGCGAATTTCATCGCTAATGATTTCAGATGAGTAGGTCATCCCCTGGCGAATTTCATCGCTAATGATTTCAGATGAGTAGGTCATCCCCTGGCTAATTTCATCGCTAATGATTTCAGATGAGTAGGTCATCCCCTGGCGAATTTCATCGCTAATGATTTCAGATGAGTAGGTCATCCCCTGGCGAATTTCATCGCTAATGATTTCAGATGAGTAGGTCATCCCCTGGCGAATTTCATCGCTAATGATTTCAGATGAGTAGGTCATCCCCTGGCGAATTTCATCGCTAATGATTTCAGATGAGTAGGTCATCCCCTGGCTAATTTCATCGCTAATGATTTCAGATGAGTAGGTCATCCCCTGGCGAATTTCATCGCTAATGATTTCAGATGAGTAGGTCATCCCCTGGCGAATTTCATCGCTAATGATTTCAGATGAGTAGGTCATCCCCTGGCTAATTTCATCGCTAATGATTTCAGATGAGTAGGTCATCCCCTGGCGAATTTCATCGCTAATGATTTCAGATGAGTAGGTCATCCCCTGGCGAATTTCATCGCTAATGATTTCAGATGAGTAGGTCATCCCCTGGCGAATTTCATCGCTAATGATTTCAGATGAGTAGGTCATCCCCTGGCGAATTTCATCGCTAATGATTTCAGATGAGTAGGTCATCCCCTGGCTAATTTCATCGCTAATGATTTCAGATGAGTAGGTCATCCCCTGGCGAATTTCATCGCTAATGATTTCAGATGAGTAGGTCATCCCCTGGCGAATTTCATCGCTAATGATTTCAGATGAGTAGGTCATCCCCTGGCTAATTTCATCGCTAATGATTTCAGATGAGTAGGTCATCCCCTGGCGAATTTCATCGCTAATGATTTCAGATGAGTAGGTCATCCCCTGGCTAATTTCATCGCTAATGATTTCAGATGAGTAGGTCATCCCCTGGCGAATTTCATCGCTAATGATTTCAGATGAGTAGGTCATCCCCTGGCTAATTTCATCGCTAATGATTTCAGATGAGTAGGTCATCCCCTGGCGAATTTCATCGCTAATGATTTCAGATGAGTAGGTCATCCCCTGGCTAATTTCATCGCTAATGATTTCAGATGAGTAGGTCATCCCCTGGCGAATTTCATCGCTAATGATTTCAGATGAGTAGGTCATCCCCTGGCGAATTTCATCGCTAATGATTTCAGATGAGTAGGTCATCCCCTGGCGAATTTCATCGCTAATGATTTCAGATGAGTAGGTCATCCCCTGGCGAATTTCATCGCTAATGATTTCAGATGAGTAGGTCATCCCCTGGCTAATTTCATCGCTAATGATTTCAGATGAGTAGGTCATCCCCTGGCGAATTTCATCGCTAATGATTTCAGATGAGTAGGTCATCCCCTGGCGAATTTCATCGCTAATGATTTCAGATGAGTAGGTCATCCCCTGGCTAATTTCATCGCTAATGATTTCAGATGAGTAGGTCATCCCCTGGCGAATTTCATCGCTAATGATTTCAGATGAGTAGGTCATCCCCTGGCTAATTTCATCGCTAATGATTTCAGATGAGTAGGTCATCCCCTGGCTAATTTCATCGCTAATGATTTCAGATGAGTAGGTCATCCCCTGGCGAATTTCATCGCTAATGATTTCAGATGAGTAGGTCATCCCCTGGCGAATTTCATCGCTAATGATTTCAGATGAGTAGGTCATCCCCTGGCTAATTGGACAAAGTTTTCAATAGTGCTGACCTTGCTGCAGCTGTGTACTATATATCATAAAAGCAATACCATATTTTTTTGTTTTGTTAAAGGCAAGCTTTTTATATATTTTGTTATAGGTACAGTTACCTGAATTTATCCCTATCAAATCTGACCATCTACCGGTCTCTTAACCTTGAGCGTTCTCTTAACCTTGAGTGGTCTCTTAACCTTGAGCGTTCTCTTAACCTTGAGCGTTCAAACCAACTAAATTATGTGCTATGGATTTACCCATTCCATGCCATGAGAACTAGGCTTGCACGATTACGTGATTAAATCGAAAATCCTGATTTGTTCTTAAATCGTGAATTTATATGATTAAAAATTAAACAACCGAATAATCGTAAATAATTTTTACTGTGTAAATATTTCAAAATCTACGTTTTAATTACTCTAATGCAATAGGTCAAGAAAATTTACACTTTGTTCATTTGGCGGCCAAGAGACTGTTTTTGAAAATGTGTCACTGGAATGACTGGCTCGAGAATCAAGCCAGTCATTCCAGCGATACATTTTCAAAAATAGTTTTCTCTTGCCGTCTTGGTCTATAAATGGACATTTCTAAACACAATCACACCGTTACTCATTGGTAAAAAGCTTTTGTAGGTTGATTAATCGAGTAATCATGATTAATCTTAATTAATCGATCGTTATCACTCAAATCAATAATTGCACAAGCCTGATAGGAAGACTATGTATTTAAAAGCTTTATCACTGGAATGCGAGTCATGCCACTTATAGTCTGCTCTCTGTATTCTAACCTGTTGAACCCGTGTGTTAGTGTTTTCCTTTCAGAATAACCTAACCAACGTGGTCAGACTGACCTGCTTTCTGGAGAATATAACATAAAAGTAAATTTTGCTAATAGAAACGCTAGGAAATCATTCAACCATTACATTTTGTATTACGTGAGCTATTTAACCATTTAATTGTCCAGCTGGCCATAACTGGCCTCTCTTGTGGCATGTCCATTTACAGGCCTAGAGAATACAATTTTTGGAAATTTATCCCTAGAATGACTGGCTCGATAACCGAGCCAGTCATTCCAGTAATAAATCGTCAAAAATGTATATTTTCTCGACCTGCAAATGGACATTCAATAAGCAACTATTTAGATTTTCTTGACCAAATCTGACCATTAAAGGGTTAAACCAAATATATTGAAATATATATATTGAAATCATTTGAGAATGAAGTACATTTAGACAGGTGGTCCTCTTGTTATAACATTATTTAATTGTGGCCTCAATGTTTGTATTATATATGGGGGGTGGGGGGGGGGGGGGGTCATGTACAGTGTAGCTCAGTCATGTCAGTAATAGCTTAACATGTTTCTAAAACAATGAAATGTTTTGTTGAATATTTTGAACATAATTGGATTGGAAGATTTTACTGTCTTCCAATACAATTATAATGAAAACACTAAGCAAAACATTTATTAAATGATGCTTCTGTTTTTATTATCGCAACATATTTAACTTATATATGAGCTGCTTATTTATCATGTGTACTGTGCTCTGGATATTTAGGATAAATTACCGTTTGCTTTGTTCATTTTAGTTCTACGATAATAGCGATACTTGTGTAGTCCTATACTAGAATCATTCCTTGTCTAGGATTATTGCTGTGATGATGATGATGATGAGAGTGCTGTATATTTATTATTAATTTGTCATGAACTTATTGTTTGTTATTATGTGCTTTAGCGTAACCATGTTTTAATTTGCTGAGCAGCGTTGTATCCTACAAGTACATGTTAACCCTTTAACCATCAAATTTCTTCAAGAAAATATCAAATTTCTCATTAGAAATGTCCATTTGTATACTAGGAGAATATTGTTTTTGAAAATTTATCACTGGAATGACTGGCTCGGTTATCGAGCCAGTCATTCCTGTGGTAAATTTTCAAAAATAATCTCTTGTTATGCAAATAAACATTTCTTAAGATGACTGCAGAAGCCATTTTTGGCCGACATGGTTGTTAACGGTTAAACATACATAGCTTTAACCAGTACAGACTAGAAATAACAGATTCTATTTGATGTAAGGAATATTTTGTTAAATATTGTGAAACCTATTTGATTGGAACCTACAGCTGCAACATCTTCCAGTCAAATTGGTTTGAAAATATTCAAGAGAATGTTTGTTACATCAGTAAGAATTTGTGCTTTCTGGTCAGTAAGTGTGAAAGGGTTATTGAAGCATAGCTATTATATATACAAATCGCTTTTGTGCTTTCTTATATTATTCACAAATACCTTGTTTATTTTATAACTTATTAGTTTATTCTACAGTAAGAGTTTGTATGTATTCTTTTTTCTATTACATGTATTTACTTTAAGCTTAAGTGAAATGGAATAATTATCATGATTTTCACGCTATTATTAGTCATTGATTACTTCATTAGAATTAATTGTATACCTTGTCAGTTTGAATAAGTAGGGACTTGTTAAGTTTTCCTAATTTCATTGATCAATTATTCTCCCACTGAGGAGCTATTCATAGATAAGCCGATCAAAAGATTTCTATCATATATGGGCGTAGGGATCGGATACAGTTTAGGTTCAAACTACAAAGATGGATGGAGATGAACAAATGTAACACACTATAGTTGCGACCGAGTCAACTTTATCAGAAATAGTACACATTTGACGGACACCGATTTATATTCTTATCTCTCATCAAAGCATTTGATCTCAATGATGAATATTGTTAGCCGACGTCACAATCAAATGACGTGTGCCGACATCACAATCAAATGATGTGTGCCGGACAGGAAAGGGGAAAGGTCCCACACTAACCACCTGAATTGTATTTCTTTGGTGAATGTGTAATGTTTGTACTGGTCATGGAAAGTCATGGAATTTAAAGATAACTCCAGGCCGGGGAAGTCATGGAAAAGTAGTGTTTTTTGTCTTAGGTCAGGAAAGGTCATGGAAAATGGTAATCATGTAAAATAAAAAGAAATCTGTTGGCATAAATCACCTCTGCAATAAAAACTACAGCAATAGCTTATCAAAATAAGGCTGTACGTGGCTTGGTTGTTGCAAGAGGCAATATTCAGACATTTTGTAGGAATAACTCCGATCTTATTTTTCGAGCTACATTTGCATGTATGTATAACACAAATCTCCCAAGATATTAATTGTTGGCGCTCATGGAATTTGTTAATTTTGGTCGTGGAAAAATCATGGAATTTCAAACACAGAAATGTGTACAAACCCTTCCCAGTCAAATTAGTTTCAAAATAGTCAGCACCTTACATGTATAGGTAACTTGAAATTGAGATTCTGTGGTTGTCATGTGGGGTAGATTTTACGGATTTTTTCTACTAACCCAGGCGGGATAGCGTATCATTGATTTTACTATCCCACAGCAAATTTCACTAACCCAATGTATGTAGGCTTAAAGCTGATCACTTCTTTAATCCATTCTCCGATGGATCCCTATAAAACTCATTTCCAAGGGAACCAATCAGAGAAGCTGTTGAATATTTTGAAGGGAGCTGAATACTTGTATGTATAGTATAAGCCAACATTCATAGCAGTCGTGGCAACTGCTTGAATTCAGAATTTGTTTTATAAGGTCCTTAAAAGTTCTTTGTGCTAGAAAATTGACTTAAATTAAGCAGAAATCTATGAAAACTTATATTATTTTTCCGAAACATTTGTCTCCGGTATATTAAACAAGTAAATGACATCATAATGGACAAAGTTTGTCAAAAAAATAAACAATTTTGCTTACTCTAACTTATTAACCTACGCAGTGATATCAGTGGTGAATTTTCTAAAACAAAAATAGATCTTGGTGTGCAAATGGAAGTTTTCTGTGAAAAAATCTAAATTTTCTTTGAATAAATTTTAGTGTTATATTGTTAATTTAATAATAGAGTTTTTGTCTAAGTTTTTGTGCACAAGTTTTCTTGCTGTAACATCTCATTCGGGCTCATGTGATTATTGCTTTGAGTCATCACGATTAATTATTTAAGACTAATCACGATTAATCCAGCAAGGCAAGCATCGAGCCAGGTGTTCTAGTGATACATTTTCCAAAATAGTCTCTTGGCCAGCAAATCAACATACATTCACTGAGCAAAGTGTGGATTTTCTTGATCGCATTAAAGAGTGCTTAAAAAGTAGCTTCAAAAATATTTTATGCTGTAAACATTATTCAAGGTTATTCAATTATTTAAGTTTTAATCTCATAAATTCATGGTTTAAAAAATAATTACGGTTTTCGATTTAATCAGGTAATTGTGCAAGTCTAATCTCATTTGAACTTATCATGATTTATTTTGATTGTGTTATAGCCAAATTTCCTTTATCGCCATTGTACACGCTGTAGCACAATCACTCCGAAATCTGCACACTGCACAAGAAAATATAGTGCCAGATACTGCAGCTGTTTACTGTTTCAGATTTAAAATAATTTTAATTGATATTTTAAAATTCTGAGTATTTTGTCCTCATTATATGTTTTGTGCTCTGCTTTGTTCCGCTGACTCATACATATAGTAATCTCTTGTTTACAACCCACACACTGTACCGTTCATAACCCCGTAACTCGTAAATCTGTTCAAGATTTTCTCTAAGGAAATGTCCATTTTCAGACCATGAGAAGACTGTCTACCTTTTGAAAATTTACTACTGAAATAACTGGCTTTTTCGAAAATAATCTTGGTCTGCAAATGGGCTTTTGTTAATAGCACTGTGGAAGGCATTCTTGGCCGGCTTGAGTGCTAAATCGATAAATAACACTAGTGGTTGAGCTCGGCCAAATCTGACCTCTGCAGTGGTTTTGAGGAGTGATGTCCATTTACAAGACGAGAGAATACTAATTTCTCTGGAATGATCGCATCGATCGATAACCAAGACAGTCATTCCAGTGTTCAATTTTCAAAAGTATCGTCATGACCTGTAATGGGAAATTCACGTAAGCAAAAATCCTGATTTACTTGACGGTTAATCCTGTAATGGTCAGTCCGACCAACACCAAAATCAGCAGTCATCTTGATAAATATCCATTTGTAGACCGACAGACAATTTTTTGAAAATTTACCAATGGAATGGCTGGCACGATAACCAAACTAGCCATTCCAGTGGTAAATTACCAAAAATTGTGTTATCTTCGTCTGCAAACGGAGACGCAATAAAGAAATATTCTGCTTTTCTTGACCAAAATTCGTCCACTAAAGTAAGTGTTAACCATCTATAGTCCTTGTCGTGCTGGAGCTAAAAATTGTGTGTGGCATCCATTTTATGATTGATATTTATAGCACTTCTTTCTAGCATAGAGAGCAATACCTTTCACAAATGTAATTATCATAATGAAGTACAGGTATAACAGGTATACCTTTAACATTGTAACGGTCATACCGGCCAAAACCAGCCTCCATTATTGTCTTGTTAAATGTCCATTTACAGGTCAAGATAAT
The DNA here is from genome assembly GCA_034401795.1 of Chaetoderma sp. LZ-2023a. Taxonomy (NCBI): domain Eukaryota; kingdom Metazoa; phylum Mollusca; class Caudofoveata; order Chaetodermatida; family Chaetodermatidae; genus Chaetoderma; species Chaetoderma sp. LZ-2023a. The sequence continues at coordinate 14,494,656 of CM067370.1, forward strand.
ACCATTTTTGAAAATTTACCATGGAATGAGTGGCTTGATAACCGAGCCAGCCATTCAAGTGATACATTTTCAAAAATGGTGTTTTTTTTACCTTTAAATGGGCATTCAATAGGCAGATATTTAAATTTTCTGGACCAAATTTGATCAGTAAAGGGTTAATAATCAAATTGAATAATGGAAGACATAGGCATATGAGGATTTTAATTAGAATTTGTCTGAACAGCGTACAAGCATTCGGTCTGCCTGTATTGTCTGCTGGGGGTTCACATTAATATGTATTTCACTTAGTTGTGATTATTTAAGGGTCGATATTGTCATATATTATCCCAATACCACTTATTAATGTTTCAAAAACACTCAATTACCCCCTGACAATGGCGAGGGCACAGTCAAAGTTCCATCACTCTGTGTCTAATGATAATAATTATATAATAACGTGTGTGTATGCATCTCCCGTCACATATTTATGGCTGGAGCTTTCACATATTATACATGTACAGAATATAAATGAATGATGGATAAGTTTTATTATTAAATGATTTCACCCATAATTTCCTGTCAATAAAAATGTGATCACATCTTTAAGTTGATGTTGGTGTGACTTATTTTGCTGGAGTGATGACAAGAGTTATAAGCAATATGTATTATCTTGATGATGGGGTAGGGATGTGTGGAAACTATAGGTTTGCACTCCATCCATCCGTCTGTTGCAGTTGGTTTTCAGCACTTTTGCAATGCTTCAAGGTATTCAACTGAGAATCGGTACATTGCTTTGTTGTGAGAAGTTACAGACCAAGTTCGAGTTTCAGGCATATGCGTCAATTTTTATACCTCGCCAAAATATTTGTCATGGTGTTCTGTAATGGCACCGTCTGTCTGGGCGGGCAGGCGTGTTGGCGGCAGAGTGGTTTCCGGATGATGAGTGACTGTGAAACTTCATTCAGCTGCAATGGACCTTTCTTCAGCTTTCTCCACTGTATCTTGTCCACTGTAAACCTCCTAAGCTTCCTTAGGTTCTTTCTCCTCTTCCATGGTTCTAGATCACGTTCTTTGAGGGCCTATCGCAAAACACTTAGCACATTGATGGGTTGTCAGAATTTTAATTGGTCATTTTTTTTTTCTGAAAATTTTACATTTTATGACAAATTTGCCAGAAATTGTCAAGACGCGGCTCATCATTAACCAATTAATGGATTTCATTCAGCTGCAATGGACCTTTCTTCAGCTTTCTCCACTGAATCTTGTCCACTGTAAACCTCCTAAGCTTCCTTAGGTTCTTTCTCCTCTTCCATGGTTCTAGATCACGTTCTTTGAGGGCCTATCGCAAAACACTTAGCACATTGATGGGTTGTCAGAATTTTAATTGGTCATTTTTTTTTCTGAAAAATTTTACATTTTATGAAAAATTTGCCAGAAATTGTCAAGACGCGGCTCATCATTAACCAATTAATGGATTTCAACCCTCAAATTTATTCAAGAAAATTTATATTTTCTCAATAGAAATGTCCATTTGCAGACCAAGAGAAGACGGTTATCGAGCCAGTGATTACAGTGATAAATTTTCAAAAATAGTCTTAGTCTGCTAATGGACATTTCTCAAGACCACTGTAGAAGCCATTTTTGGCTGATATGAGTGTTAAAGGGTTAATTAATGGATTTCTACCCTAGTTGACTCCACGAGGTATGTTCCAGAAGCTATATTCAAAATTTTCATTAGTCAATTTCTTTATACAAAAAGATTTTCTGAAAAGTTTACTGGAAATTGTCAAAATGATTTTCCTTAGCTGCTTGACTGATTTCAACAAAATTTTACTAGAATGACCCTATTATGGTAACTTCCAGAACTTCTATTCAGAATTTTGCTTGGTCAACTTTTGGGATGGAGCTCATAGATTTTATGAAAACTATTTACTGGAAATTGTCAAGATTTTACGAAGAATTTACTAGAAATTGTCAAAGCGCATGTGCTTCCCCGCTTGGTGGATTTTATCTAAATTTGGCTGGAAGGATTCTATTGTTGAAGGCTCTAGAACTTCTATTTTAGGTTAGTTGATTTTTTCGTGGTCATCTTGGATATTTTTTAAATCTCTGGAACCATTTAAAACGCTATTTTAATTAATGGCCCAATTTCAACAAAACTTGTATGGAATCCTCCTATGGCAGTAAAGCTATTTCTACCTGTATGACAGACCTACATTGATTTTGATTGTGACATCAGCTAACAATTGATATAATTGATTATGGCGACAGATAAGATGCCTCCATTGACTAAAATTATTAGTCCCCTACCTATAAAACAGGTGTGTGTGTGTGTGTGTGTGTAGGTTTGCACTCCGTCCATCCGTCTGTCGCAATTGGTTTTCCACACTTTTTCGCAATGCTTCAAGGTATTCAACTGAGAATCAGTACATTTGTTTTGTTATGAGAAGTTACAGACCAACTTCGAGTTTCAGGGGTATGCGTGAATTTTTTATGGAGTTAGGATCCCTTTCGACTTAAAAGAAATACGAAAAATATCAGCTTTCGGAACTTTTTTCCCCACTCCTTCAAGATATTAAAGGGAAAATAAGTACATCGCTTTGGTATAAGGAGCTACAGAGCAAGTTCGAGTTTCAGACATTTTTGTCAATTTTTCATGTAATTATGCCCCCTTTCGACTTATGAAATACAAAAATTATTAGTTTTCTGCACTTTTTCTCGCAGTCTTTCAAGATATTCAACTGAGAATCGGTACGTTACTTTGTTATGAGACGTTACAGACCAAGTTCGAGTTTCAGGCGTTTGCGTCAATTTTTGATGGAGTTATATCCACTTTCGACTTATGAAATACAAACATATCAGCTTTCAAGACGCCTTCACCTTCATCATATATAACTGAAACATGGTTTATTGCTGTGTTATGAGAAGTTACAAATCAAGTTCGAGTTTAAGTATCGTCCCATAGCGGGGGGCTCCCGTATTGAGTACCGTGCTTGCAGGCTATGATATCCACACTAAGTTAACTAGATGTCCTAATTATAAATGAACTATGGGTCTCGGCCAATGAAATTGCTCGATAACAAATACATGATGACCTGATTGGTTACCCTCAATCCCATAAGCATAATGTTACTTCACATAGCAAGAGATCAAGTCTGAGTGTGCGGCCACATACAGCGGAGCGATGTGAGTGGGTGTATATTAGTATGATGGCGTTTCAGCTGCTTATGGAAGGCCATCGTCGCCAAAAATACAAAACTCGAATGGAACAGGCTAATCTCAAATGGACCAGAAAGAAATACCAAACAATCCATGCAACGTCGTCAAATAGAACAGACTAATACCAAACAGAACAGACTAATGTGTCAAACAGAACAGAATAATGTGTCAAACAGAACAGACTATTGTTAAACATAACAGGCTATTATCAAACAGAACAGAGTAATTTGTCAAACAGAACAACCTAATATCAAACAGAGTAGATTATTGTCAAACAGAACAGACAGCTACGACCAAGAGAACAGACAACAATGACAAACAGAACAGACAACTACGACAAACAGAACAGACAACTACGACAAACAGAACAGACAACTACGACAAACAGAAAGGTCAACAATGACAAGCAGAACAGACATCAATGGCAAACAGAACAGACAACTACGCCAAATGGAATAAGCTAAAGTCGAACCAGCTATTTAGTCAAACAAACAGGGGGCGCCACTCCGGTATCAAACCAAGAGAAGAGAACTCGAGGATTACAAATACTTTACAATTATTGCGACAAACCGAAACGTCGCCGCTGTCTGTAAAAGTCGGCCAGCAAAGATGGTCCATGTTTGGCCATGTGCGAAGGATGCCAGAACACACACCAGCACAGAGAGCCTTGGAATTCGCCCTCCACGGAGCCAGCAAATACAAAGCCAGGAGAGGGTGTCATTGCATAAATCTGCTAAGCGTGCTATGAGGTGACCTCAAGAAAGCAGGATTAGGTACATTCAAGTCAAGAATGGACCTGAGGAAGCTAAGGATTTTGGCTGAGGACAAGACACAGTGGGCAAAAGCGAAGAAGGACTGATTGCAGCTGTAGGATGTTTCTACTACTACTGCCGCAGAATACAGTACTCACACATACACTTAGTTATCGCTGATGAGCTCAACGCATGCTTGTGTCGGTAGTCATGTCCAAACACTGGGATTTCCACAAAATGGGCATTGACATGTCACGGGCCTTCGACACAATTAAATGCTCAAAGATCCTAGACGTACTATGCCAGGCGAGTTGCAATGAAGATAAGCTATGGCTAGTCAGACTACTGCTTGCAGACACCAAACTGAGAGTACGAGTCAAGTCAGTGAAGTCTGTAGAGTTTGAGACATCAATCGGCTCCCCACAGGGAGATGGTCTATCCCCTGTGCTCTTCACCATTTTATCTGCCTACTGCATTGAAATCTCTCCTCCCCCCCCCCCCCCCTGCTAGCAATACTGGGCATGCCGCTAGAGGTGGAATATGCCAATGATGTGGACTTTATAGATGAGGAAAAGAAACCTCTTGAACTTCTCCCAATAGCTGCAAGCAAACTAAAAATTGAGAATCTCTATGAATGAATCCAAAACAGAGTTCACCCACATATACCTATCTACAAAGCATGAAACAAAAGAAAATGACGATCCACTCCATGGCGGCGAACCATGGAGGAGAAGTAAAATCCTTGGCTCACTGCTTTGCAGTACTGCTGACATTGCTGCATGCTGCATCATGGGGAACATACAGCTATGGATTCGTGGATCAAAGATGCCCTTGATAAAAAGACTGCGTTTATACAATGCAACCTGCGTATCGTTGATGATGTATAACTGTAACAGCTGTCCATCTCCGAAGGCAGCTCTAGACAAACTTGACGTCTGCCACCACAAACACCTATGCACCATCACTGGACACCGATGGCCAGAGAGCATAATTTCCAACGATTCACTATACAAGATGTGTAATATGTCGCCACTGTCTGTAAAAGTCACCCAGCAAAGATGGTCCCTGTTTGGCCATGTGCTAAGGATGCCAGAAGACACCAGCACAGAGCCTTGGAATTCGGCCTACTCGGAGCCAGCAAATACAGAGCCAGGAGAGGATGTCATTGCATAAATCTACTAAGCGTGCTATGAGGTGACCTCAAGAAAGCATGATTAGGTACACTCAAGTCAAGAATGGACCTGCGGAAGCTAAGGATTTGTGCTGAGGACAAGATACAGTGGACAAAAGCGAAGAAGGACTGATTGCAGCTGTAGGATGTTTCTACTACTACAGCCGCAGAATACAGTAATCATACATACACTTACTAAATGACGCGGTGTCACTCTTAAATAGATCAATGGCTAGCGAGGGCTTGGGAATTTGGGACTATTACATTGGTATTACCAGGACAATGACTGTGACAGTAACGGTGGCAGTCGATCCCGTTTCTGAACATCGACGGTTATTTAGAATGGCAAATACCTATGTAGTACACGTGGTGAGTGGGAATTTATGACTTGTATTAGCGTAAGTGATCGCTGTACGTTTTATGTCTCATCTGTGTCGCCTTCCAGCTCTAAATCACAACATCTCAATTTGACAGCAATGACACAGGACAAATTTCATAGGCATCGGTTAGTAGGGGATGGGGGAGGCTATGTTTCATCGGGTGTGAACTACCACCCTTAAAACGAAAAGCAGATAAAATTCAGCGAGACCTCTTAAAACTAGCTGTTTTAGGGGCCGAGGAGCAAAGAACGAAAGATGAAAAATTATCACGGCGCATGGAATCTGGTTCGAGAGGGGTGGCCCTTCTGTCAATATGGTTGTGGTGGAAGTGAACGGGAGTGGGTGGTGGATGGTGGTGAAGTAACCCTTCATATATTAAAAAAGGATTCTACATGTTCTCAGAGGGCATCTCCTACTGAAATTATTCTATTTTATCCATTTTCTACACTGCCATACAGATAAGCTCAGCAACAGCTCCCAGTCAAATTAGTTTCAGTATACCAACAGAATTTAAAACCACCTTTTGTCCCCAAATGTTTGTAGCAACAAATGAATTTTAGTAAATGACGACCTAATATCTTTTGGCCATTTTGAAGGCCTATAGGGGCCTAGGAGGGTCGTTATAGGCGTGTTTGCTCTAGTTTGTTGTATATTAAACTAAGTTACATATGGGCCTCCACGTGGCGGGGTGGTGTGGTGTGGATGCCCTGATAGCAAGCAAACGTTGGCCCAATGTTTACCACTACATTGGGCCAACGTAGTTTTGCTCATCGGCCCAACGTTGGTAATACAATATTAGGCCAACATTGAGCCAACGGGCATAAATCTATGAAAATGTTTGAAATAGCACACCAGAGAGCATAATTTTAAAATGTTAAAGTTAAAATTTGAATATTATGTTGATTTTGTTTGATTAAATGTGAAATTTCCAATGCCGGCCCAACGTTTACCGAATGTTGGCAAACAAGTGAAACAGCCAACGTTGTAATGCCAACTGCGATCTGCCAACCTGTTGTCAATGTTGACCCAACGTCTACATGCTATCAGGGGTATTGGAGAAGGGGCTGAAATACTCACCTACATATAGTTGTTTAGGCTACTTCAAAATTAATACTGACAATACATTGAACCAAGGCGAAACACTATTGTGAAACGTGCCAACCGGGGCATGACGATCGTGATTTTGTCCAACAACCCAACTGTCCGACAGAGCAGCGAATTTACAAAACCCAGTAGTCCGACAATAGAAATATAATCGTCGATAAAGTGGTTCAACTGAGCCGGACTATTCTGTGACAGGGTATGTAATGCAGACATATACATATAGGAATGGTGTGTGTATGTGCGCGAACATGCACATCCATACACACACGCGCACAAATGTATACGCACACATGCTTATGCCCACACTTCCGCACGCACACGAAACATGTAGGGATGATGTTATAGTACGTTATGTAATAGTAGATTGTGGTATAGTACGCTACGTTATATTAAAGGATGGGCGGGCGGACTGACTAAGGAAATAATAGGTTTCTCAAATCCCATAATCAACATATGGAGATGAAATTTTGTTAATATGCTCAGAGCAGAAAATAAGTTATGAAAGATGGACGGATCAACGTATTGACGAATTTCTTTAAAAATGTAAAGGTTTCGAACAAGCAGCATACCTTGTGAATTAAACAAGAGGCCCAAGGGACCTATATCAGAAAAATCATGTTCTACACGTAGACCACTCAGAATTTCAACAAATATGGCCAGAAATTAAAGTAGCTTACCGTAATTTTAAAGAACAAATTGTGACCAGGTACATTAGGAGTCATATTTAAGCAATTTCCTGGACATGTTTGGATATCCAAGAAGGACACCTGTTGCCAGGCAGCTGCCATCGCGTGCTAGTTCCCACAGTGGCCGGGGTGGGTGGAGGGGTTGGGGTGGGGAGCCAGGAAGTTGGGCATCGCATAAGACACGTAGAGAAATGAAGTTATGCTGCCATCTCTCATAAGCTGGTTAAAAATCAATATAATAGGTATCTACTAAGTTACCCACATTCATATGCGAAAGTGCTATAGATGCGACATAGGCAGTCTTTGCAAAATGTCACAAATCTTACAGACCGACCAACCGACTTACAGCCTGACAGACCGACAGCTAGATGTGTATTCGTTGCGGCGTCGCGATTAAAAATTGCCCGATAAATAAAAATATTGAGAGATAGATCTGTGAGAAAATTCATTAACATCAATAGAGACTTGGTGGGTGGGTTGTGTGCACATGTATGTCTGTGTTTAAAAAAGACAAGCTACTAGCCCGATTTGGTTTTGAACTAGGATTGCCCTGAGGTCCAAACATCATCAGCTAAAGACTAAATAGGTCATAAAACATCATCATCAGATACCTCTGCTATTTTTAACATACCTAAAAACAAGACCTTAGAATATTGACTATAAACTGTTGCAGTTCCACTGACAAGAAATCTGAGTTGTGAGATCTGAGTCCTTGACTACATCAAACCAGACATTGTCTGTGGAACAGACTCATGGCTTCACGGTATCCAACCCGGTCGAAATCCATCAACCAATCACATAAAATCATGCGAAGTATTTCCAGACAATTACACAGCCTGTCGGAATGACAGATCAACCGCTGGTGGTGGCATGTTTGTCCTAGTTCAGAACAACTTAATATCAGTCGAACAACCTGATCTTGTCACAGACTATGAACTTGAATGGGTCAAAATTAAATTACAGAAATGAAAGGACTTAATGATCGGTGCCTTCTACATGCCACATCGTAACTCCAAAGACATGATTGAACTAGATAAATCCCTCCAGCGCATGTCATCAAGAGGCATAGTGCAGAAACAAGTCATTCTAGCAGGTGATTTCAACTGTCCAGATATCAACTGGGAAAACTGTTCCATAAACCAGAACGGCACAGACAAAGCTATACAGCAAATCCTAGTTGACATCTCATCCGCTGCCCACCTAACTCAAATCCACATGGCACTGACTCGTCAAAGCAACACCCTTGACCTAGTATTCACGTCAAACCCCACACACGCCCCAACTAAAGAGAGAACTGGATGATTTATCAAATGCTATTGCAAATCAATACCATGAAGGCGACTGTTCACCGGCTATGGAGTGTTTTCCATACCCGCCTCATGTCATCAGTAGACCGGTCCATTCCATATAAAATGCGTAAGAACACGACCTCTCTTCCATGGTTCAATAGATCACTAAAACACATGTTACGACGTAAAAGCAAACTTTACACACACGTTAAGAAATCAGACAGCTGGAACACCTACCGCAAATTTCAAGGCATGCGTAAGCTAAAAATGAGGCAGGCAGAGTGGGACCACATCAATAACATCATCCTAGAAGGACTGAAATCACACAACTCCAAGCCATTTTGGAGATACGTGAAGAGTAACCGTCAGGACAACATCGGTGTCTCCCCGCTCAAAGAAAAAGGTTCATTAATGAATGACAGCAAATCAAAAGCCTGAATCCTGCTAGAACAATTTAAATCTGTGTTTACACCACATGTTGACGATGCCGCTAACCAAGCCATGCCACTTGTCAACATAACATGCAAGCAAGCAATCACACATATTATCATTAAGCAGGAAGATGTGATTAAGCTGCTAAAAGACGTCAAAGCATCCAAAGCCTCAGGACCAGACTACATCCCAAATAAAGTCCTAAACGAATGTGCTGAAAACATCGGTCTAAGCCTGATATTCCAGAAATCCCTGGACACTGACATTCTACTAGAGGATTGGCTTACAACAAATATATCTAGTGTCTACAAGAAAGGAGATAAGCATCTTGCAGGGAACTACCGACCAATCTCCCTTACCTCTGTGGCATCTAAGCTACTGGAACATATCATATGTAAGCACGTCCTTGACCATCTTGAGCGAAACAGCATACTGACGAACCTCAACCATGGCTTTCGTTCTGGTTACTCATTTGAAACCCAGATGTTCATCACATCTCACAATCTGCTCAAATCCTATGATACAGGGACACAAGTTGACATCGGCATCCTAGACTTTTCGAAGCCCTTTGACACAGTAGCACATGACAAACTTCTATACAATCTTGAGTGGTATGGCATTAGAGGCACCACTCATCAATGGCTATCATGCTTTCTCACTAAACACATGATGCGCTTTGTCCTCGAAGGTGAATCAACAGAGGAAACTCCTGTCATATCCAGCATCCCTCAAGGAACTGTCTTGGGACCTCTCCCATTTCTATGCCATATAAATGACCTGCCAAGCAGAGCCAAATCCCAGATCCGATTGTTTGCTGATGACTGTCTAATATATCATGAAATAAAATCACCACGTGACCATTCTATCCTGCAACAAGACTTTGACGCATTAGAATGCTGGGCATCTGACTGGGGCATGCAATTCAATGCAAAGAAATGTTACATACTAAGTATGAAAAACAAGTGTCAGCACCACTACAGCCTTTGCAACACCATCCTACAGCAGGTCACTGATAATCCATACCTCGGTATGCAATTCGCAGACGATTTTAAATGGACAACCCACATAGGCAAAATTACAAGCAAAGCTAATGCTACACTTGGCTTCCTTCGACGAAACTTAAGGAACCGCCCACATCATACAAGAAGAATGCCTATCTATCACTTGTACGATCCATACTTGAGTACGGCGCCATAATCTGGTACCCATACCTCATAGAAAAAACTCAGACAGGCAGCAAGATTCATCACTGGTGACTAAAAGAGCAGAACACCAGGATGTGTTACCCAGATGCTGCACGACCACGACCTAACATCATTACAAGAAAGGCGTAAACAACTCTGATTAACATTCCTATTCAAGGTGGTTGACGGGTCGATCCCAGTCATCCCTCCCTCCTCATGAATACTTGACAACCAAACATCCAAGAAGAGCTGTTCGCACATGCAAATTCGAAGGCTACCTAGCAAGTGACATCCTCGAAAAGCAGGTCACAAACAAGTCTAGATGTATTTGTGTACCACCAGCAATATCTGAACTCTTTAAACATTCATTTTTCGTACAAACTGTAATAGACTGGAGCCATCTAGATGACAACTGTGTTTGTGCTCCAACTGTTGACAGTTTCCGGTCCTCATTCCATAGTAGACCACCTGTATAATATTGAACGCACTCTCTCACCCGTTGTGTTATGCCAGTATTGATTCTACAACGTACTTCATACAGATACAGATACAGTAGCGATATTTAAGACCTACATCTGTGAGACAACATTCCATGACCAAACAAGACGATGTAAATAGTGTGCATACAGTTTTTAAATGGATCAATGGACAATTATAATCTTGCAGACAGTGAAACCCAGCCATGCTTACGAGGCCTGCACCTATGTGTCATGTCCATTAGGATTTTAACAGAAGACAGAGAGTAAGAATCAATGATGTGGCATCAGACTGGATGGAGGTGCCAAGTGGCATGCCACAAGGAAGTGTCGTGGGACCTATACTTTTTCTGATATACATAAATGACCTACCAGACAGTCTGACCTGCCACTGCAAATTATTTGTAGATGACAGAAAAATATATGGAAACTCAGCTACCAGTAAGATCCAGGACAACATAGACATAGTATTAAATGGTCGCAGACATGGCAACTATCCTTCAACACAGATAAAACGCATGTCCTACATTTCCATAGAAATAACCCCCAAACTAAATACTATATGACAAATATTCCCGATATGCATCCTATATCAACATCAGATGTAGAAAAAGACCTGGGAGTGCATATTGACAGAAACCTCTCTTTTGACATACACATAGGTGAGATCATCTCCAAGGCTGACAGCACAATAGGACTAATTAAGAGAACCTTTACCAAGATTGACCCATCTACTTTCACGCTCTTGTACAAGTCCCTCGTGAGACATATTCTCGAATACTGCAACTCTGCATGGTCGCCAAAATTGAACAGGCAATCACAGCTATTAGAAAGAGTTCAATGACGAGCAACAAAACTCATCCCGCAAATCAGAGAGTATAGCTATATGGAAAGATTTAAAGCCCTAAATTTAATGTCACTGAAATATAGATGGTTTCGAGGAGATCTAATTGAAACATTCAAGCTCATCAGGGATCTATACAACATAGATATGGCCAACTTCTTCGAACCATCCAGTATTACACAGACCAGAGGTCATAGGTTCAAGCTCAATATAACAAGCAGCAATAAAGATATTCGCAAGCACTTTTTCACCAATGGAGTGGTACCACAGTGGAACTGCCAGCTACAATAGCCGAAGCAACAACAGTTGGATCATTCAAGAACAAACTAGATATATACTTCAAAGAAAGAACATTCGAATTTGTCTGAACAAGCCATACATATACCAGCCCATCACAATGTCATACTACAATTCCGCAAATAATGTTGACTGAGCTAGGAGTAGCCTGTGTATAGACATGATCATGCTCGGTAGCGATTCCAATTACTAGTAGATACATCTCTGCTTCCACATCTGCACTTTGTGGTTGCATGCAGAGACACAATGCAAGTATAGAGGAGGAGACTCGGATAGTGATGAACACAGAAAATTAAAACAACAGCAATAAGACAAATCACTGCCTCCACAAGTCAGCATGCAAACAAATGCTAGACGCGGCAGGGTGTAACCATGTGTGTAGGTGGCATACCAAGCTAACATGGGGAACACCCATCTGCACCACAGCATTTCCACAAATCAGTGTTAACCCTTGCCAATCTGAGTTCAGAATTTTACATTTCAAATTAAATTAAAAGATGATCTGTGTTCATTTTCCTGCAAATTTGCTCGACACAGCAAAAGATGGAATATTGACAGCGGAGTGGTAATGGTCAAAGTCTTAAACCAAATGGAGACTTAATTAAGCAACAACAGTCCGATCGTTCAGGATCAAACTGGAAGTCGACTTTAAGGAAGGAGCTTATGAATTGGATTGAACAAGCTATACAACAACAAAAGGCAATAACAACCCAATGGCTTATGCCTCATAAAACGATGATGATGATGCTGATGATGATGATGGAGATACAGATACAGAGAGACGGGATCTACTTAAGACAAAACACGAAATAAAGTTGCTAAGATAAACATCGGTTTTTTTAAACTGTGTTCATGTAATTCCAAAGTAATTTACCAACCAAGTGGTAAATGGCTGTCGAAACTCAGTAATCAAGACCATATATACACAAAAGTTAGGATGTTATGTCTATAGCATCGTAATATTATCAGTGCATATCTAATTTTAATGCTGTTTCCGGGAATGTACGTTTTGTCGAAACCGGGCAAAACCTAACGAACCCGTGCTAAGATTCAAGATTCAAATACTGGCAGAAACCGGACAATTTCATTAAATTCAAGATTATTTATTTCATGCTTAATATAATATGAAATTAGGCTTGGCCTATGGGGTTAGGCGAGCTTCATATGAACTCCATGAATCCTCTTCTGACCACAGACATTTGAAGTTTACCCGCCTATTTCATATTATTAGCATATTTCATATACTACTATATAGTAGTATATGAAATATGCTAATAATATGAAATAGGTGGGTAAACTTCAAATGCCTGTGTTTTGACAGCAGGCATCAACAGGTCTCATGCGGTTTCGGCAACCATGTAATTTCGGCAGCCGCAAATATTAATTCGTTTTCGGCAGCCTACCGAGACGCAAATATAGTGTATAAAAACATACATTTTCGGCAGCCTGTCACATTATTACATTTTCAGCAGCAAGTTCAACATTGTTATATTGTAAAATATTGTAACCTTATGAATATTATTGAAATTGTTTTACCGGCGATCTGTATAAGTTCAAGTTCAAGATTATTTATTTTGATATAGAATATACATTTACAGTTTCACAACAGGTAGTCCACCAAAGGCAGAGCCTATGTGGCGGTGGACCCCTACATATAACATATAACAACAATATAGGACATGAGAATACTGAATACATAATGTTGACATGTTATAGTCCTATATATACATATAGTTAACTGTCTCGCTGCCAAGCCTCTGCAGTCTACATTTTCCATGGAGCCTAACTCAGGGTATGCTGAGTACCTCTAAAAAAAATTTGACCAAACGTTGTCGGTGGCTAAGCCACAAGCAACTTTCAGTCAAATTTTTTCTAAAATACTCAGCCAATCCAGAGTCATTGCCAATTGGAATTATTGTCCGCTGGCTTCCAGCAATCCAACAGTTAATAGACAATTTACATTTTTACAGGGAAAGACATGACAGAGGGATGTGTGCTTATCTTGCTTAAGTTAACAATTCTATATTACATATTCTTATTATCAATGACAAAGTATTAATTTTTTTTTTTTTTTTTTAGGCTGTGATGGTAGAGGTAGTTGTTTGGTAATTACCATTATGACAGATATTCTTATTATTATTATTATTATTATTATTATTATTATTATTATTATTTGTTCTGGTGACTGGGTGCAAGTATGAGAATAGCATGCCATGATGGTGAGTGTTTTCCAGAGTCTAGTAGGTTTCTATAATCTTCTTTTTGATATTCTGCTTAAAGTACTGTAGCTTTATGATGTCTGTGCGTGTGCTTGTGTCTGTATTATTCCATAACTGAATTGCTTTGTATGCGGGTTTTTGTTGTGCTGCTTTTGTTTGGTGGTGTGTTGAATGGAGATTATTTCTTGTTCTTGTGTTGTGAGGATGCAATTGTGTATTGAGCATAAAAATGTTAGATAAGGATGAGGGTAAGTTGCCATTGTGGAAGTCCCTTAAGGTTTGTATAGTTGGAGCCCTCCTATGTCCTCAAGTTTTAAGACCTTTTCTGATTTAAAGATATCCTGGCCACCTGCTGTTTGTGAAAATAGTTTAATAGATTGCTTTTGCAGAGATTTTAGTTTTTTTAGTCTAGCTTGAGATGTATTAGTCCAGATAGCGTTGCAGTAGGTGATGTGAGGAAGTATCATTGTGCAGTACAGGTTTTTAATAATATTAGGTGTTAGATAGGGTTTCAGTCTGCGAATGATGCCAATGCTTTTTGCTACCCTGGTAGTAATAATTTCAATATGCTTCTCCCATGTTAAATTTGTGTCCAGATATACTCCGAAAAACCTAGCATATTGTGCTTCTTGAATTATCTGGTTGTCGATATAGAGGTTTGGGAGAGCTATTTCTTTTAGTTTCTTAGATTTTGTGAATAGTATATAATTAGCTTTTGATACATTTAAGGACAATTTGTTTACTTTAAACCAGTCTATTAATTTCGCCATTTCATTATTGACATTTTTGTATAGAATTTCTATATCCTTGTGGCTGCAGAAAGCATTTGTGTCGTCTGCAAAAAGTATTAGTGAGAGATGTTTGCAGACTTTGGGTATGTCATTCATATATAGGTGAAACAGCAGGGGCCCAAGAACTGAACCTTGGGGAACACCACAAACTATATTTTTGTATTCAGAGATAGCCCCATTGAATTGTACACACTGTTCCCTGTTTGACAGGTAACTCTGTATCCAGTTCAATGCAGTACCTCTTATTCCATAGTATGCAAGCTTTTGCAGAAAAATTGTATGATCAATTGTATCAAAGGTTTTGGAAAGATCCAAGAATACACCTAGCGTATGTTCATTATTCTCAAGGGAGGATAATTTTTCGATCATATCCACAATAGCAAGCATAGTAGAGTGTTTTTCTCTGAAACCATATTGAGAAGGATATATGATTGAGGTTTTATTTAGATATTTAGTAATTCTACTAAAAACAGCTTTTCTAAGAGTTTTGAGAAAAGTGGAAGTACCGAGACTGGCCGATAATTAGTAAAGTCAGATACATCTTTAGCTTTGTATATGGGTGTCACACATGCAACCTTTAATCTTGATGGAAATACTCCCTGTGTAAGTGAGAGATTACAGATGTGGTCCAATGGTGTTAGTATTTCCGTTACACAGTGTTTAAAAAATTTCCATTTGAAATTATCGATTCCAGCACTTTTAGCTGTGTTAATTTGCACTAGTATTTTGTAGATTTTGTGAGTATCTGTTGGATTTAGGAAAATAGAGTGTTGATAACTACCTGTTAGAAAGTCCTTTATATGTATGGTCGAGCTGGGTTGAATTTTTTGTGATAAATTAGGACCAATGTTAGTAAAATACTCATTAAATTTGTCTGCTATTTCTTTGTTGTCGTTAATGACTCTATTATTATAAATAAACCGTGATGCTTCAGTATTGGGTTTTTTCTTATTTAGTAATGATTTAATCAGTTTCCATGTTTCCTTTATATTATCTTTTTGTTCATCAAATTTATTATGAAAATAATTTATTTTTGCAGTCCTAATTATCTGATTTAGCCTGTTTCTATATTTCTTGAACTGTGAGTCATTATACTTTGTCAGATATTTAATAAAATTCAGATATAACTTGTTTTTCTTGTGACAGGCAGCTATCACTCCTCTTGTAGTCTGTCTGTATCTAATAATATTTCCTTTTTTTTTCAGGTTAATGCTGTGATTAAGTAACCATAGATCTGAAATTCATAGACCTCATTTTAATTGATGTTAGAAATGTTGAGTATTTTGAAACTAATTTGTCCATTTCCAGTGGAATTGGTTTCAAAATATAAAACAGTTTTCCTGCATAGCTGTCATAAATTTGAGACGCGAATCTTAATATGGTTAATAGGTTTCGGCTAGTTCATTTCATCAAATATAGATACATATTTATTTATTTATATATAATATGTATACATATTGATTACTCACGACTCTCACCACGAGAAGGTCAGCCAAATTGAGAGCCAGGTTAGTATGAACAAGTGCATGAACGTGCAAACATAATTTAGTGAAACATTTGAGAAAACAAGCAAACAGCAGCAGTAGTAGTATGTTTTTATCTAGTGAAACAATAAAAAACCTAATATTATTATTATTTATTATTATTATTATTATTATTATTATTATAGTTAGGCTACCACGTTATCATTATCTCCCAAAAAATTATCGCCTCTGCAACATTTGCATACACCTGGTCTACATCTGTGAATTGAAAAAATAAGGTGAATAAATTGCGTGTGCCCAACCAACATCTAACAAAAATTATTACCAGAAAGTTCCTAAAATACAAATACATATTCCGACCCGCGCATATACTGTTCAAGGGAAGTAACTGCGTGAGGCTATTGTTAGTTAATTACCGATACGATTTACGTCCCTTGTTAATTAGAAATCGGCGCGTGACTTTCACAACACAATGTTCTTTTTGTGTTTTTATTTGTGTGATTTATGGCTTTAATGATGAGCTTAGTAATATGGTGAAATCTGTTGCTTAGGTATGTGTCTCAGTAGGTATGTGTCTCAGTAGGTATGTGTCTCAGTAGGTATGTGTCTCAGTAGGTTCTTGTATATTTTTGCTAGCATTTATAATAAATCTCTCAAAACATTATTGGCGGTTATAGCCTGTGTAGGCGCGCACATGCTACGGCCTCAAATTATACATTATAGTACAGCTTAAAAGTAATATTTCACTCACTTTTACGCTTATATTATAGGTGAGTTTGTGTGAATATTTTGAAACCAATTTGACTCGAAGTTGGTGCTACCTTAGGCAGAAACAGCTTTCAGTCAAATTAGTTTCAAAATACACACCAGACATTGACACATACGTAACGAATGTATTATTTTTGTAATAGCCATAAAAGCATTTTTCACCAGTAACTAGGACTTTTCTTGCTTTTACTTGACGCCAGACAAAATACTTTACACTGCCACCAATGTCATCCACAACCCCTTTATCGTGAGACATTGCAAAGACATTCCATCCAAAATAATCTAAATCAGTCATTTTTCAAGTAATCCAGGGGATGTATTCACGAAAGGGTGTAACTTACGCAGGGCATAACTACCTTGGAGAATATGATGTCATAATATTAAATGACCTATGAGCATATATGACGTCATAATGACTCCAAGCTAGTTATGCCAGGTGTAAGTTGCGCCCTTTCGTGAATACGGCCCCAGGTTTGCAACGATTGCTCTAGCTACCTTGTCTCGCGCGCAACACATGCTCTGATTGGCTGAGCCGGCTGGTGCAGCCTCTCACCGAGTATAAAAGGTGGTCTCGAAGCCAAACTCAAATAGAAGGGAGACGGACTCGGTCTGAGAGGGGAACTTTCTCACGATCTGCCTACTGCGTAGAGCTCGCGTTCTGCAATCTACACCAACGCAGCTTATTACAGTCAGATTCCTTCTCCGGATGGCCGTGCTCCACACCGCACCCAGTTTTTGTACACTCCTGGTAGATCAACAGGAGTAACAAGCTAAATTAAAAGAAGGCTCTTTAATTCAACCACCATCACCAGTGGTGCCTTCATAAGCGGTGTAAGGCTTTTAGCCATTACCATCTAAATTAGTATGTAAGAACGGTGGTGTTTACCATGTTTCGCCAAACTTGCCATGCCACTACAGAAACGGTGGTAGAAAACAATGGCCGTATCCAGCGTCATTGAATTTATGTTCTGTCCAGACAAGGACATTGCTTTACATGCCGTAACAGCTAAACGTTGTGAATTGTCTTGTGCCGAGAAAATACTTCTATATAATATGTCTCTACACAATGGAGACGTCCGTCACTCTTTAAAGTACACACAGTATACCGGTATTACGGTGAACTATTCAGTATGTGCTATGCATTAGGACCTGTTAGCCACCGAAATTGGCTTTATTCTTCACTGTTCTTGAGTATGAAACACACCGGCCAGCATCCTGCAGTAATTCTCCTGAGGCAGCAGCTACACCGTGCATCAACTCACACCATAAGAAGACGGTGTAAAGCCCACATGTGACGTTTAAATTGCACTGATGACTAATAGGTGCACCACATAGGGACATATCTTAGTTATATATACCGTTATTAACAATAATAAATAAAGTGGCGCCCTAAGTGGTACCATAAGGTCGGATGCGACCTCCGCTTTAAGGCAACATTGTACATAATATTATGCATTGTAAACGGTGCCAGCAATTAAACGGCACCGTATGCCAAGTTGGCCTTATACTTTAATGAATGTATAAATTGTAATTAGACATTCTGCATATTAATAGTTTAGCTGTAAAAACTAGAAAAATATTTGGATCGCAGTACACCTAGGTTACACTATACATCAACAACAAATGCATCACCATGTTTTCTCCCAATAGCACCAATTTTACAGTAAGGTCACTGCTCATGCTCCCATCAGGGAACATGACATGCTACCGTTAAACCTGGAACTCTGATAGCTCAATAGGACATGTTTTTAAGCTAGCCAAGAACGGTTACTCTATAAATGGAGAATTGTTATTAAAATCTCTTCTTCACGGTCAATAAGACCATTGTTGTAAATGGTACTACTGATTTTCATAGTTGGCCGTCCATATTAAGGTCTCCTAAATTAAAGTAGGGAGTAACTGCCTTTGACTATGCTTCTCTGGCCATCTGGCCGAAATAATTGTTAGAATTCCCACCATCAAAATGGTTAGGACCGTCTTAAGAAACTACAGTAGGTTACCCCGTGTATCTTCTGATACCTATTAAGCAGGACTTTTTATGCCAAAGTAGGAAACACTACGAAAATATAAATACGTCAATACCATTGCCATCCCAGCAGTGTTCATAGGGCAACTTTTCTCCAAACCTAAAGCAGCTAAATGGTAACTCCAGGGTACGGATCTCTTACGGTCCATACTTGAAACCTTAGGTGATGGATAGAAACATGGATCACCATCTAACTCATCACGGTGACTTGGTGAAGCCTTAGAGCTCACCATGCCTATGGGATAGCCACCATAGATGAAAATACATTTCTCTCTCCCCACCGTAAGTAAGCTAAAATTGCTTTCTAAACACGCTTCTGTCAATGTGATTTGTCCATGTGTTGTTATTTGTGGTTGTGATGTGGTATGTAGAGGGATTGCTTTGCGATTCTGCAACGATACCAGGCATCATCGCCAGGAAGACCTATTCGTTAAAGACAGTTGGTGCTACGCCATTTGTGGCTTAAAAATATGTGTTTTTGAACTTATGACTAAAAGTTAGTCTAGGACATTTTTAGGCACACAAAAATGAACGGTACCAACTACAATAGCATCTTTAACTTAATATAATGGTGCTGAAATGAAGCAGCCACCGTATCTTCACGCACACACCATAGGCACACAGCAGTAGAATGCCTATATTAAGATAATACACATAACACATTTTTCTGTCTCTTGTAGGATAGGAGGGCGGCCCTTTTTACCGCTCCGCTTCGGCGTTGAAGGCATTTTTGCTTTTTGACGGAGGCCCACGCGAGGTATTTTCCTCTCGCAAAATTTTATATTCCCTGCTTTGTGCAGGGAAGACCAGCATAATTTTCCTCCTCATTTTTCGTTACTGTGGGATGTTTCTCTGACGTTTGTACACAAATGGTGAGAGTACATCTACCCCCTTTTTCACATTTTATAATCAGTTTCCCACCGGTTGCCTTCTCACAAGGCGCCACAGTGTGGCACCATCATATATTTCCTCTCAATCAAATGGCAAGAACCTGGTCATCCTTGGCATATAGGAGTGTGGGTTCCCCATTTTTCCCCCTCATTGTGACAGTCGGGCGCTCTCATTTTCCGACCATTCCCCACACAGAGCATGGTACTGCACCGTCGTAAATCTCCTCCCAAGCAAATGGTAAAGATTTAATCATTATTGGTACTATTTGTCATGGGTTCTCTGTTCTTGCCCTGCATATCCATGTTGGACCTCTCTTTCTCTCTCCCATCATCTCTCTTCCTCCGCTACGACGTTGTAAACATTTTCCTGTGACTGAGGCCTACACAGGGCATCTTCCTCTCACAGGCCATTAATTTTTGGCCAGCCTGAGGCAGATATGGTTTGTATTAAACCAACTGATGGTGCCCTGCCCGGACTGTGCCCCCATAGGGGTACCTTTCATGATACCATCTATGACTAGATCGGTTAGGTACCTCTGGCGAGAGATAAACCCAAATTCACCACTTTTATTCCTACATACACCATTCAGAAGAGACAAACACACAAAAATTGTTTGTCACCATATTTAAGTAAGTAAATTGTGCTAGCTCCATTCTTTCCACCGTGGAAATGTCAGCTAGGTACACCGGGGAAATGAACAGCTGGGACGATACGGTAGTGTTTAATTTTCGCAGCAATGGCTGCACGAGCCCCCTGGAACGTGATCTTTCCACCGGCCCTGGAGGTCAGTTTTTGTGGACATCGGAACGGCGCGGAGACCGCTCCCCAACTCCGAAGCTGGCTGACCAGCAGCAACAACAGCGGCAAGCAGCGGAGCCATGAGAGTTATCCCCCTTTAAATATCTTAAAGCTGATACATAAACTGCATTGCCAATCATTTCTTGTCAACGCAACTCCTCCTACAGTTTAGCTCTGAATTTTTTGAAAATTGGTACGTGTTATCCTTACCACGTGTAGGTGTGCATGTGCTATCCGTATACCTGTATGTCCATCCATCTGTCCAAAATGTATGTGTGTCCGTCTGTCAGTCCATCCATCTCTGACAATCATTTTTTTCTTGTCAACGCAACTCCTCCTAGAGGTCTCAATGGATTAACTTTAAATTTCGTCGACATTATCAGTATCATGTGCAGATGTGCATGTGCTTTTTTCGTGGCCAAAAAATTGTTCATTACAGAGTTATCCCCCTTTAAATATCTTAAAGCCAGTACATAAACTGCATTGCCAATCATTTCGCAACTCAGATTCTTTTGAAAATTGGTGCGTGTTATCATTACCACGTGAAGGTGTGCATGTGCTATCTGTATACGTGTACATCCAACCGTCTGTCCAAAATGTATGTACATCCGTCTGTCAGTCCATCCATCTCTGACAATCATTTCTTACGTTCAAAAACCCTTGGTCATTTGCACCTTCCAAAATTTTAATCTGGCTATGGAAAGAATAGCTACACATATACAGCAGTTCAACTCTGGAACACATTACCTAAAAGCATTACACAATCTCCGACTCTATCATCATTCCATCATAATATGCAGAAATACATGAATTCATATTAATATACTAAATAGCTAAATACTGAATTCTCAGCATCATGGATTCAATGGAAAGAACTGCTGAAAACTATGTAACTGAAAGTCATTTCTGTCTTAGACAAATATCCAGTGAATTAATAGAAACTTTTGTAGATATTAATGTATATATGTAATATATAATGTGTGTGTGTGTGTGTGTGTGTGTGCGTGCGTGCGCGCACGCACGCATGCATGCGTTTATGCATGCGCTTATGAGAGTGTTTGTATATATATGTATATATGTGTTTGCTCCTTATTTACCTGTATATAGTAACTAGCTTATTGTGTTTGGGAGGCCTCAGGAAGATCAGTGTACTGATGATATACCCTCGATAAATAAAGATTATTATTATTATTATTATTATTATTATTATTATTGGCTTGTTATTGCCCCAGTGTTTTTGATATAATATGTCCAATACAAAAGTTCTTTCTTTGAAATATATATATATATGGTTGAATGATATGACTCTTATTGCTTAAGTCTTGAACCTGTCAATGTCACATTAGATGTCTTATTTCTGCTGTCATTTTCTGTGTTTATCGCTATCTGAGTCTCCTCTATGCTAGTGTCTCTTCTTGCAGCCACAAAATGCAGATGTGGAAAGCAGGGGCCCATCTGCCGGTGATTGAAATCGCTACTGTGCATGTCAGAGTTCATACTGGTCATGGAATTTGAAAATCTAAATTCCAGCCCTGGAAAGTCATGGAAAATCAGTGTTTTTTATCATAGGTCATGGGAAAATCATATAAAATAAAAAGAAATATTTTGGCATAAATCACCTCTATGCAATAAAAATTATGGCAACAGCTTATCAAAACAAGACTGTGGCTTGCTTGTTGCAAGAGACAATATTCAGACATTTTACAGAATAAATTGCGTCTTATTTTTGGAGCTACATCATAAACACAAATCTAGATATTAATTCTTGGTGGTCATGGAATTTGTTAATTTTGGCCATGAAAAGTCATGGAAAAGTCATGGAATTTCAAACACAGAAATGTGTGCGATATATATATATGCATCATGTACATGCGCACGCGCATGCGCACGCGCACACACACACACACACATGCATGCACGCACATACATGCACACACACTATGTTTTGTGGGGCACATCATGCAGCTCTGTCTGCAAGTAATCCTTATTTAGACACTGTTTACTGTCCTCAGCTAGAGTCATTCGCTTCCTCATATTCGTGTTGGTTTTCTATGTCCCCAGTCCCGTTTCTATGACGTCATTATGTAGCACATTTATCATTATAGGCGCCTGAGTATGTCAAATTCTAAAGCTATATATTCTCCTTTTCAGTGAAGTATTGATGGCATGATGTCTTCTAAGTCCATCAGCACGTTGTCAGCATCATCACGAGCCTGTGTCACATTGGATTTAATTATCAAGTCACTCATCAACTCACATGACTTTGGGCAGCTAGAAACAAAGAACTGGGATAGGATATCACGTCTAGTTCCTGGCACAACACCGTCCCAGGTATGGTGTGAGTGATTCTCCCTTCTCCCTTTCAGGTGCAGGTTAAAGTTCTCATGTCCCATTAAATAGACAAACATTTGCAAGAGATATAAGGTGTTTATTTCTGTGCAATTTAACCAGCATGCAATGCCCTGACTTCTTATTCATTGTAGCGATTGGACACCATATTCAAAAGAGTCAAATAAAGAGGCCCTGTCTGCAGATACTGGAATTTACTAATAAGAGGTTTAGTTGAGAGTATTTTTAATGCTCACCATGCCCCTGTCTGCACATGCAAATAGTAATTTTGTCAGCCAGGTCATCAGGTTTAAACACATATGATGTATTCATGGCTGCTGCTCAACAGCACATATTTTCAATACTGTTCAGTGTAACATTATATCAATTTCCAGGAGAATATATAAGAAAATTGTTGTATACTTTGACGATAAGGTGCAGTAACAACTTTGTCAAATTGATCTATATGATCAGCTGGCTTTTAATTGAAAAATCCTGGTCTGTATAGACAGACAATAGACTCAACTAATAAGGCGTTCAGTAGTTGCAACAAATATGTAGTCAGTGCATTGCATGCTGGGTAAATTGTACAGAATTAGATCAGCAGGCATCGCATATCTCATGAACCTGTTTCTCTCTTTGATGGGACGGAGGAACTTAAGTGTTTGGTTTAGATCCACATACTAGCTAATATCTGCGGATTGGGTCACCCTATTGGAACTAAATATGGATACATGTCTGCCCTTTTCAAGTGGATATAGTACAATGGAGGAATCGAGTTTTAGCTATGCCCCGTCGATCTCTAGCTAAGCTCCACCCACATATCACACGCATGAGGATCGATTGATCCATGCACTGTCTGAATCTTAACTTCCAGAAAGCTATACAGGTAAGCTGTTGAATATTTTGAAACGAATTTGATTTGGTGCTGTTTCTGCCTATGGCAGCAACAGCACTCGGTCAAATTAGTTTCAAAATATTCAACCAATATGTTTATTAAATAGTAAAGACACAAAACTTCTGGATTACTTCGCTATATTGGAACTAAACATGGACACCTGCTTATCTAGATATCTACTGGATGTAACACTATGATATTAAGGTCAAGGCCACTGTGACTTTGCTAAAGACTATATTTTTTATCTGGGTTAGATATTTGGTGTTATGTTTCCAATCTTGCGTGTCCCTGTTGAAGAGACTGTTGAAGGTACACTTTGAAGGTGCTGTGCCTGAAAGCTGTTGCTGTCATAAACTGGAACAGCTTGTGACAACACTCTTATCGAAATGAGCACGTATATTCTGTGACACAGCCATTAATCTGGTGAATTAATAATCAATAATTCTGGTCTACAAGGCACCACACAGATTAGCCTCATTGCAACCTGAACTCCAAGTGAGCTAAATTAAGTTAACTTTGACACAAATTTAGTCAGGCATCATATTGCATAAAATATGGGCTCATGGGAATTTTGTGATGAAAACAAGCCACAAGTCTGGATGTATTAAGGAGCCTTCATGGAACAGGAAAATACATGTTGGCAGTCTGGGAATTTGCTCTGGTCATAGAAATACATTTTTGCAGAAAGGACCTAAACATGCATATTTTTTCGATATGTTTTTATAGCATATTAACTGAGTACATTTATTCATTAATTTTTGTACATTTTATTTTATCCAGTGACAATGTTTATCAGAATATTCGATTCTAACATGAATTTCCACACTTAATCAGTGTTTACCATGCATTTTGAACATATGTACACTGCTTTGGTGTCAAGAATCGGATCACTCAGTTATTGTAAATGATCCTCGAAACTGTAAATTTACTGTTACTTATTGCGCTTTGCCGTAACCTAGGCATAAACCATGCTCATTCCAATTTGAACAGGAATATATACACTTAGCACATTGCAGATATATTGTCCAAATAGCTCAGGCAACCACGTTTGTGCCAAAGAATGGCAGTTTATTGTCATATGGTCGAAAGACCACATGTCATGAATAACCGCTGGGCTCCAAAAGGTATGTTGTAGCCTATAGTAATTTACGTGTAATACGCGACCACCTGTCTTTGGTGACAGTTGTTGGTTGGACTATACTATGCTTGTTTAAGTTAGCTTGTGTGCACTGTGCATGTATTCTATATCTAATGTATTGCTTTATATTGCAGGTGATCACTATTGTAATAGGACCACGCGTAACATTATCAACTAAATCCTACCAATAGACTAGCTACCTCTGTACTGTTGTGGTATCGGACCCTTCCTTGTCTCATAATAAACATTCTGGAATCTGTAGAGGAGGAGATAGCCACAACTATGCTGCAGAAAATGCTAATGAATGATAATGTTTACTTACTTTATGATATAATTCATGGAAGCTGTGTCTTTTTCGCTGTTCTTTTCTTCTTTTCATTCGCTGATCATACCGCCAGTCCTAAGTGACTATCGACATGATCATAAGCGTTAAGTGCGTGGATCCATGGTTTATTAGAGTGCGCCGTGCGGCCTGGAACCTCCGTCTTCAGCACTCGAGGTTTCTGTCAGGGTTACCTCACCCTTACCTCCTTTAGTCACCTCTTACGACACGCAGAGGATACGGAAGGTGTATTCTAAGCCCCACCTACAGAGAATTTTTTCGCTGTTGATAATGTTGATTTTGCAGAGGACATGCCAGATGGGAAGCGTACCCTACATGCTACTGCTCTGGCTATTTATCAACGTTGTCAACCTAATGATGCACTATCAAAGCTCGAGCTAACAAGTCCAGTTCTGAGAGGTTCAATGAATGAATTACCAAAGACAGTAATGCCACTCTTCCACTGGCCCAAGCCAACAGCCACGCCCCAACACTGTCTATGATTCATTCAGTCTGACAGAAGTTGTACAAGTACAATCAGATGACAGTCTTCCCGATGTTTCCTGGCTTATGGGTCAAACCTTGTTTAAATTAAATAAGCTGGATGATGACAGAGTTTCTGATGAAGAGGATGCAACTGCAAAGGGTAATGTTCCAACATGGCCTGCATATCACTTATTGATAAGTGAGGAACTACCTACAGCTCACACCACCACTCATTGCGGCACGTGATCTCGACTGGCAGACACTACGAACAGTGCTCGTGCAGGCACAGGGTATCAGTATAAAGGTAGTGGGTCCTAATCATGACTGCGATTTTCCTTGATATGGGCCTCTACAAGCCAGCAAAACAACTTCAGATGGCTCTCAAAGACATGGATAACATATCCTGCCCTGGTGAGCTTCACATTGTAATGGCAGAATTAAGATGCATTGGGGCTTACATTGAAGCTGACCTGTATGCACGAATGACCATTAAGCAGATCATCGAGGGGAAGAGTGTAATGAGATGAATCGAGGCACATATGGTGACCCTGAAAAGATATGTTTGCGCTATACCAGAAGGCATTCTTCCAGAGGAGCAGCTTACAAATACAGAAAATAAACTTGATCAGTCATGTGCAGATGGTAGCTGTGAAGACATAGAGCAATCACATACAGAAATGATTCACGCTATTGAGTCCATTAAAGTAATGGAGAAGGTGACTCAATTCAATTCCGAAAATGGAAGCCGATCACTGTTAGTAGTTATGCGCCAGTACATGCAGATGATTGCAGAAATGATACTCTTCATCACATCGGTCAAAACTGGCAACTGGAAGCAACATTTGTCAGCACTTGAGGCATTTACCAAGTGGGTCTTTGCCCATAACAAGCTTACCTATGCACACATGATCCCACTATGCTTAGCAGATATGGAATCACTAAGGACATCAGACAATGACATCAGACAATGCAAACGTTTTTGCATGGTAACTGGGTCGTGAACCAGAATCCACACATTCCATTCTGTACAATGGGTGCAGATCATGCATTGGTGCATATCAAACGATCAGTGAAAGTAACTGGCATGGTCATAGGGATCACACTAAATGCTAACGCTTGCATCACATTTTTCCTCATCTCTCCACAACTTGCATCACTTGCTGGCCAAAACCAAAACAGGGCTGACATAATAATCTCTACACAACTGCATTACCATGCACTCATAAAATCATTGATGATGCGTCAATAGAAAGGCATTGAAGCTCTTACTTCCACACTGAAGAATTTCACCAATCCATTCATAGAGAGATGTGCTCAGCTCTTCAACTTGGTGACAAAGGCAATTATGCCTGAAAAGGTTTAACACGATCTCTGTAGACAAAGGGACATTGGCAGCAAATTGCATGATGAATTTGTCTCAACTCGCATCAAGTCAGGGACAATCAGTCTGTTTTCTCCAATGAGAAAATGTCAGCAAACGAGAGTGAACACAGGAGACCATGTGATTGAGCTTAAAGGAAGACAGAAACCTCTTTGCTTGCATGCTGTTGTGTTCTAAGTCAAGGCCTGAGATAAACCTAGTGGAAACGATAGGACGACATGAGCTCTCAGTTGTGCCAAGATCAATGTTCGCAACTGATTGAGCACTGCTACACTGCCAGGTGAACAGTAACTTGATGTCCATCCAAGAAAAGCTGTCTATAGAAGAAGGCAAAGTACAGGACACAGAGGAACATGCAGAGAATGACTGTAGTAGCATTAACAGCACAGACATAACAAATACTAGTGGCGACAAGTGTATTGATGTAACAGTGGCACTTGTGGATGCCATGGCAGAAGTGCAATCATTAGAAAAGCCTGACTATATCAAGAACTGCAATCCACTGACTGATCATTTCACCAATCATATGTTGAAAAGATATAGAAAAAGTGATGCACTGGACCTCATATTGACCAATGTGATGTTCCCAGGGAATTAAAGACAACTATCCGTGACAAGGCAACACAGTCAGTCTTCAATATCATACCACATAACGGATACAACAATGATAGAGAAAGTTCCCATGAAACGACTTGTCGGACAGACAAAAATGGAACCGACCAGGCTACCTGGCTGAGAAGGTGCTGGTGAAAGCACGTGTAAATAATAAGCACGTGGCTGTGGCATGGGGTTGTCAGTACAGATGAATGCATAGGAATATGAGCTACTTACAAATTAATCAGGAGGAAGTTGATACAAAGATGCTACTACACACGAAAGATGCAACGGTTTGTGGTGCTTCTACTATCAGCTTTATATGACCAGATACTGACGTTTTGGTCTTGGCTTTTCGACGATATCCAGACTTATGCAAGGACACCAACTTTGTAACTGCCGCTGGTTAGAGACACCAAACCATTCCACTGAAGCCCATATATGAAGCACTTGGCCAGAACAATATAAAAGCATTACCTGGACTCCATGCCATCAGTGGTCCCGACAATACAAGGGGCTTTGCTGGAAAGGGAAAGCTTGTTTTCTGGAAGTGTTTCGAAGAACCCAATGATGATATAATGCTGGCACTTACATGCTTTGGTCAAATATTAATTCCTAGTGATGGCATGTGTGCAGCTATCGAGCATTTCATTTGCACCCTGGACGTACCTCAAACTCAGATCTTAAAGGTGGAGAAGTTGAGGTGCTCACTGCTTAACAAGAAGCAAGCAGAATCAGGAAAGCTTTCACTTACCCACAATGCACTACAGGTTAATCAAGCGATCCTACGAGCCCACAATGACAAGAGTACAGATGGAAATTAGAAGACGAAATGTGGGTTCCAGTCATGACAACGCAACTTCCAGTGCCAAAGTCTGTTATCCTCTTAGTCAGGTGTGGCTGCACCGAGACTAGATGCGAAACAGCAAGATGCGCCTGTTGGAAGGCAGGGTTGAGGTGTACAGACATATGTGGTTGTTCGGACAGGGGTGGGGGGGGGCCGCATGTGAAAACAGTGAGGAGAATAGTCTGGTACACTGTGAAGATGTGGAGGATGACTTGGTAGAAAGAGATGATGATGACTATGATATTGTCATAGGAATTAGTCCTATTGTAAAGTACTTGTCAAAATTAAGTGTTGAGCAATTGGTTGTTTTAGTTGAATAAAGTCAATGTACATCGCCTTTAATCACTATCTCTATGTAATCTTCTGTTCCATAAACTCCATACAAATGTATGATATTCGCATCCACATCCTGAACTGATATAGGGCCTTACACTGGTGAACAGTTACATGTTTTCCAAAATTGTAATTTGTTTGGTGAACTGTGTGATGTCATTTTAAGATTATTAAACATTTCATTGACCCATATCAATGGCTATGGTCACATTGATTGCTGTATTTGGATTCTCTTATGAATATTAACATAATATATGCATTTTCTATTTCTGGATAATTTGCGAAAAATATAACTTTTGACACCATCACGCAATGGTGTTATTGTAACAGAATCATTACAAGAAATCTGAAATCTTGACCCAGGTCAGAATCCATAACAAAATGGAATCCATTCATTCATCATTGTCCCATGTACAACTCGTCCACCAAGTTTGATTCAAATTTGGCAATAATTTTGTTTAATATACTGCATACACACATATAGATGTACCGGCATGAATGCGTGTCCCCGGTTCAACCGTGGTGACCGAGATAAAAATTCATAACTGATATCTGAACAAATTCCCAGACTGCCGACATGCTTTTTATTTTTACTTACGGTATCCTGAAGACATCCAAGTGGGTGACTTGCTTTCATCACAAAGTGCACACGGGACTTCATATGAGCCCTGACTAATTCCTCCTGTCCATGTTTTCTGTATCTTCAGTGTGCACGTCGCTATGAAGAGTTGGTTCTCCTAAGCACAGATATTAGTTCTGGATCATGTCCGACTAAGTCATGTTCGCAGTCTGGGATTGCCAGCACACGGGCCAGCACGGTGGGAGAAAATGATGTTCATCGCAGTAAAACTGTACCGAATGTGCTTTCTGGAACCGGACATTTATCAAAAGGTTGTTTTATTAAATATCAGTATCATTCTGAAGTTGTCCAATATTTAACTGCCTGCCTGCTGAATTTCTGCAGGCTACATTTTCCATGAGGTTTGACTCTGGATATGCTGAATATTTTGAAAACAATTTGACTGAAAGTTGTTGGTCTCTAGGCCACCAACAATCTTCAGGTAAATTGTATTCAAAATATTTGGCAGGTCCAGAGTTACTGCCCATTTAAATTATTGTAGCCATCAGACATTTAAGAATAATATCTCATTTCATTATACATGTATATCTGCCACTTTGCGAAGCTGTCTGTCCCGTTATCACTTGCAAAACATTTTTGCAAAATTCAACCAAATGTGTTATGTGATTGCCGATTGCGAAATGACATTTATATTGGATTCTATCTGCTGGGAACCAAGTAGCAGGGTCAAAAGGCCAAAGTTGGAGAAAGCTTGAAGATTTGTGATGGTGCACTAGCGACTGTACATTCCCATTCATTATACTGATATCCATTTGTGCAGCCGTCTGTTCAGGTTATGCTTTCCATGTGTTAAATTAACAAAAAATGCAGCTTTAAACTTGAAGAAGATTCTTGACGTGTCTGTAATTTTGTTATAGAACTCAAGGAAGATGCTTATTATTGTAAGGGGTTAAAGGTCAAAGGTCGCTGCATGCATCAAGGAAGATGCTTATTATTGTAAGGGTTTAAAGGTCAAAGGTCGCTGCATGCATCAAGGAAGATGCTTATTATTGTAAGTGTTTAAAGGTCAAAGGTCGCTTCATGCATCAAGGAAGATGCTTATTATTGTAAGTGTTTAAAGGTCAAAGGTCGCTTCATGCATCAAGGAAGATGCTTATTATTGTAAGGGTTTAAAGGTCAAAGGGCATTGCGTGCATCATCCCTGTATGCATCTGCCTGTATCAGTAGCTTATTACAGATCAGTCCTTAGAAATAAAAAATGATTTTAAGGCCATAACATTGTGGTTCTGCAAGGCAAATTGTCCTTTGAACATTTTATCTAGTTTAACTTTTAGTTTAATTTTTAGCTCGCCTATGCCATGACAACAGTTCGCTCTTCAACTTTTTTTATTTAACTTCTCAAGCATCATTGTGCCGAAATCAATTAACTTTAATTGGCAGTAGGCATATTTAGGACATATATATTTCCAAGAATGAAGAAGCTGATTGGTCCAGCATGGTGACTTACCTGGATTTTTCACTATATTTAGAAATGCATTTAAACATCTCTGAATCTGCATGGCCAATTGATTTGAAACAACAACAAAAATACATCTACTGCAAGAGCTGAACCAACTTTGTTAGAGAGAACCTGATGGATTGATTTGTCTTGGACCTAATTTCATGAAAACATGTTCTCCCCGGAACTGCTGAAGGGATTTGGCCAAATGGTGGCAGATATAATTACTGACTAAAAGACATTCAGCTTTGTTCAAGTGATATTGGTTCATGAAGAAAACAGCAACCAGTAAAAAGAAATGGTAATAATCAGGTTTTGGGGTGGGGGTGGGTGGGGGGGGGGGTTGTTAAATAAAAATTTTACATTTTATGATCAGATGGATCGGCCATGTTGTTCAAAAGAAGCTGATTGGTTGATTTGGTCAGTGGCCATGTTGGGTTTTATGTAAGTTTTAGGAACCACCTTTAAACATTTCTGAAACTACTTAATTGGTGGATCGGGTCAATGGCAATGATAAATTCCTCTTTTAGGCCAAATTTTGTGCATTTTTTTAGCCAAGTTCCTTCATTTCTGACAGGAATGCTCACGTTTCCTGTCACGATCTTCACATTTGGATCTTAGATTCACATGTTTTGTACATAAATGTTTGGTGTTCCCACCAAAATTTGTGTGCCGCCTGCGAAGCAGAAGGCGAGTCATAGGTGTCACCTTTCCGATGAATGTTTCTGCGTTTAGCAAATCATCTTTGTTTTAAGTTATATTTTAGGATTCAATAAACCTACTGGAACCTAACTTGGACACATAGTTGCCTATACCATAAGGATCCAGCATGATGATAATGAGTTCACTAGGTCAAAGGTCATCATTCTGACCTTGCTATTTAACCTCTGCATTTCCAACATTAAGTCTTTCCATTGAGCAAATCATTTACATTTATTTCAGGATTGGTTAATCCTATTGCAACTAAGCTTTGATATATGGTCATCTATCATGTTAGGGAGCAGCATGATGACATTGAGGTCACAAGGTCAGTGGTCAAGGTGACTGACAAAGAGAAGACAGGTGAGACATTTAATTCGACAGAATTCTTGTTATATATTTCATATGCTCAAATACTGACATTACAGGTGAACTATACACAGTACAACTCATAAATAAGTTAACTTTTTTCCAAAATAAAGCAGAAACATGTTAGTACAATTTTGAACATGATGTAGAAAATATTCTGTTAAATACTGTAAGCCCAAACTGTAATTTTTGTAGGAAATCGGAAGGAGAAGGACCGAAAAACTTCACAGCAGGTAAGACTCTCTAGTGTGTAAAGCTATAATGTTATCGTGTGTTTGCGCGTGTGTGCATGTGAGTGGGTGTACAGGTATGAGTATAATGTTATCGTGTGTTTGCGGGTGTGTGCATGTGAGTGGGTGTACAGGTATGAGTATAATGTTATAGTGTGTTTGCGCGTGTGTGCATGTGAGTGGGTGTACAGGTATGAGTATAATGTTATAGTGTGTTTGCGCGTGTGTGCATGTGAGTGGGTGTACAGGTATGAGTATAATGTTATAGTGTGTTTGCGCGTGTGTACATGTGAGTGGGTGTACAGGTATGAGTATAATGTTATAGTGTGTTTGCGCGTGTGTGCATGTGAGTGGGTGTACAGGTATGAGTATAATGTTATCGTGTGTTTGCGCGTGTGTGCATGTGAGTGGGTGTACAGGTATGAGTATAATGTTATCGTGTGTTTGCGCGTGTGTGCATGTGAGTGGGTGTACAGGTATGAGTATAATGTTATCGTGTGTTTGCGCGTGTGTGCATGTGAGTGGGTGTACAGGTATGAGTATAATGTTATCGTGTGTTTGCGTGTGTGTGCATGTGAGTGGGTGTACAGGTATGAGTATAATGTTATCGTGTGTTTGCGCGTGTGTGCATGTGAGTGGGTGTACAGGTATGAGTATAATGTTATCGTGTGTTTGCGCGTGTGTGCATGTGAGTGGGTGTACAGGTATGAGTATAATGGTATAGTGTGTTTGCGTGTGTGTGCATGTGAGTGGGTGTACACGTATGAGTATAATGTTATAGTGTGTTTGCGCGTGTGTGCATGTGAGTGGGTGTACAGGTATGAGTATAATGTTATCGTGTGTTTGCGTGTGTGTGCATGTGAGTGGGTGTACAGGTATGAGTATAATGTTATAGTGTGTTTGCGCGTGTGTGCATGTGAGTGGGTGTACAGGTATGAGTATAATGTTATCGTGTGTTTGCGCGTGTGTACATGTGAGTGGGTGTACAGGTATGAGTATAATGTTATAGTGTGTTTGCGCGTGTGTGCATGTGAGTGGGTGTACAGGTATGAGTATAATGTTATAGTGTGTTTGCGCGTGTGTGCATGTGAGTGGGTGTACAGGTATGAGAGTCTGCGCATATCTACTGCATGTACATTACTTCAACAATATTATTAGGAAAATATCAAAACAATATTAGCTCACCTGTCCAGAATGGCCAAGTGAGCTTATGGCATGGCGACCATCTATCCGTCCTGCGTCCATCCGTCCATCAACTTTTGCTTTAAAATGCTTCTCCTCATTAACCGCTTGGCGGATTTCAACCTAATTTGGCTGGAAGGACCCTATGGGGATATGCTTCAGAACTTGTATACAGAATTTTGATTGGTAAATTCTTCTCGTGGCCATCTTGGATTTTCTGAAAATTTCTGGAAGTCACTTAAAAGCATGCTTCTCGATAACCACTGTGCTGATTTCAATCAAACTAGGATGAAAGAACCCGAGCGTGGTATCATTCAGAACTGATATACAGAATTTTGATTGGTCAATTTTTCCGGCGGTCATCTTGAATTTTATTTTTAAAAATGGTGGGAAATTGTTTAAAACGCTACTCCTTATTAATTGCTTGAGCAATTTCAACCAGACTTGGTTGAAAGGATACTAGGCTGGTAGATTTCAGAACTTGTGTACAGAATTTTGATTGGTCAATTTTTTCAGTGGCCATCTTGGATTTTCTGAAAAATGCGGGAAATTGTTTAAAACGCTACTCCTCATTAACTGCTTGAGCAATTTCAACCAGACTTAACTGGTAGATTTCAGAACTTGTATGCAGAATTTTGATTGGTTAATTTTTCCGGCGTCCATCTTGGATTTTCTGAAAATTTTGGGAAAGCAGTTAAAAGGCCTTATTAATCGCCGCTTGAACGAGTTCAAGCAAACTTGGCTGGAAGGACCCTAAAGTGCTATGCTTCAGAGCTTGTTAATAGGAATTTTGATTGGTCACTTTATTTGGTGGCCATCTTGAATTTTCCGAAAAATGGCTGAAAATCGTCTACTCATTTACTACTTGGCCGATTTCAACCAGACTGGCTGGAATGAGCCTAGGGCGGTAGGCTTTAGAAGTCGCATATAGAATTTTGATTAGTCAATTTTTCCGGCGGCCATTTTGGATTTTCTGAATATTTTGGGAAATCGGTTGAAAGGCTACTCCTCATTAACCGCCTGGCCGATTTCAACCAAACCCAGCTGGAAGAACCCTAGGCCCGTACGCTTCAGAACTTGTATACAGAATTTTTGATGGCTTGGTTTTGATGGTAGCCATCGTGGGGTTGTCCGATAAATGGGAACTCATATAAAATGCTACTCCTCATTAATCGCTTGGGCAATTTCAACCAATTTTTGTAAGAAGGATCGTATTGTCATAGTCTATTTAAATGCAAATGGTTTAAATGCCAATGGTCCAGGTGATGGCCACAGACAGGCCCTTGTACCTCTTTATTTGGGAAAGTGTGCCGATGTCCAAAAATATTGTTGTCAATGAAAACAGTAAGAAGTAGAAATATCATTTTAAAAAGCATGAATTGCTTTCCTTGCACACAATGATCTACAAATCTAATACTTCTGTCATAATAAATTGTTGGTGGATATACATGTGGCATTGTGCATGTTCATATGTACATGTTTACAAATTAATTTTCAAGTAATAAGTTACGTTAGACTAAATGGATGTAAAGCAAGTTCAAAATGTAGCTTTATCCTCCTAAAGCAGATGATGTTACTATATCTTCCATTTGTCACCGTAATATTTGTTGGACTTATCAGCCGTGAAAATAATAATGTGATCATTTCCTGGTAATAGTTTGTATTAGACTAAAGGGATTTTAACTAATTTCGGAATATAGAGAGGTTTCTAAAAATGTATAGCGCTTGAAAGAAGATATCTCTCCTAATAAATCTGAAGGCTTATTGTCCTTACACTGTGTCTTTGCATGACTCAAAGTGTGAATGGTTTGGACCTGTGCTGGCTCTTCTAGTCTTCTGGTGGTCTGCAAATGGACACTTCTCATATATATTTTTTCAAAGGAAATGTTAATTTGCAGATCAAGAAAAGACTATATTTGAAAATGTACCACTGGAATGACTTGGTCAGTTATTGAGCCAGTCATTCCAGTTGTAATTTTTTTTTAACTGAAAGCTGAGTTAATTTTCTGTTAATTTTGATCAAGAGAGGGTGGAGTTATGTCCCTTTAAACATACACAATTTATTAACTTTCTTAGCTGTGTAATAAGTTAGTGTATATTAGACGTTATCCCATCACTAAGGCAGATGATACGTCCATGATCCATTAATTCCTTCTCTGCTTTGAGTTATATGTCCCCTTGAAGATCAGTATTTGGTAAATATATGAACACGGTTTCCTGTTAACCATTGTTAACCGATAAATCCCTTTTATCTCAATCTCAGAGCAAACAAACAGGAAAGCTGATGAATATTTTGAAATTAATATAACGGGCAGCAATGGCTTCTGAGCATATTAATATTAAAATATTCAACAGAAGATGCTATGCATCGAAAATCGAAAAGAATTTATTTTTACAGAGTATTGTCAACCCCGTTTTCACTAAAAGTGCAAAGTAATGGATTTGTATTTCTTACCGGTAGCCTGTTTTCACTGAAAGTATGAAGCGAGGTGATTTGTATTTCTTAGCCTGTATTCGGTAAATGCACAAAGTGAGGGGATTTGTCTCACTTGTAATTACTTTTCATTTTGGTCCAAGATGGGCAATGTATGGACTTTTAAGAAATACTTGCATGTTAAATATGTTTATTATTTTCAGAGGGCTTCGCCACAAAGCAGCGGCAGTAATGATGGGTAAGATTGCACTTTATATAAACATTTTGGTAAATCTATCGTCTCTATTATTCAATTCCATTTTGCATGCTATGAAACAATATTAATTCTGAAAATCATGTTGGTGGCTGCTCTCATTTCAAATAAACATCAACTTTTCTCCATCCGGAATGTTTTTCTAGATATTGCATTGTCTGAGGATAAAAGTTAATGTTCTGCTTGTATGGTGTAAAGGATAATCACCTCAGCTTATAAATGTGGTAATTTCTTATACGCATGTAGGTTATGCGTATACATTCCATACCATTGACCTTTTAACTCTCTCACCAACAAATCCCAGAAAAGGTATATTCTTTACGATATAAAACTTATTCTGTTGAATAAGCAATGGCTTTCAGGCAAATGAATTTCAAATCATTCATTTCCTGTACAGTTGTCTTGAAATTGAGATATGGACAATTCATCATCGATAGGGTTAATAATCAAAACTGGCCTCTGCAGTGGACTTGAGGAATGTCCATTTACAGGCCAAGCAAAAATTATTTTAGAAAATTTACCACTGGAATACCTGCACAGTCATTCCAGTGGTAAATTTTCAAAAATTAGCGTTCTCTTGGCCTGCACATGGACCTTCATTAAACTAATATGTGGATTGTCTTGACCAATCTTGACCCCTAAGCGGTTAACTTTCATCATGCCTTCCTTCATTTATATATCACAACAATTTACTTTTAAACATCCTGTTAAATAGAGAAGCCAGTGCGTGACATTATGGCCGCAGTGGTTTTCCATTTCCAAATTTGCCATTTTCCATTTCACAGAATTGCCGATTCCATTTCATTTCAGTTTCATAAACTTACATCATCTAAACTGTATTACACTTAAAAGTCAATAGATCCACCAAATCTGTGTTGTGAATTGTGTTACTCAAGCACCCGCAAAGCAGGAAGTTAGTATTGGGAAGATACTGGTGGATCATAATGTACAATGTTTATGAGAGAATGGCACTTTCTGGAGAAAATTCTGTTATCCATTCAAATATCATGTTTATGTTTCTATTTCCAAATGTTTTTCAGACCAAATGTAATTTTCAATTGATTTCCATATTAATATAAATATTCCGTTTCAAATTACCAGTTCTGTGCATTTTCCATTATCGAGGAAAACCACTGCCCCAAAGCTAGTCTATCGTAGATGAACATATGACCGACTATGCTCAGGTATATGTATGCGTACCACTGGTACATATACCTAAGAATAGATTATCACAGGCGCAGTCCACATCTTAAATTCCATTCATTTCAATACAAACTAACCCTACCTCATAGAACTTGTGTATGAACTCTAGCCGTTTAGACAGTCACTACTATATTAACTCGAGTCACTACTCTATTAACTTGAGTCACTACTCTACTAGGGGCCTACACTCACTATATTGTATGACCTTAGACAATGCAATAGTATGTGAAGTCATTTACGTTAAGATACAACAAATTCTTGCGGATCTAATAACTATCCTGTTGACGATTTTGAAACTAAATTGACTGATCAGAAGCTGTTGCCTTTTTCCAAGGTCAGCAATAGTTTCCAGTTAATTTAGTTTCAAAACATTCACAAGCTTATCTACATGGTTCCTTTTTTACCAAGGTTATAAAATCACTTGACGATAAGCAGAGATATTATGTTAAACTGGAGTGTAGACGGCAGAGTTTTAGAACTCAATTATTTAAACTAGACACAGATGCTGATGAAATAAGTGTGGTATTCTTGTATGTAAAGCATGATACACCATGAATCGATTGGATGGTTAGCCTGGAGGAAGCCTTTTATTTGTTTGACCTGAAAGTTAAAAGGTCATTGCAAACATAGCATTTTCCTTTCTCAATGGTAGCTCATGTTCTATCAAGCTGCTTTCAATGTAATATTTGGTAACAGTTTTATCACGGTCAGAGAAAGAAGCATGTGGCTATTGGTGATGAAGGTCAACGTTGCTAGCTATTATTAAAAGAGAACCTTTGTTTGTGCACAATAAGTCAAGTTCTACCAGAAGGATAAGAGCAGTTGTTGGAATCACTCCATACATGGGATGTATATATGAAATGTTCTGACAACCACTGGCCGTGTACCCCTCAAAATACTTACCTTTGTAAGAAGATACGTACAGTAGTGAAGATGTGTGTGTGTGTTATTGTCCTTGCAGGCCTATGATGGTGATACATGTGTGTGATGAAGCCAAGAATTGTGAGTACCACGAACGTGACCACATAATCTATGGTTAGGATACCCTATTCTTCACACTGTAGGCCTTGTTTTAGAATTACCTCCCTTTTAATAAATAGGACTGGAATTTTGACATAAATTTTGATTTTACTTTATATATTATGGTTCCATTTTAAATTTGCATCACGGTTCCAGTTCAACTTACAATTGTGTATTGTCCATTTCACTGATGAATTCCCCATATCGCATTTTCTAGGCAAACTTACAGGAAAACTGTTGAATATTTTGAAATTAATTTGACTGAAGGCTGGTGATGCCTTAGGCAGCAACCGCTTCTAGTCAAATTAATTTCAAAATATTCAACAGAATAAGTTTTGTTTAGTAAAAACTAAACTTTTTCCTGGATTTGTGAGTGAAAGAGTTGTTGACCTAGTGTCAGCATTACTTTATTTGTATATGATTTCTAGTGAAGCAGGATTTTCAGTGTCCCCGGGACCTGCTGATCCGAGAGATGCAGTACTTTGCTGAGTACCTCTCTACAGATCCACAGCGATGGGAGGATGTTGATATTTCTGTACATTGTGATGTGCAGATATTTGATTGGCTCATGAAATATGTGAAGCGTGACACAATAGATGCACCTTGCTTGGGTGAGAATACATACATGTATTGAGTGAATAATAGAGTTTATATGTATTTTATAACAAGAGACCCAAGGGTCAAAATTGTTGGTGGGTGGTTTAGGAGTAGTCTTTTAAATGAGTTTGTGGACATTTTGTAAGTCTAATATGGCCATCAAACATGCTACATTTTGATTGGTGCACTGTGGTCATGTTTCTGACGTAGCTCCTACCCTTAAAAAATATTGAATGGCACTCTGTGCCTAATCATATCTCCCAGATTTCGGCCCAATCCGCTCAGTGGTTCTGGAGTTGTTTTGGCCAAAAATAGGTTATCCAAGATGGCCGTCTAACCATTTGGCCAATCAGGTT
This sequence comes from Chaetoderma sp. LZ-2023a, assembly GCA_034401795.1. Lineage (NCBI taxonomy): Eukaryota > Metazoa > Mollusca > Caudofoveata > Chaetodermatida > Chaetodermatidae > Chaetoderma > Chaetoderma sp. LZ-2023a. The sequence continues at coordinate 14,534,194 of CM067370.1, forward strand.
CCCTTGAACAAACTTGGTGCAGCTCTTACCCTAGATGATATTTCATGCATTTTGAATTGATCCCTCTAGCGGTTTTGGAGAAGATTTTTAAAAACATTTCTAAAAATCGACAAAAATCCAAGATGGCGCGAGAATACATTTTAAATTTCCTATTGCTTTAGTACGCGAGATTTTGGCAGGTAAATGATTCAAGATGGCCGCTAAACCATTCATCCGACAGTCTCGAAAATGGCAAGCTTAAAATCACAATGCGCAAAAACATATATAAAACCAATTTCGGCCTCAAAATCCTTCAAATAAAAAAATCCAATATGGCCACCAAACACGCTATATATTGATTGGCCCACGGATCAACTCTTCTTGAACAAAGTTTAATGGCCCTATAATAGTGCCTCATGATATATATATCACAAATTTCATCCTGATCGCTTCAGCGGTTATGGGGAAGAAGTCATTTTTGCGAAAACGAGGTCATCCAAGATGGCCGCCGAACCATTTGGTCAGTCAAGTTCCCATGAACAAACTTGGTTCAGCTCTTGCCCTAGATCATATTTTGTGAGTTCTGAATCGATCCCTCAAACGGTTTCGGAGAAGATTTTTAAAGACATTTCTAAAAGCGGCCGAAATCCAAGATGGCCACCGGCCAAATTGGCCGATCGGCTTCGTTTGAACAAATTTGGATCCCTATGCCCTAAGGATGCTTCCTGCCAAATATAATTGAAATCATCCCAGCAGTTCTTAAAAAGTCATTTAAAGGAAAAGTTGATGGATGGACGACGGACGGACAGACAACGGACGGTCGCCACGGCATAAGCTCACTTGGCCTTTCAGGCCAGGTGAGCTAATAACCATGTAAATTATGCTGAAAATTTCAGAATCTCAATTTCCTCAGGAAAGCTTTTGAATATTTTAAAACTAATTTGACTGGAACCTGTTGCTGTCATAGGCATCAACAGCGCCAAGTCAAATTAGTTTCGAAATATTCAAGAGAGTGTCTTACATCACTTAGAATTTGCCATATTTGATTTGTACGGGTAAATGTGTTAACTCTTCCAAATCCCATGATCCCACCAAATATCTCAGCTTCTAAGCGACTGCACACAAAAGCTGATGAATTCACCTTTCCAGAGTATCCATCTATCATCTGACGTCATCAGCTAAGTGGTGTGTAGGATGATGTCATAAACATTATGTCATAAATGGTTTTATATGGCCAATGTTAACTCTTAATAGGTCAACACGTACGAATTGTATGTCTCTACTATTTAATAAACATGCTGTTGAATATTTTGAAACTAATAGGCAGCAACAGCACCCAATAAAATTAGTTTCAAAATATTCAATAGCTTCTTCTTTTCGTTCGCTGATCATACCGCCAGTCCTAAGTGATTATTGACATGATCATAAGCGTTAAGTGCGTGGATCCATGGTTTATTAGCGTGTGCTGTGCGGCCTGGAACCTCCGTCTTCAGCACTCGAGGTTTCTGTCAGGGTTACCTCACCCTTACCTCCTTTAGTCGCCTCTTACGACACGCAGAGGATACGGAAGGTGTTTTCTAAGCCCCACCTACAGGGCAAGAGCTTACCTGTATAGTTTTCTGGAAATTGATAGTCATGGAGTTAAGAGATCGATCGATCCCAACACGAGCGAGGTGTGGGTGGAAGTTAACTAGAGATGGGCAGGGCATAGCTAAAAAATAAAAAGGTCCATATTGCGAAAGTTGTCAGATAAGAAGTTGCTGCTGCCCATCCAACATCTTCCAGTTATATTAGTTTCAAAATTTTCAATTCAATATTTTTACATTTCAAAGAATTGCGTATGCTTGAACTCTCTAAGCTTGATGAATGTTAATTGGGCCTGTTTTAACTGTTCTTATGTGTACCTCGATTAGGCTTTTGAGCAGTGTGTTTTGATTTAAAGAAAAATCCTATTTTAAATGCTATTTCATGCCCTCTGCTGTTAATACATCCATTATTTAGCGCCTTTACAACTGATTTGTATGTCTCTATTATCCAGTCCCATTTACTGCACAATCAGCGTTGATGTCTAAGAACAAGTTATCTTACACAAACATCTGGTCAGAATACTGGCATCAGGTCCTCTCTTGTTAGGGGTATAGTACTGCCATAGCAGTTTAGTATTATTGATTCAGCGGAGTGATTAGAGTCACACGCACGCATCAGCTGCATTTTTTTTAAGAGAATCCGGTGGTTCAAAGACGATCTGCCTTAACCCTTTTGTGTCTACACCGGCCATCACCAGCCAGTTCACTCAGGACTACATCGGTCTACATACTAAGATGTCATTATTGGTAAAATTTTGACATAAACAGTTGTCTCATCTTTAGCCGTTATACGCATACAATAATGGGCCTAATTTCTGCCGTGTATCAAGTCATCAGTATATATTTTAGTGCTATTTTAAGAAAGTACACCCCCACCCCACAGGATCCAAATGTGCAGAATTCTAGTTACCCCACCCGCATCACGGCGATGGTATAGTGTATAGCGTTATCAGAAGTCCCATTACTAATGCATGGGCCGTCTACGGCCGGTGTAGTCCAGAGTGAACAGGTTGTTTTTAGGTATAATTATGCATTTGAAAATAACTATTTATTCTGTTGAAATGTGTCAAATTTACGAAAATTAATGGAAAAAGAAGAAACATAATCCCCAGGGAACATTTACATGAAAAAACGTGGTCACGTAAGTGTTAAAGGACTACCATTTCTTTATGAGCCCAAGTCACATTCCCTGACAGGTGACTTGTCTAAAGAGATTACCTGTCTTTAGTGACTGGCTTCTTCGTGCTTTGTGTGAAAATCATTTAAAGGACATGTTCTATTGTGTTGTATTTCTAGAGCCAAACAACGTCATCTCCATCCTGATATCATCTGATTTCCTCAAAATGGAAAATCTGGTAAGAACTTTTCTGCTAAGCTATTCATTACTATGATTAGTGGTATATTGAGTAGCCTGTATGACTGCAGAATGTGTATTTGTCCAGCTTGACCATAAAAGGCGTAATGTAACAGTTAATGTGAATCAAACATCAGCTTAGCCCTTTAACACTCATATCAGCCAAAAACGGCTTCTGTAGTGGTCTTGAGAAATGTATATTTGCAGACCAAGAGAAGACTTTTTGAAAATTTACCACCGGAATGACTGGCTCGATAACCGAGCCAGTCATTCCGGTGGTAAATTTTCAAAAATAGTCTTCTCTTGATCTGCAAATGGACATTTTTAATGAGAAAATTTAAATTTTCTTGAACAAATTTGAGGATTAGAGGTAAGAGTGTCTCTTGTATCAATAAGAACATATATATAAAAACTAATGCTGTCACTTTGTCTTTGTATTAAGCTGGCACGTTACTATAATTGATTGACATCCTATCATTGCATTACATAGACTGACCTTCCAGCTTATAATCAATGTCAAGAATGTCACACAGTCATTAAGCTGGGGATGTATTTGTGAAGCGTACAATTACAGGAATGTGTGAGTATGGACTAAGTGTCAAAGACTGCATTCTGATTGATCAGTTATTTACTTAATGACTGGTGTTGGATAACCACGCTTTGTGAATATACATCCCCTGGTAATTATTTTGAAAATATGGCAGGAACATTTTCCAGTCAAATTATTTTCAAAATATTCGGCACAATATTTCTTGTCGTGAATAATTAGTTATATCTGGGGCCAGTTTCACAAAGCTGTGTTTAAGTTACAACCTGTCATAAAGTATAAACCAGATAAATCACAATACCGCATTTGACACGTATGCCATACTTAACGATGCATTATTATATGTATTGGCCCACTAGAAGCGTTTTATAAAATGAGAGTATTGGCCCACTATAAGCGGTTTATAAAATGATATTGGCCCACTAGAAGCATTTTATAAAATGAGAGTATTGGCCCACTAGAAGCGTTATATAAAATGAGAGTATTGGCCCACTAGAAGCGTTTTATAAAATGAGAGTATTGGCCCACTAGAAGCGGTTTATAAAATGATATTGGCCCCCTAGAAGCGTTTTATAAAATGAGAGTATCGGCCCACTAGAAGCGTTTTATAAAATGAGAGTATTGGCCCACTAGAAGCGTTATATAAAATGAGAGTATTGGCCCACTAGAAGCGGTTTATAAAATGATATTGGCCCCCTAGAAGCGTTTTATAAAATGAGAGAATCGGCCCACTAGAAGCGGTTTATAAAATGAGAGTATCGGCCCACTAGAAGCGTTTTATAAAATGAGAGTATCGGCCCACTAGAAGCATTTTATAAAATGAGAGTATCGGCCCACTAGAAGCGTTTTATAAAATGAGAGTATCGGCCCACTAGAAGCGTTTTATAAAATGAGAGTATTGGCCCACTAGAAACGTTTTATAAAATGAGAGTATTGGCCCACTAGAAGCGTTGTATAAAATGAGAGTATTGGCCCACTAGAAGCGTTGTATAAAATGAGAGTATTGGCCCACTAGAAGCGTTTTATGAAATGAGAGTATTGGCCCACTAGAAGCGTTTTATAAAATGAGAGTATTGGCCCACTAGAAGCGTTTTATAAAATGAGAGTATTGTCCCACTAGAAGCGTTTTATAAAATGAGAGTATTGGCCCACTAGAAGCGTTGTATAAAATGAGAGTATTGGCCCACTAGAAGCGTTTTATGAAATGAGAGTATTGGCCCACTAGAAGCGTTATATAAAATGAGAGTATTGGCCCACTAGAAGCATTTTTTTAAATGAGTGTTGGCCCACTAGAAGCGTTTTATAAAATGAGGGCATTGGCCCACTAGAAGCGTTTTATAAAATAAGAGTATTGGCCCACTAGAAGCGTTTTATAAAATGAGAGTATTGGCCCACTAGAAGCATTTTATGGACATGGTTCCATATATTAATTTAACTACCCTAATGTACTTATGTACCTTGTGTGAAATCAGCCCCATAATCTGTAATTTTGATGTGGTTACATCGCTCTTGGTTATTGTTTTGTGTGGCACAGGTCGGTGAATGTGTGAAATACTGTCATCAGAACATGTCTGCCATTGTGGCCACACCATGTAATATGAACTGCATCAATGAAAAACTAGTAAACAGGTAAGATAGCTTACTATATGTCTTTGTTACTGCTCACCATGTACAGATATCTATTAAAGATAAGCACAGGTAGCCTGGCAGGCAGGTAGACAGACATACATGCACTAATGATTTTCAATAGAGAAATCCGATCTGTCGCTCATATATCTCACATCATTATCAAATGCGTCATATATTAGCTGACATACAGTCAAAACTTACGTAGCTCTGTCACAAAAATAAATGTCTTACAAAAGTGTACAAATTATGTCTCTTTGATAAACTTACAATTTAATATACATTCTCTCAATTAGTTTCAAAATATTCAACAATCTACCTGTATATTGTTACCCTAACATGCTTGATATATAGATTTTTGGAACTCGGGTATCAATATTTCAAATCGATACCAACACACATCCAAAGTGGGCGGAGCTTAGCTATAAAAAGGTGCATCATAACCAGAAGTGGATCCCGCTATTGATAATTAATGGACGAATCCATCTCTAGCTATGCCCCGTCCATTTCTAGCTAAGCTCCACCCAATCCTAGCTAAGCTCCACCCATTTCTAGCCAAGCTCCACCCATCTATAGTTAAGCTCCGCCCATCTATAGCTAAGCTGTTGGGATCGATTTATATACTTTGAATCCTGAATTACCAGAATCACAATTTCATGGAACTATACAGCTAATTTGTTGGATATATTATGACAGCAACAGCACCCAGTCAAATTAGTTTCAAAATATTCAACAGAATGTTTATTTAATGGTAAAGCCATGTATACAATTCGTACAATTGATGTACAATTCAAGGTTTATGACGGACAGGGTTATGTCATTCATTAAGCGTTTTGACACTCACCTAAGATATGACTTAATAGCTTTGTGGCATGTGATGTATGCGTGGAGTCTGCAACCTAACGAAATACATTAAAAACATTTTCTCAGAACATTGTCTTTGCATCAATTTGTCTATAGCTTTAATAAGAACGGGTGTGACTATGCACTAGGATTCCACAACTTTTGTTACACGCCGAACGATAAAAGAAAATGTACAATGTGTCACGGAGAGGGTGAAGGTCTGTAATCTTCGAGCACCCTTGATTGGGAACTCAACTCGAGGCGGTTAACTTATTGTGGTACAATGAGAATACAAGACACGCTTGACAAGGATGCATGATGTTATGCGTGTTGTATTCTCATTGACCCTCAGAGTTAATCAGACGCTAAAGTCCAGTTCCAATTTCAATGTGCTCTCTGATTGATCTTGTTCTGTTTGCCATTCCCATTTCAATGTGCTCTCTGATTGATCTTGTTCTGTTTGCCATTCCCATTTCAATGTGCTCTCTGATTGATCTTGTTCTGTTTGCCATTCCCATTTCAATGTGCTCTCTGATTGATCTTGTTCTGTTTGCCATTCCCATTTCAATGTGCTCTCTGATTGATCTTGTTCTGTTTGCCATTCCCATTTCAATGTGCTCTCTGATTGATCTTGTTCTGTTTGCCATTCCCATTTCAATGTGCTCTCTGATTGATCTTGTTCTGTTTGCCATTCCCATTTCAATGTGCTCTCTGATTGATCTTGTTCTGTTTGCCATTCCAATAATTGCACCTAACCGTTACATCTTTGTGCCATGGATATACATATAAAGCTTCCATATAAATTAGGAATGTTTAATAATTAATATAGCATTAGCGTTTTGCAAATAACCGCCATCGTAAAATTATTTCACTCGGGTAAGCTTCATGGTTGCATTGCACTGAATCACATTTGTGGCGTTATTGTTGTAATGTTGCAGAATATCAGACTTGTTCAGCCACTCTGAAGCTGATGAGGTCAAGGACAGAAAGGATAAGTTCCGCAGGTGAGTCAGATATTTTAAATGAAGAGAAAAGGTAACTAATAAATTCTCTTGACTGGTAGCGTCGTAGAATTATAAAAAATATTACCACCTTTAAAAAAACTGCAAATGAATTGGAATAATTTGAGAAAAAAGTGACTAGTAGTGGTATCCATTTTGCTTATTACCTGGAAGCACTTGGTGATGCTGCTGATCCTTCACGCTCCATCGTGTGCCCACCGTGTGTACAGGTACCCGAGTATGCATACCTGAATATACCCCCCATGAGCGGTACAAATTATTCTCTATAAGCACCGATATAGCGCCATTATTTCGCTACTGATAAATTCGGTCAAAATGTTTTCAAAATACATTGCTGGTTTTCAGGGTGGTAACATGATACCTGCTGAATATTTTGAAATCAATGTGACTTAAGTAGTTCCTGGCGCTGGAAATGACTTTCAACCAGATTGTTTAAATTTAAAACTGTTTACCTGTGGGATGTAGTGGCTAATCAGCTTAGCGCATATTATAACAGATTATATGATCTACTGTAGAGGATAGTATTTCTTCCTGTGCATGCAACAGCACAAGGGACCAGTGGCGTCAATAATTCACCTTTCCAGAGTATCCATTCATAATCAGCCCTCGTATGACATCATAATCAGCTCAGCGCGTGTATGATGATGTCATAATTATTACGTCATAAAGGGTTCCATATAGACCGTCACCAAATCTCAAATGGTCTGACACGTTGTATGAATTGTATATCTTTGTAATTCTTTGCTATTTAATAAACATGCTGTTGAATATTTTGAAACTAATTTGACTGGGTGCTGTTGCTGCCTTAGGCAGCAACAGCACCCAGTCAAATTAGTTTCAAAATATTCAACAGCTTACCTGCATATTTTTTTGGAAATTGATAGTCAGGGTGTTCAGAGATCGATCAATCCCAACACGAGCGAGGTGTGGGTGGAGCTTAGCTACAGATGGGCGGGGCATAGCTAAAACTGGAAATGTCCATTGGTTCCAGCATAGGCAATATGGCTGTGCGGATTTGTTATTTAGTTGCTTTTTTCAAATTATCATGATTTATCATTCAACAGCATTTGATAGGTCACTTTTTCTTTCCTTTAACATAACATAGAGATTCACTATCACAACTTGTCTTTCAATGGCTGCCATTTTGTTCTGCTCATGACTGTATGGTAAGATGACCGCGTCAAGACGTACATCTCTCAGCAGATAGATAGCAATATTATGCAGCATTATTAACCTGCTAACTGTCAATTTTCTTTAAGAAAATTAAAATTCTCATAGAAATTATACATTTGCAAACCGAGAAAGGATAATTTCTGACAATTTACCACAGGAATGACCGGCTCAGTTATCGAGCCAGTCATTCCAATGATAATTTTCAAAAATTGTCTCTTGCATTGCTCTGTAACTGGACATTTCTCAAGAGTACTTCATAAGTGATTTTTGGTCATCTGAGTGAAGTGTTCACAAAAAACATATCAGGCTGACTGGCTTGACTCGCTTCCGGGTGACAGGCAATTACCAGTAGTAACTATGCATCATGCCAGGCCATAACTAGTCTGGTTCTGTCTTAAATGCATCTTGTAATAGTTTACTAATATTTAATTTTATCTATGCTAGTTCAGTATTTTAATCCCTTTTATATTCAAGAAAATGATTTTTGCTTAGTGAATGTCCATTTACACCCCAAGAGAAAACCGAGAATTGATCATAGAGTGATTGGCCCTCTCATCAAGCTAGTCATTCAAATGATGATTAATGGTCATATGGGCCAAAACCAGCCTCTGTTATGGTCTTATAGAAATTTACAACTGAAATGACTGGCTCGATAACCGAGCCAGTCATTCCAGTCATAAATTTTCAAAAATTGTATTCTCTTGGCCTGTAAATGGACATTCAATAAGCAAATGTTAACATTTTTTTACCAAATTTGACCATTAAAGGGTTAAAGAATAAGCACATTTCCATTGAGTCATTGACACTGATTCACTGCGGCGGCTGGTGCTATGTAAAGTCAACATTTGTTCATTTTTGCAGCAAAATATTTATCAAAAAGACAGAGAAGTTTTTCTGTGCTGGCTTCTGCAATGCTGAATCGCCAGAGAATGCTACAACATTGTTCAGGTACATCCTGTCTGTCTGCGTGGTGTAGGCGTGCTTGGTTGCTTGCCTGCAGACGGGCAGATGAGCGAGCAAGTGTGTGCATGTGTACATGAATACACACTTGTAGGCATACATGCATGCACATGCGTGTGCGTGCTCGCATATATGCATGAGTGTGTGCGCAAGTGCTTACGTGTGTGTTTGTGCGTGCGTGCGTGCGCGTGTGTGCACGCGCATGCATGTGTGTATGCGTGTGTTCACATAACATGTTCATAGCCACACCTGTTTATAACCAGTAATGATCAGCTGATGGATAGTTAAGATCAGCTGCCTTGTGCTGGTGTTTTTAGGATAAGTCGTTCCTTTTATAATTAGATTAGCAATCTATTTGTGGCACCTAAGTCATTTCCTAGTAACCTTTGCTAAGAAAGCACGTGTCTTTATTAACCACCGTTTACTATCATGAATGTTTGTGACATAGATGACACGTCTGTGCTTATCTGTATTCTGTACAATACAGTGTGCATGATTTTCAGGAATATCGTCATGCAGTATCTAGATATCTATGTTGTGATACTGTTTTATTTATATTTTCAGATGTGCTGTGTGTATCTAGATATCTATGTTGTGATACTGTTTTATTTATATTTTCAGATGTGCTGTGTGTATCTAGATATCTATGTTGTGATACCATTTTGTTTATATTTTCAGATGTGCTGTGTGTAAACGACTGCTCACCACCTCACTCCAGAAAGTGGTTAGGTGTTTGCCAAGTCGGTAAGAGAAGGGTTATGTTCTTGTAGTCCGGGAGCCAATTTTCAAAAGGGGTCTAGAAGAATGGTTTCGTAGCACACCCAGTATTCAGAAGGTTTGTCTCTATATTATGCTAGACCGATGTCTTGGGTATATTCTGAGCCGTGTTGTACAAGAAAATTGTAGTATCACTAACCCGTGAGAAGCCCATTTACAATAGGTGTTGAATGTAGCTCTCAAACAATTTTCACAATGGTAAATTTTTCACAAACTTAAGCGCATATTATATCAATACAATCTTAAGCAAAATGGAAAGGAGTGATCGTATATCGCAGATTTATACATAATCAACCTCGTTTAAGACACCCGTATGTTGCTTTGTACATATTGGGGCACTTAGGTCTTCTTGTGACTAGCAATACCTTAGCTACAACAATGCCCATGTTTTCTACATTTTTCATAATTAAACTTTTAACTGACATGCAGTGCATGTCTACACAAGCTGGCAGGACATATTTATCACGTGAGCAAATGAGAGAATGTTACTCATCCGTGTCAGAGTCATCTTCGACAATTGTATGCTGAACATTGTCACACATTTCACCTCCCATACAAACGCATGCTTCAGTGCAGAGTAGATTGTTAGCCTTGCATTGACAGAGATCTGTTCTTTTGCAGGCAGACTTTTGACATCTACATGATGTGAGTTCAATTAATCCAAATGGAGCAGGATCCTTTGACATTAGAACAGGCTTGAGTAGACCATCCACTATACTCCAGCCATGTCCATTTGGAGATGGAAGATACTGAACAGCTTGCAATGAACGTCTCCAAACAAGAGCTTGAAAATTGGCCCTTTCGGTTTGATGCTTTAGACTATTCGATGTAGGTGGAAGATTTTCATTTCTTTGTCTCTTTTGACAAAAGAGCCAATAACGGGTTTCATCAGCTGTCTTTCCCACATCCCTGGTGGTATACAACTCACAGACAAATTTCTCACATAGAATTGCAGTATTCGGTGATAAGTCAACATGTTCGCCGAGTTGGGCTAAGCTAAGCTGATGACATTCAGATGACTTTAAGAGATTGAATGCTTTTCTCTTAGCGACTCCAAATAATGCACTAGTGCTATCACAACCTGTAAGAGAATGAAACCCAGGCAAAGACAGACAGATAGCTGGGCCCAGTACTTGAGCAACTGTATGTATTGGTATGTATCGCAATTTGTCCTTTGTGCCCGGGTCTTTTGAAGCGTGTAGCGCGTGCAACATCATACGCGTATCTGCCTCCTCATGATCTGATCGAAGTTCTTCCAAATACGACGAATTGTTCGCTGAAATGACAACAACATCCATTCCATCGTTAAAGCCACCAGCAAGAATGACACAATTGTCGGCAGATAGCATATTTGGACCAGTATCATGCCACCACTTGCTGAGAAATGCAACCAGGTTACTTTTGTTGCTTGGATTCCTGATGTACTTGGCCCATTGCTTTGGAACGGGAGTATTTTCTCCAGCAATCTTTACTTCCAGTGCTGTTGATGACCCACGTTTTAGCCGCTCTTCCGCTTTGAGAGATTCCAGTCTATCATATCTGTCAAAAACTATATCTACTCTGTTGCAGTCTTCTTGATTTAGTGGAACTGTAAAGATGTGCCAGTATTTATCAGCCAATTCTCCAAATGTAGACGTACCTCCAGTTTTAACCATTTGCACAATTGCCATGCCATCTACGACATAAGCTGTTGCGCCTGTCTTGTCAACAGGTGGAAGCCGTCCATCAACATTTACTTCCTTTTCTAGTTCACTTAACAAAACACTTTTCACATTCTTTCTTAAGAGTCCCATCCGTATGTGACAATGATAGTGGAACAGCAGACAGTTCATACGTCATCACTAGTTTTAAATCAACATCTTTGGACCTTGCGGCAATAATTAATCGACAAATAGTGCGCGGTCAGATCTCACATTGTGAATTTGTGTAAAAGGTGTGTTAGCACATGATACAAGTGCATTAAATCCACTCCAACTAGGGATTGTTTGTGTTTCGGTGGTCATCATGGGTACAAGATCTACCGCAAACAATTTTATTGGACACATTCGAACGATGGCCCATGCAAGATCCATGACTAATGCCTGTTCCTGGATTGAGCTATCGCATTGGTACCAATCCTTCTTGACAGTGTCTATGAACGCGGTCACAACTGGTCTTCTACCAAACACCCCACAATCAAGAATTCTGTTTTCAGTACCTGGTGCTGTCAAAGCCCTTCTCCTGACTGAGTGTTCAGCATGTATGACACGCTCTGGTCTTGGGCCAAATTGCATTCGTTGGAACATCACCATTGTCGTTGAGTGAGTTGTCTGTTTACCGTCTAAGGTTTCTTCAAGTATATCATTGTTATCAGCTGCTACTTGAACGAACGAGTTTGGAACAATGTTTGTTGGTATTACAACTCCATACTGTGTTGATTGAGCTAATACTTCAAGCGCCATACTAGTGTCAACTACCTCAATATCATCATAGGAAACGCTATGACCCATACGATTCAGAATGGTGACAACTTGTTTGGAACCTGTAAGATGCCTCATTGTCATAGCGAGGCTTATGTGTTTTGGCATTTTCTTTCTCCCGTGTGATACACAATGCGCTATGTCTTGGCATATCATCATTACATGCCTCTCATCACCTTCATTAGCACATTCTGATCTAACTTTACCAAACTGCTCTGGTGCTAAATCTGCATTCGTGGTAACCCACCGCAGCAGCCAGTAGAGGCTTTGGGGAATAATTTCCTTTGCTTTTTGCGAGTGTCAGATTGTCAACATCAACTGGTTTAATGGTGATCCCCTCACAAGCCTCCAAATCTCCCTTCAAAATCTGCGCTGCGTGGAACAACGTGTGAACATCATTGCTAGTAGTATCAGTTGAGCCATGTGGCCTATTAGTATACGCTGACCTACCACCAGCTGCATTGGCAGCTGCATTAATAACATCTAAAGATATATCACTGGAATAAACAAGCTCGGGTTTGGAAGGGTTTAGCTGCTGGTGAAAAACGATTGAATCCTGAAAGTAGTTTTGTAATCGGCTTTTCAGTCTTTGGGAGCGGTAGTTGTCAGCAGTCACACCATTATTCTTTAGATAAAACTTGAATCGACTCAACAAATATGTCATGCTGTAAGCTTTTCCTGATACAAGTCCAGACTCTATCTCTGCTACCAGCTCCGAGAATGATTGGGAGAACGAATCCTCATTCACAGTTTCTTGGTATGATTTATACATCACATTGCGCATTGATACATACTGTGCACGGCATATTTCATGATATTTGGCTTCTGAAGCGATTAAATCTACGCCTCTTATATTGGTAAGCATTTCTGTATCCGCCATTTTCTCTGCTGCAATTTGTATGTTTTGGCATGCGGAAAATGTAGAAACTGAGAATAATTTCTTGACTTTCTTGTGAGTTTTCTTTTGGCAAAACATACACATTGCCCAGTTTATCGGGGATGATCTCGATCTTGCTGCTCTAGCCAAACTTGTCGATTCTTCTGGACTTTGTTTATCAAGAGGCATAGGAGTTGGTGGTGTCATGGATCGTCTTTTCGCAAAGTTAATATTGTGCTTGCTTGTGTATTTAGCATAACAGTTTCTATGCCACACGATATCCAGTTGTTTTAATTGATCAATATTTGAGTTAAGTCTTTCATAAACGTCATCCTCCCGGTGTTGGAAAGCCTCTATGAACTTTGAGATGCCGACTTCAGTGGCATTGCTAACAGTTTCGCTACTATGTGCTTGACAAATAATACAGCGAGTCCATTGTGTCGTTTTGATACGCTTTGCTGGGAGAAGATGAAACGCTACTTCCTCGTCACAACTATCACTGTCCATATTTGCTTAATTGCTAGTTATATAGCGCTTGTAATTATTTCGCAAATGTAATTAGTGTGTGTGCATATATATTAAATCAATACTAGGCTTTATTAATCATGGCATGTATTAACAACCTTTCTCATGAATACAAATTCATAAAATGCCACTAGCAATCTTATTTGCTTTTCAAGAAAAGATTTGTATTTGAGAAAATGAGTGAATTATACTTTCAGTTTACTTGTGATGTCAAATTACAAAATTACCCCGGAACAAGTGTTACAGGCATAATTTGAATTATATGTAGACAATGACAATGACAGCGATGTGAGGTGTAGTATTCATTTTAATTTGTTTTTCCGCACCGATTACCACCACATCCATCTGTCTCATTCCAACCATCATTACCTGGGTGCTTTGTCAACAGTGGTACAGCTGGATATACAGATTCTATGATGGAGTTAGTATACATACATAAAATATAACCTTCACATTTCACCCTCGCCTTTGGTATATGCATGCAAAATGTATGTTGGATATATGTTAGGTCGATATCCGTCTAAATATCATATATGGTGAATCTAATACGATATTACTTTGAGTTATGACACGATCATGCTTATATCGTTGTGCACTGTGGATACAGCCAAAGCCTAGACCCCCCATGCAAAGAAATCAGGATAACTAATTAGTGCTACCACAATTTGTTTGTACAACAGGGCTTAAAATGTGTGGGACATGTCCCCCAAGCCACAGCAAGTGTCAGACCTTCCGAATACTGGGTGTGCTACGTCACGATTCTGACCTAGCTTTAGCTCCTGGACTATTGGCACCAATCTCCATCTGAAAAATAACTAAGCTTTATATCTCGGCATTTATTCTAAAATAAACAATAACGTTTCTCCAAACTAATCCTTCTGTAGACAGGAACATTAGCGAAGTGAAGCATATCTTCTCATATGAATTCAATTCATGAATCCATTTCCTCAGTCAATCATATGATGTCATCAACTAAGTGATGTGGATGGTGGATGATGACGTCATAATCATTACATCATGGGTGACTTGATTTAGTCCGTCTTAAATGCCTAATAGTCCGTCAGGTTGTATGAATTGTATATCTTTACTATCTTTATATAAACATGCTGTTGAGTATTTTGAAACTAATTTGACTGGCCGCTGTTGGCAACAACAGCGCCCAGTCAAATTAGTTTCAAAATTTTCAACAGCTTACCTGTAGTTTTCTGGAAATTGATAATCACAGAGTTCCCGGATCAATCTACGCCAACACAGGTGAAGCGTGGGTGGAGCTAAAACTGGAAAAGTTCATTCTCAACACTTAGGTAATCTCCACCCTCACCCCCACCCCCTACACAATTCTCTGGCTATGTTACTGTATACACATAGAGACAAGCCCTATCATTGTTGCTTAGACATGGATGAAAACTGTTTAGCTATATTGTGATTCGAATAATCCACTCTACATCCATTACCACATTTCAGAATGACTGTGGATCGACATGGCCAGCTCGTGTTCTGTCACCAACCAGAAGCAACATTTGACATTAATGAATACTTGTTGGATCTGAAGTTGCAGTTGAAATCTTGGCGTGATGTGTATTGGCATATTTGGGGAACTGTCAATCATTTCAGATGTTCTCGATGTAAGGAGACTTTCCCGTGTACAGATCTAGGACATTGTCGGTAAGCTTCTCACCTCCAAATGCTTTGTGAACGATTCCTAAGTAGTTTAGAATTTAGTAATGTTCTACAATAATTATCAGTAGAAACATAAACTTTATTTGGCAAGACCTACATAAAGTGGAGGATGGAACGGTATTATTATCTAAACTGTGGCCAGCATGCGGGTGAAAAAAGGTTAAGCATAAGACTTCTACATATAGATACACGTATAGTTATATCCTAGTCTCAGACTTAACATATTGATATCTCGATTTTAATGTCGCCATACAGGACAATAAGGCTGATAATTATAAACTACTTTGCCTGGAACCGGATGCTTCCTTACGCAGTGACGTTTTCACTCAAACCAGTTTCAGACTATTCAACAGAATATTTCTTGGATCAATAACAGTTTGTTGCACGAGTGTTGAAAGGGTTAATATTTCTTATCATTTGACATATAAGTTGGCATTTTCTAACAGCTGTACCAATTCACCTTTCCAGAGTACCCACCCACCCACCCACCCACCCACCCACCCATCATAATGAACTGCGTATTGTGTACAATGACATCATAATGAATGACGTCGATAAGTACGTCACGAACACATATTTGATGACGGTCTATTGTTGTTGTACAAATTGTTTGCTTTTACTATTTAATAAATATTCTGTTGAATATTTTGAAACTAATTTGACTGGGCGCTGTTGCTGCCTATGGCAGCAACAGCACCCAGTCTAATTAGTTACAAAATATTCAACAGCTTCCCTGTATAGTTTTCAGGAAATTGATAGCTAGGGCATTCGGGGATCGATCAATCCAAACACGGCGAGGTGTGGGTGGAGCTTAGCTAGTGATGGGCGGGGCATAGCTAAAAATGGAAAGGTCCATTAGTAACCTTGGAAAACTGAAAGTTAAAGAGAAAACCAACCTTTTGTTAATGAAAAAACGAACTTGACCTGTAACTTCATGGTCACCATTGTAAAGGCTGCAAACATGTTTGTGCACATTGTAAGGCAATGAGTAGGCCCCTAGTCTGAGTACTGTCTATGTACAGATATAAATTTAATTTCTAGCGCAGCATACCATTTTCATGGTACTAGAATTAAGGCTGAACAGTAGATGTATATATGTATTCAACCTCGACTACGTTGCCCCAAATAGGCAACTTTTCATATGACAACTGACTTGTAGTAAGAGGCCACCTGTCATTAGTGACCATGTGATATCGTGGATTTCATACCTTGATGCAGGTATCATCCTGAGACCGCTAAATACGATGACTTTCCAGAGACTGGGAGAAGTTTCACCGGAGTCTATCCCTGCTGTCATCAAAAAGCATTAAGATTCAATCCTACAGGCATCAATACTGTAAGTCATTAGACAAGAATCAGGGACAGTATTCACAAAGAGCGCATAACTTAGATTCTCGCACCTATTTAGAAAAACAGACTAGGCCATATTCACGAATATGCCGATAGAGTAGGTGAATACAGACTTAGAAGTTTTTTACCTATGCCCTAGTTACTCCTCTTTTAGGGTATAGGCCGTCTTTGTGAATACAGCCCCAATACTGTACATTATCAGGCCTAGATATCAATAGCAAGAATAAATGTGCAGTTTCCAGATCTAGCTTTAAAGTTATCCTGAAGCAATAAGATTAGGAAAATATTTGAATATTTTGGTGACAATCGTCCTTTGAGCTGCCATTTTCCTTTGATATTTGTAGCCATTATTATTTGGGATTTTATTGTGCTCGCTATCGCACAAATCCCATTATAAAACCATTCTCATAACGCTAATGATGTTCAGTGTACCCATGTAATTCTAGCCTATCAATTTCAGGACTACTATACATGAAAACTGTTGACTATTTTGAAACTGAGTTGACTGGAAGCTGTTACTGTCATTGAACAGAATAGTTTTTGCATCAACAAGAAATGCTCATTTCTGGTCTGTAAGGATTAAATGTTTAACCCTTTAATGGTAAAATTTGTTCAAGAAAATTTCAATTTTCTCTTAGAAAATTTCCATTTTGCAGGCCAAGAGAAGACTATTTTTGAAATTTTCCCACTGGAATGACTGGCTCGATAATCCATGAGACTATGATTTGTTTATAGGGTTGCAGAGTGCGTGATCATGTGGTTGATCTGACGACGAGGCTGTTATCTAATGATGATAGCACAGGGGAGGACAATGACACCACACCTCACACACCATCTACAGCAAGAAACAAGGTCTATGATGACCTCCTCATTCACCGCGATGCTGTCTGTGTCGCATTTCAGAGAGAAGCTACTGATGAAGGGTAACTATCGGCATGTCATTCTACGCTACGATCAGATTAATCATTTGTTTTTATGAAAATACCTGCCGAAAACACAAGATCGAATAATGTACAATTTCAAACTCTAGAGCATTAGGTTACTATGGTGCCATATTAATAACAACTATGAAGAATATAGTTACTGAAGCCTCTTGAGGAATTCTGATTGACAAACATTTTTCTTCCAAAATTTGTGAAGGGATATGAAAGAATGCCTTAAATTTCCAGCGTTTCATATCTAGATATGTAAAAAGTCATTTTGGCGTCTTTCCAAAACAAATGTTAGATGGCTCTGGCCTTAATTTAGCTAGCTGAAGTCTACTAAAGTCTTCTGCAATGGTCTTGAGAAATCTCCATTTGCTGACCAAGAAGACTATTTTTGAAAATTTACCAGTAATTTCAGTGTTAAATTAAAAAAAATAAATACTTGGTCTGAAAATGGACATTTTCTATGAGAAAATTAAAAATTTTGTGAGCAAATGTTAGCGTTAACAGATTAAGAATAGTAAATAATAGCTTGTCATGGAACCAGACTTTAGTGTCTGAGTTTCACATTGTGACATGTCCCGTGGCCCGTTATCTCCAGGTAGGCCAATGCTTGGTGAATGATTTAACACGTTACCCCTCAAAACAAGAAAAGAAAATCCAAATATATGCTTATTGAATGTCCAGGCCAAGAGAAGACTAATTTTGAAAATTTACCACAGCAATAACTGACTCAGTAATTGTGTCAGGCATTCCAGTGGTAAATTCTCAAAAATAGTCTTATCCAGCTGGCTGCTACAGATGTGTTTTGCCCAGCTTGAGGAGTGAAGGGTTAAATTTAGATGCAAATATTACATGTTAGATGACTTCATGATCATAACCAGTGAATGGGAATGATTGCTATCAGAGTTCATGATTTCAGGAGTTTGGTGAAATTTGTGTTTTCTCAGAGAAAACAACTTAATATAAATTCCACAGATTTCTCATGGATTTTGTCCAAGATAATAACTATCTCTTGTCCTAATACAGGTATATAATGTTTCTCAAGCTCTATGTCACGTGCATGATGGTTCAGCATAGCGGTCCACACACTGTGTTACATACAGATATTTTATTAATGTTTCTCAAGCTCTATGTCAAGTGCATGATGGTTCAGCATAGCGGTCCACACACTGTGTTACATACAGATATTTTATTAACGTGTCTCAATCTCTATGTCAAGTGCATGATGGTTCAGCATAGCGGTCCGCACACTGTGTTACATACAGATATTTTATTAACGTGTCTCAATCTCTATGTCAAGTGCATGATGGTTCAGCATAGCGGTCCGCACACTGTGTTACATACAGATATTTTATTAACGTGTCTCAATCTCTATGTCAAGTGCATGATGGTTCAGCATAGCGGTCCGCACACTGTGTTACATACAGATATTTTATTAACGTGTCTCAATCTCTATGTCAAGTGCATGATGGTTCAGCATAGCGGTCCGCACACTGTGTTACATACAGATATTTTATTAACGTGTCTCAATCTCTATGTCAAGTGCATGATGGTTCAGCATAGCGGTCCGCACACTGCGTTACATACAGATATTTTTATTAACGTGTCTCAATCTCTATGTCAAGTGCATGATGGTTCAGCATAGCGGTCCGCACACTGTGTTACATACAGATATTTTATTAACGTGTCTCAAGCTCTATGTCAAGTGCATGATGGTTCAGCATAGCGGTCCGCACACTGCGTTACATACAGATATTTTATTAACGTGTCTCAAGCTCTATGTCAAGTGCATGATGGTTCAGCATAGCGATCCACACACTGTGTTACATACAGATATGTTTCTCTATGGTACTTGTATTTGCTTTCATTCCAGAGAACAGGAGCATCTGGACCTGTTTGGAATGGAGGCAGTTATCTGTGGAAGCTCTCATTCTGCTATAAATATTCCTTCTATATCCAGTGCAACTACCATACAGGATGATGCTGAAAAGACAGAGGTAATAAAGCCGACACTAGCATTATGAAAAGTAGGTATGTCGTATGATAACAATCAATATATCACTGGCATCAGCTCAACCCTTTTTCTCCTTACTCACCATACATGTATGAGAAACGATATTCTTTTGAATATTTTGAAATTAATTTGACTGGAAGGTGTAACACCTTCCAGTCAAATTAGTTTCAAAATATTCAACAGCTTACCTGTATGAATTCCTTGAAATAGAGATAGTGAGAATATCAGGATTGAAAGGTTTAAGTGAGTTCAGATCACATATCAAGTGTCTTCATGTAGTTAATCTGCGATGTCAATCGCAAATTATTTAAATCACTCAGGATCTTTCTTCTTTCTTTATTCTTCGTCAAAAACTTTGGACCATATCTCCTCCTACAGTTGTCATCCGATCAACTCCAAATTTGGTCAACTTCTGCTACTAGGCCTGGAATCGTGTGCTATTGTTTTTATTTCGGATCTGTCCGAACGTTTTCGAACTACCCACCTTTGAATGGGCAAAAAAGTCCCATAGGAAATGTATGGGGATTTTCAAAATTGATCTTTGAAGTGCTATTACGGCTAGAGTTTTGAACGGATCACTACCATATTTGCTGAGGATGTTTCCACTGGCCATTTGTTTTTGAGATCTTTAACCTCCCAATCCATGGAATATTGTCCCATAGGAAATGTATGGGGATTTTCAAATGTTTGAAGTGCTACTACACCTAGGGTGTTGATCGGATCACTACCATACCTGGGTAGGATGTTACCACTGATGATTTTTTTTTTAATGTTTTTTTCAAAATGGCTGCCATGAAAAAACTTTGGGCAAAAATACGAGTTTTTGTTTTTTGCAGAAATGAACTCGGGATGAAAAATTTGGAATTTTTTTTTTTTAAATGATGACCAGGCGAACCTTTTGGGGTCAAAATATTTTTTGCAAAAATGAACTCGCGGTGAAAAAATATTTTGTTCACATTTTTCCCCCCAAAATGGCTGCCAAAATGAGTTTTGCTCCGATCGACTTGAAATTTGGTGAACTTCTAGCTCTCTTATTGCCTTGATTTGGTATCAAATTTAAAATTGATCCATCCAACAGTTTTATAGAAAATCAGCTCTTCCATGCCACATATCCCCATAGTAAACCTATGGGAGCGATATTGGAACAGTGTTATCGCCTATAGTTTTCTTCCGATTCTGTTAAAACCTGGCCAGACTAGAACATTGAGAGATCTAAAAATATTTCTAATGAAAATTTTAATATCTCCCTTGGAGTCAAGGTCATTCATCATGCAACTTCAAAGATAATGTTAGAAGACACAAGTTATTTTATCCTTAGGGTCAAGGTGACCTTTTAGTCTAAACCTATGGGCATTTCCAGCATGGATATTTGAGCTGTGACTACACATAGAGTTTATATTAGATCATCATCAAACGTGTTCAATGGCCTTTAGAAGAGGCCTTATACTATTTCTTCATGCCCAGTCATCGCAGATTTACAGTTAATTCAGTAAATGTTCTCTAGTTATATATTGTATTACATTTGACAAGATTTCACTGCAAAGTGACATGCTCAACTCATGCCCTTAGGCTGATAATTTCTTTCACTTGGAAAATTGCACAGAATCCAATTTGTGTGACTGTTCAGATTCAACGTGCCATGGGCATTATTAACTTCAACTCACATGTATTCGATGTGAGACTCATGCATTTGGATTCCATCTCACACAGTTATCTGTAACTGTCATGCATTTGGAGAACTTAGTGTAAAAATTGAAAATCTGCTTTAAAATATGTAAAGTGTAAAAGTATAACAAAATATGTAGATGAATCAAAATTTTAAGACTTCGTTCAAATTGAATATCATGTACTGTGTTGATTACTGACAAACTCGCCACATCGCTCATTTGTCCCATTAAAATAAAATCTAAGTTTTTCACCCAAAATATTTTTGAATCAAAATTCTGAACGCGAATTCTATAACCTATGAACATAGGATCCTTTCAGCCAAATTTGATTGAAATCGGTCAAACGGGTAAGGAGAAGAAGCATTTGACAATTTCCGGTAAATTTTTAATAAAATCTAGGCTTTTCACTCAAAATATTTACGCACCAAAATTCTGAATGGAAGTTCTAGAGCCTATGACCATAGAATTCTTTCAGCCCAATTTGGTTGAAATCGGTCAAAATGGTAAGGAGAAGAAGCAATTTGACAATTTCCGGTAAATTTTTAATAAGATTTAAGTTTTTCCACCAAAAATATTTACGAATAAAAATTCTGAATGCATGTTCTATAACCTATGACCATAAGATCCTTTCAGCCCAATTTGGTTCAAATTGGTCAAAATGGTAAGGAGAAGAAGCAATTTGACAATTTCCGGTTTTGAAATATTTACGAATCAAAATTCTGAATGGAAGTTCTATAACCTATGACCATAGGATCCTTTCAGCCAAATTTGATTGAAATCGGTCAAAAGGGTAAGGAGAAGAAGCAATTTAACAATTTCCGAATTTATGAATCAAAATTCCAAATGGAAGATCCGGATCCGAGCACAACAGCATCCTTTGACCAAAATTTAGTTAAGATTCGGCTATTGCTTAAGGAGGAGTAGCGTTTTAAAGCAAAAGTTGACGGACAACAGATGGACGGACGACGGATGGTCGGCACGGCATAAGCTCACGTGGCCTTTCAGGCCAGGTGAGCTAATAATGCAATTATTTAATTCATAATTCACCTTTAATGATACTCGTTCTGTCACCAAATTCATAGATTTTGGAAACACAATGCCATATAAAATTATCCTAATCTCTGTTTTAGTTGCCTCCTCGTCCAGCACCTAAGCTGCAGCCTCTTCTTGGTGTAGATCGACAAAAACAACTTGTGGATTATGATGTAGGGTTTGGTGAGAGTGATGAGGATGAAACAGACAGAGATAGTGACCTCGGCTACGGTTAGTTATTAACCCTTCCATTGCCATGCCAACCAAAACTGGCCTCTGCAGTGATCTTGAGGAATGTGCATTTAGTTACTAATACAGTGATATATTATAGTGTCTATTATCTTGTTAAAACTCAAATTTGTTCAAGAAAATTTGAATTTTCTTAAACAAAATATTCATTTGCAGAAGACTGTTTTTGAAAATTTACTACTAAATGACTCGGGCTCGGTTATCAAGCCAGTCATTCGAGTGGTAGATTTTTTTTAATAGTTTTTTCTTGATCTGCAAATAGACATTCCTGAAGGCCAGTGTTGAAGCTATTTTAGCCATCTTGAATGTTAGCGGGTTTATCTGACATAGTCATTGTTATTAGGACAATGATGGGCATTAATTAATGCATTGAAACAGAGATGTGTGTAAACCATTGCAACTAAAATATTACTTGCGCTACCAAAAAATAGCAATTATTTTTGTAGATTCATGATATAAAATGAATTTAGAAGGTAATACAACATGTAATTGTACATCGTTATTAAATTTGTATCAAAATTTAACAAACTTATTCGCCTCACTCAACCTTTTAACCCCAGAGATGAAAGTTTTCAGTTTTTTGCCTGAATTCCGGTTTTTAGAAGAACATTTAAGGCTAATCCTACATGGTTAAATGTGTGTTCAAGTAGGATATTTTCTACTATGTCATGTACAAAATAATTATTCAGCCTTTTTAATGCTTCCCACTTTCATCTCTGTAACCCTTACAGATAAAAAACAAGAAATTCTTTTTGATATAAGGAATATTCAGTGAAATATTTTGAAACTATGGCAGCAACAGCTTCCAGTCAACTTAGTTTCAAAATATTCCACAGCTTGCTTGAAATTGAGATACAATGGTGGAAGATATTAACTTTGTTAACTTGGATTTTTTCAAGCAGTAACATGTCACACTAAATAGATTTAAACCAAATTCGGAATATAGCTTAATATTATTAAGGCAGAGACCGAGTTGGTACTCCAATTTTCAGAATGATTTGGTGAAGTTATGGATCTTAAAGAATGTATTTAGCAAATTTCTTGTTTGGCCCCCATCTCATTAGATTTATAATGAGATTTGTATTGCCTGAACTTTGCATGAGTTTTGTGTATTTACAGGCAAAAGAGTAAAGGGCAAGAAATCACCCATCATGGTCGATCCTCAGGCTATTCTACTGGATGCTCCAGACTTTAAGTATGATTATAACCTATAGTGCAGTTTTCATCTTATTATTATTTGAGTACAAGTTTAATGTCAACTGGGCCGTCTTAAGTTTATACTAGTTTAATGGCAACTGGGCTGTCTTTATACTAGTTTAATGGCAACCGGGATGTCTTTATACTAGTTTAATGGCAACCAGGCTGTCTTTATACTAGTTTAATGGCAACCGGGCTGTCTTTATACTAGTTTAATGTCAACCGGGCTGTCTATACTGGTTTACTGTCAACCGGGCTGTCTTTATACTGGTTTAATATCAACCAGGCTGTATTTATACTGGTTTAATGGCAACCGGGCTGTCTTTATACTAGTTTAATGTCAACCGGGCTGTCTTTATACTAGTTTAATGGCAACCAGGCTGTATTTATACTGGTTTATAATGTCAACCGGGCTGTCTTTATAATAGTTTAATATTAACTGGGTTGTCTTTATACTAGTTTAATATTAACTGGGTTGTATTTAGACTAGTTTAATATTAACTGGGTTGTATTTATACTAGTTTAATATTAACTGGGTTGTATTTATACTGGTTTAATGTCAACCGGGCTGTATTTATACTAGTTTAATATTAACTGGGTTGTATTTATACTGGTTTAATATTAACTGGGTTGTATTTATACTGGTTTAATATTAACTGGGTTGTATTTATACTGGTTTAATATTAACTGGGTTGTATTTATACTGGTTTAATATTAACTGGGTTGTATTTATACTAGTTTAATATTAACTGGGTTGTATTTATACTGGTTTAATATTAACTGGGCTGTATTTATACTGGTTTAATGGCAACCGGGCTGTATTTATACTGGTTTAATGGCAACCGGGCTGTATTTATACTGGTTTAATGGCAACCGGGCTGTATTTATACTAGTTTAATGGCAACCGGGCTGTATTTATACTAGTTTAATGTCAACCGGGCTGTATTTATACTAGTTTAATATTAACTGGGTTGTCTTTATACTAGTTTAATGTCAACCGGGCTGTCTTTATACTAGTTTAATGTCAACCGGGCTGTATTTATACTAGTTTAATATTAACTGGGTTGTATTTATACTAGTTTAATATTAACTGGGTTGTATTTATACTAGTTTAATATTAACTGGGCTGTATTTATACTAGTTTAATATTAACTGGGTTGTCTTTATACTAGTTTAATCTTAACTGGGTTGTATTTATACTAGTTTAATATTAACTGGGTTGTATTTTTACTAGTTTAATGTCAACCGGGCTGTATTTATACTAGTTTAATGTCAACCGGGCTGTATTTATACTGGTTTAATGTCAACCGGGCTGTATTTATACTAGTTTAATGGCAACCGGGCTGTATTTATACCAGTTTAATGTCAACCGGGCTGTCTTTATAATAGTTTAATATTAACTGGGTTGTATTTATAATAGTTTAATATTAACTGGGTTGTATTTATACTAGTTTAATATTAACTGGGTTGTATTTATACTAGTTTAATGGCAACCAGGCTGTATTTATACTAGTTTAATGTCAACCGGGCTGTCTTTATAATAGTTTAATATTAACTGGGTTGTATTTATACTAGTTTAATATTAACTGGGTTGTATTTATACTGGTTTAATGTCAACCAGGCTGTCTTTATAATAGTTTAATGTCAACCGGGCTGTATTTATACTAGTTTAATATTAACTGGGTTGTCTTTATACTAGTTTAATATTAACTGGGTTGTATTTATACTAGTTTAATGTCAACCGGGCTGTATTTATACTAGTTTAATATTAACTGGGTTGTATTTATACTGGTTTAATATTAACTGGGCTGTCTTTATACTGGTTTAATGTCAACCGGGCTGTATTTATACTAGTTTAATGTCAACCGGGCTGTCTTTATAATAGTTTAATATTAACTGGGTTGTATTTATACTAGTTTAATATTAACTGGGTTGTATTTATACTAGTTTAATGTCAACCGGGCTGTATTTATACTAGTTTAATGTCAACCGGGCTGTCTTTATACAAGTTTAATGTCAACCGGGCTGTATTTATACTAGTTTAATGTCAACTGGGCTGTATTTATACTAGTTTAATGTCAACCGGGCTGTCTTTATACTACACATTGCATATATACTGACCTAAAGCTAATGACAGTATGTTCTAGTTCAAAACACCATACAATCTGAAATTCATAACACATGTTACAGTGATCAAATATTCATGAAAACATTTGACTAATTTCAAAACAATTTAGCACATATTTTCAAAACATACAATAGAATTGTGATGCATTGTAATGACTATATTGTACATGTAGCTTGTAGAATTACAATGGTTAAGTGTTCCTGTCCTTTACTATTGATGTCATTCTGTGTTCTAGCCAAAACAAGCAGTCAGAATGGGACAGCCACAAATCCATGCGCTGGAACCAAGATGCGCAAAGACAAGAAGGTTAGCTATATATCACAACCATGTGCTGACTCCACATCTGTAATAAGACCAGTTTAATTACTAAAAGCGCTTCTAAGATTGGCATGAGACGGACCATGTCAGAAAAATGAGGAACATGTCTGAGAAAAGGAGTATTACATACCCTACCCCAAAAAAAAATCAGATTTGGGCATTTGAGACAGAACTGGCAACTTTTTATTTTTCTAGCTATACACTCCATTTCTAGCCATAACCCGTCCATTTCTAGCCATGCCCCATCCATTTCTAGCCATACCCTATCCATTTCTAGCCATACCCGTCCATTTCTAGCCATGCCCCATCCATTCCTAGCTATGCCCCATCCATTTCTAGCTATGGACCGTCCATTTCTATCCGTACCCAATCCATTTCTAGCTATGCCCCATCCATTTCTAGCCATGCCCCGTCCATTTCTAGCCATACCCTATCCATTTCTAGCCATGCCCCATCCATTTCTAGCTATGCCCCATCCATTTCTAGCCATACCCTATACATTTCTAGCTATGCCCTGTCCATTTCTAGCCATGCCCCATCCATTTCTAGCCATGCCCTGTCCATTTCTACCCATGTCCCATCCATTTCTAGCTATGCCCCGTCCATTTCTAGCCATACCGCATCCATTTCTAGCAATACCGTCCATTTCTAGCCATAACCCACCCATTTCTAGCTATGCCCACCAATTTCTAGCTATGCCCTGTCCATTTCTAGCTATGCCCCGCCCATTTCTAGCTATGCCCCGCCCATTTCTAGCTAAGATCCACCCACTTTTTTTTTGCACACATTGGAATCGATTTATGCACTTTGAATGCTGAATTCCCAGAACCACAAGGTAAACAGTATCAAAGCATAGAATCATATCTCTTACACCTTGATTATGATGCATAATTGTATTTCCTTATTTACATAGACCAGCGTCGCATGAAAGAAATCTGCCAGTATCTGACCAAGCTTCGTCTGAATACGCAGAAAACAGAGAAGAACCGACATAAAGAGGTAAGGAAATCGCCCATATTTAATAACTCCATATTTGTGGAGCAACTTGTTATCTCTAGACATATTGCACCCAGGCTGGATGATTAATTTTTATATCGCATGCGAAGCAAAAGCGAAACATAGGTATCACTTTTCTGGGGACATTAAGTTTTTGAGTTTGCAGAACATTGCTGCCTATATTTTGTATTCTGAATTTCCAATGTTTTTGTTTGCTTATATTTTAGGATTGCATAATCCTACCGGAAGCAAACTTGAATACATTGTTTCATGTACCATAGCAGCATGGTGATAGTGAGGTCAACGGTCAAGGCCATTCTGACATTGCTATTTGACCTCTGTTCTTTCAAACATCTGCATCATGCAGTCGTGCCTGTCGAAGTTCTATTAAACCAAGCTTTCCAATGATCAATGTCAAACAGTTAAGTGACTGGATATCCAAATGAGTGATTAATCGACACTCGATGGACTAAATTATAATAGTTGTGGGTCGCAAGTAATAAACCGTTATTGTCACAATTAAGCCATAAACGTGGATTGTGGTTGAACCCACCAGCTATCCGCCATACTCGCCTTCATATTCTGGCATTCCTGGATATTTACAGTATTTTATCCAGCAGAGGCCATCAAAATCGAGGAGGTCGATGACAGGGGCAACATTTTTGACATTGGTTAATAAAATTTGAAAAGTAGGCCTAACCTGCTTCTTGCCCTGAAAATGGACATTCCTCATGACCACTGCAAAGGCCAGTTATAGCCAGCTTTGCCATTAATGGTTTTAGCGTACCAGATATAAAATGCTAAAATGTTTGTATAGATCGTAAGAAATGCATGAAATTGTTGAACAAATCATGAGGTCTGGTTAAAATTGACAATGTGCCAAAAAAGATTGAACCCTATGAATATTTCGGAACTATTGAAATTTGACTGGAGCCAAAAGATGGTGGTTCTTTAAGCCAGGTATTTAAGGAACATGCATCTTGTGGCCGCTCTAAAGGAATACACCATGGTGAGTAATTAGATCATGGTACCGTCTTTAATGAGCACAAAGTCAGCTTTAACTGTATATATAGTAATGGCGTTATTGGTAAGACATCTCCACATCCACTGAAGAAGCAGCAATGTTTGCCGCGCATTTAATCTTTAATGAGTTAACACTTTAACCATCAAATTTATTCAAAACAATTTCAATTCTCATAAAAAATATTCATTTACAGACCAAGAGATTATTTTTGAAAATTTACCACTGGAATGACTGGCTCGGTTATCATTGGTTAATTTTCAAAAATAATTTTGCGAATGGACATTTTTCAAGACCGCTGCAGAAGCCATTTTGTCCGGTTTGAGTGATAAAGGGTTACGCTAGTTAAGTTTCCTTATGTCTTACGACAGCATTAGTTATACATCAAGTGTTTCACTGGCGGCACAGGCTTACAGTATGAGCTGTGCAAATGTAAGGTCTCCTAAAGTTAGCGGGGGATATAAGATTTTTATTTCCTTGAGCAAGCCAAGGAAAATAGTTTATACAGATAATACAAGTTTGTACATCCGGCAATCATTTAAATAATTATAGTAGTCAAATTGAAATAATAGTCGGGCGATGTTTAAAATCGAATACGGTCAATGTTTTACTGAATAATATAGACTCAATTTAGTCTTCGAAGCAGCGTTGTTCAGGTGCCATTATTTGGACAAATTATGAACATTATATTGACAATGTACATTATATTGACAAACTATGGACATTATATTGACAATGTACATTATATTGACAAACTATGGACATTATATTGACAAACTATGGACATTATTAGGTCTGTGGTTCGTGAAGATTTTCATGAACCGAACCCGTTCGCGATACGCTTGTCCGGTTCACGAACCATCTAATATTCAAGATCTGAACTGATGAAATAGAATTAGAAATATTGTGAAACACAAAATCATTTGCAAATTCCAAGTGGCTTTAGTGACAAAATACACAACAAATGAAAAGACGACACTAGTTAAATAAATCGATACAGGGAACCAGGCTAGTACGGGAACCTCATCTAGACAACACAGATATGTAGATCTGATAGATCTCCTTGAGTTTAAACTGCTAAAAGTTTTGCTGAATACAAATTCTCGGCTACTTTGAACTGGATTTTGTATCAAGATATTACTAGATAATTAAAATGCATAACATTTTGCAAAAAAAATACACCCATATAAACGCAGTTGGTCGAGAAGACTGTCCTAAACAGCGGTTTTACTGGTAGTTCATTTAGTGCGATCTATACTGTAATTGTATATCTATATCTAGCATTTTACGACATTGACCAATTTGCGGTAGTAACAATTGCGCGCTGAACATCCTCGATTTTAATCAGAGAAAGCGCATCGCATTTTGATTGGATATACTGACTGGTATTCATTATAATAGCCAATGAAAGTGTAATGGAAGAATGATTAGAAGAATAATTTGAACACTGTATCATTTCTAGGAAATCATGGCCGATTTTGCAAATAACAAAGAAAATATGTCACGTTCGCCTTTTCTTTGACAGAGCATGCGTGCTGCGTAGACCTTATAAGCCTGTAATATGTTGAGGTGGTGTAATACACATGATAACAACATTTTCTTGGCTTGTAATGTCGATATTTGCCGGTAAATTAAACCATTTAAGCGAGGAAGGTATGTGTTACTCCAGGACGATTACGCTATCATGGGTGTGGGTTGAACTTACTCAGAAAATAATTCTAAATATTGTCCTAAATCTGAATTACGGTTTATCATTCAAAACTTGTATACGGCTAGAATAAGTGCATAGTAAATCTTTTTCGTCATGATTTCCATATATTTGCCTTAGACAGATGGAAAATACATGCGAAAATAATTAATGTATGGTTCGCGAACCACAAGATTTGTCAAATAAATGTTCGAATATGATTCGTCTTCCCAGAGTTCATGATTGTTCGAATGTTCGCCCCAGCCCTAGACATTATATTGACAAACTATGGACATTATATTGACAAACTATGGACATTATATTGACAAACTATGGACATTATATTGACAAACTATGGGCATTATATTGACAAACTATGGGCATTATATTGACAAACTACGGGCATTATATTGACAAACTACGGGAATTATATTGACAAACTACGGGCATTATATTGACAAACTACGGGCATTATATTGACAAACTACGGGCATTATATTGACAAACTACGGGCATTATATTGACAAACTATGGGCATTATATTGACAAACTATGGGCATTATATTGACAAACTATGGGCATTATATTGACAAACTATGGGCATTATATTGACAAACTATGGACATTATATTGACAAACTATGGACATTATATTGACAAACTATGGGCATTATATTGACAAACTATGGACATCATATTGACAAACTATGGACATTATATTGACAAACTATGTGCATTATATTGACAAACTATGGGCATTATATTGACAAACTGTGGACATTATATTGACAAACTATGGACATTATATTGACAAACTATGGGTATTATATTGACAAACTGGGCATTATATTGACAAACTATGGGTATTATATTGACAAACTATGGACATTATATTGACAAACTATGGACATTATATTGACAAATTATGTGCATTATATTGACAAACTATGGACATTATATTGACAAACTATGTGCATTATATTGACAAACTATGGACATATATTGACAAACTATGGGCATTGTATTGACAAACTATGGACATTATATTGACAAACTATGGGCATTATATTGACAAACTACAACAAGGGAATAATGCATCATGCTGTTATCTAGACCAATTGACTAAGAGCATTAAGTCATGTGACAACACTGACAGGTCATGTGACAACACTGATAGGTCATGTGACAATACTGAGGTGTAATACTGTGTTGTATCTGTTTCAGTATAATGGTGGTATATTTAGCCGTTTGGAGTGTCAGATGCGCGCTAACAATAATCTAGCAAAGATACCAGGAATGCAAATGAATAGGTAAGTTTCTTGGAATACTGGTTCTAGGAGCACCAACTAGTTGTGTGGCCCTCGAAGCTCAGATTGTCTTACCTGCTGACACAACCACCACCCACTTTCACCACCAATAAGCTAACTTCAGGCACAGTACGGGACATCACATGTAGGCTGACATCATAATCAATTACGTCATCTAAGTCATAAATGCTTAGTCTGTCAAGTTGTACGAATTGTATGTCTTTACTATTTAATAAACATTCTATTGAATATTTTGAAACTAATTTGACTGGGCACTGTTTCTGTCTAGCCCCTGGTCAAATTAGTTTCAAAATATTCAACAGCTTACCTGTAGTTTTCTGAAAATTGAGATTCAGAGTGCCTGGATCGGTTTATCCCAACACGGCAAAGCAGGGGTGGAGCTTAGCTAGAGATGGGTGGGGAATAGCTAAAACCATTGTAAACTGCCATATAGGCAGCAACAGCAATCAGTCAAATTAGTTTCAAAATATTCAACAGCTTACATGTATAGTTTTCTGGAAATTAAGATAGCTTCCAACACGGACAAAGCGTGGGTGGCTCATGGCTAGGAATGGGCAGGGCATAGACAACAAGAGACCTAAGGGCCTGTGGCGCTCACCTGGACCATTGGCATTTAAACTATTTGCATTTGAATAGACATGATGGATGATGTTCGGAAAATCCAAGATGTCACCAGAAAATTGACCAATCAAAACTCTTGTTTAATATATTGTAGCCTACCATCATAGGATCATTCCACCCATGTTTTGTTGAAATCAGGATATTGATTGAAGGAGTACCATTTTTAAATGGTTCCGGAAAACTTTCAGAAAAATTGACCAATCAAAATTCTATATGCAACTTCTAAAGTCTACCGCCCTAGGCTCGTTCCAGCCAGTCTGGTTCAAATTGTCCAAGTAGTTAATGAGTAGACGATTTTCAGCTATTTTTCAGTAATTTCAAGATGGCCACCGAATAAATTGACCAATCAAAATGCTATTCTCTGAAGCATAGCACTTTAGGGTTCTTCCAGCCGAGTTTGCTTGAACTCGTTCAAGAGGTTAATGAGTAGCCTTTTAACTGATTTCCCAAAATTCTCAGAATATCCAAGATGGCCACCGGAAAAATGGACCAATCAAAATTCTGTATCCAAGTTCTGAAATCTACCAGCCTAGTATCCTTCCATCCAAGTCTGGTTGAAATTGCTCAAGCAGTTATTGAGGAGTTGCGTTTTAAACGATTTCCCACCATTTTTCAAAAAATCCAAGATGGGTGCCGGAAAAATTGACCAATCAAAATTCTGTACACAGTTCCGAAGCATACTAGGCTAGAGTTCTTCCACCCAAGTTTGATTGAAATCGGCCCAGTGCTTATCGAGAAGTAGGCTTTTAAGTAATTTCCAGAAAATCCAAGATGGGCGCCGGAAAGATTGACCAATCAAAATTCTGTATATGTTTTTAAACCTACCAGCCTAGTATCCTTCCAGCCAAGTCTGGTTGAAATTGCTCATGCAGTTAATGAGGAGTAGCGTTTTAAATGATTTCCTGCCATTTTTTGGAAAATTCAAGATGGCCACCGGAAAAATGGACCAATCAAAATTCTGTATACATGTTCTGAAGGATACCATACTACGGTTCTTTCATTCAAGTTTCAGAAATCGGCCCAGTAAAATGGGTAACTTTTTAATAAAATCTAGGATTTTCACCCAAAATATTTACGAATCAAAATTCTGAATGCAAGTTCTATAACCTATGACCATATGATCCATTCAGCCAAACTGGTAAGGAGAAGCAAGTTGACAATTTCCGGTAGATTTTGAATAAAATCTAGGATTTTCACTCAGAATATTTACGCAACAGAATTCTGAATGGAAGTTCTAGAGCCTATGACCATAGGATCTTTCAGCCCAATTTGATTGAAATCAGTCAAAATGGTAAGAAGAAGCAATTTAACAATTTCCGGTAAATTTTTAATAAAATCTAAGATTTTGACCCAAAAAATTTATGAATCAAAATTCTTAAATGGAAGTTCCAGATCCGAGCACAATAGCATCCTTTGACCAAAGTTAGGTTAAGATTCGGCTATTGGTTAAGGAGGAGTAGCATTTTAAAGCAAAAGTTGATGGATGATGGATGGCCGGTCGCCACGGTATACGCTCACTTGGCCTTTCAGGCCAGGTGAGCTAAAAACTGGATTCATCCATTGGGTACAAATTGCAAAAAGTGGTCAGAAACAGAACAACTTATGATTGTCACAGACCCGATCAACCAATGAGATAAATTGTCAAATAATCAGCAAACTATAAAACCTATAAATTGCCATTTTTGCTGTCATAATCGGTCCATTAACAATAGCTGTTTTGATTTGTCCATGGAGACTGTTTTTTAGCTGCGGGTAGCAGCTCAATAAACCGCTAGTCAGTTAGACAATCACCAGAGCTCCATATGAACTCTTGAAATCTAAATTGTACAAATATGGTGTGTCTAAAAAATACTAAATTGGATTGATTCATTCTTAACGGATCACAAACAATGTGTAGACGTCAATGGTGCTAAATCAAACGTTGCTGAGGTTGTGTCTGGTGTACCTCAAGGAATGGTTCTGGGCCCACTAGTTTTCAGTCCACATAAATGATATAGTTCAGGACATTTCCTCAGAGATCTGTCTATTCGGCGACGATTGTATATTACCAGAAAATTAATGACCCGAAGTATTGCAATGCACTCCAACATGACATGAACATGATAGGTAACTGGGGAATGCACTTCCAAACAGCAAAGTACAACATGATGTGCCCCAGCAGAAAAAACAACGCATCAAATTTGACTACACACTAAAAGGAACAACCTTTTTGTCTCATCAGTAATGTATTTGGGCATCAAACTCACAAATGACTTAAGCTGAAACAAACACACCACAGAGATATGTAGCAAATCATACAGAACGTTAGGACTATTGTGGAGAAATTTATCATTTTGTTCACAAGAAATCAGACTTCAAGCATACATGGGACTGATTAGACCAGTTTTGGACTATTCAAGTACAGTTTGGTACCCTCACCAAATAACTCTTGAGGACAAACTAGAAAATGTGCAGAAACGTGTAGCTAGATTCATCAACTCAAACTATAGCTATCATGAACCAGGCAGTATGACAAATATAATGGAAAACCTAAAACTTCCACCATTGAAAGACAGGAAACAAAACCGCCTTATTCCGTAGAACTACAAAGGTCTACAGCAACAAGCAAAGCTACCATTAAGCAGGCCATAGAAACCAATTTTAATGACACCTTTAAATTCAGCTTTCTTCCCAATACAATTAGGGATTGAAACAAACTATGACAATACCTAAGCAGTTCAAAAAACTTAACAAATCCTACTACTAAATTTACAGAATTAATCAGACGAAAAACAACATATCTAACTTAGCTACTTGATGTGTGGCAAAAGAATGTCCGATGTTGTGTCGCCATAACTAATCATGATCAGGATATCATGGGCCGTCATTTCAAGAGTTTTTCATATACAGTAATCAAACTTGGGTAAAAGCTTGCCAGTAGAGTCCTGAATCAGATTAAATTATTATTTTCTTCTTGCGTTCATCTTTCTCATGACAGTAATCTTAGACTGTTTTCCTTATTTGGTGCATGAAAGCTGACGTGGTCATCAAACTGTCTCTGTCTCCTCTGATCTTCTCTTCAAAAGATACTTCAATAGGCCAGAAGCTTCTCCTAGCCTGTTCATATCGCTGGCAGTGCTGCAAGAGATGTTCTGCTGTTTCTTCTGACTGCTGACACTCACAAAGTGCAGAATCTGTAATCTTGTGACAGTGAAGATGTGCATTGAGACGATTGTGACCAGTCCTCAATCTGAAGATACATGTCTGATCCTCCCTACTGAGGCTGTGTATTGCATCATTATGCTGCCTGCTGGTGGTTCTTGTGGCTTTAATGATATGCTTCAGTTCTTCAAAGTCAACCTCACGGTTGAATTGTTCTTTATTGGACCCTTCCTTAGCCACTTGATCAGCTTTGTCATTTCCTAATATGCCACAATACGAGGGGATCCACTGTAAGTTGACATTGTTCTCCTTAGCCAGTTGCGTAAGATTTTCATGAATTAAATCTGTACTTTCCTTTCCACTCTCCGGCGCCTGGAGTGCTGAGAGGGAGTCTGTCAGGAAGACAACATTTTCATTTCTGGTTTTTCGTTGTATCAGCATTTGGCTAGCTAAGATCAGTGCCTGGATTTCTGCAGTGTAATTGCTACAGTGCTTCCTTGTTGACAAGCATGAGTCTGTTAGATCTCCACATGGAAACTGAATGTGAGCACCTGCCCCTCCATTCTTGACAGCCTGGATAGCTGATCCATCTGTATAAACATGTATCCACTCTTCCTCAGGGTAGTTTTCTGCAATATGACTCAATGCCAGAACTTTGTTTGTCACCTCTGCTTGATCTCCCTTGCTTTCAATCCCTGGAATCGAGGGCCAGATTGAAATTGTGTTTTCTATTTCAGAAGCTTTCCACGGTTCCCTCTCAGAGATAGCAGTTATGTTTCTACATCTGGGGAAGATGTCCGACTCTCTGTTTCTTTCAATTTTCTTTGATGTTAATAAGAAATTATTCCTTTTGAGCCTTCCTCTAGACATTTGGTGAGTCAGCATATGCATGGGATGGTGAGGCATCAATTTTAATTTCTCGTATTGAATCTCGGCCTTGATTTCTCGTCTCCGGTGGAGTGGCTGGATATTGGTAAGTTCTTCCATTGCTGCTATTCGAGTGGTCTTCATAGACCCTGTTATGATACGAAGAGCCTGATTTTGTACCTTATCCAATGTCTGAAGGGTGCTTGTAGCAGCTGTCATCCATGATGATGAGCCGTATTCGATGATTGGCATAAATGATCCAGAGTAAACCTGTTTCAGAATTTTCATGTTAGCTCCCCATTTTGTTCCAGAGAGCTTCCACATAACTGCCAGTCTTCGCTTGGCTATACCTTCAGCTTTTCTGATTTGCGCCTTCCAGGTTAGTCTTTTGTCAAATATCAGACCAAGATAAGTTACTTCATCCTCAAAGTGCAGAACTGAGTCACCAAATTTCAGACTTGGCTTGTGTTGCTTTTTAGTGGATAGTGTGAATAGAGTTGCGACTGTCTTCTCTTTGTTGATCTGGACAAACCATCTTGTAACCCAAGAATTGAGGTGATCAATTGCGAGTTGCATGCAGTAATTGGCTGTTGACACATACTCCTCGCTGCCAAAAAATTATCATTTTGAAAACTGTGCCTGAAAGACAGATTTGTCAACTTGTATTCTATTAGAGAGATCTTGACCAGACCTGGGTGTAAGGCTGCCTGTGGGGTTCGGAAGCTCTGAAAAATTTGGGGCCAAAAGATCAACGGTGAAGGTGACCCGATTAAAATGATTATTTTGAAAACCACTTCTGATATCTCTTGTTTAAATGTAAAGTTGGCTTACAGTTCCCTGTATAACACATGTAGATGTGTAAAATGGCTGTAGATATTGTTAATGAGGTTTTTACCGCTTTCGTAGCTATCTTCAGAAAAACCTAAAATGTCCACCTGAAAAGTTGACCAATCACATTTTGTATACAAGTTCGAAAGGAAATCGGCCAAGTGGTTAATGAGTGGTCTTTTAAAACAAAGGTTGACGGTACGGACAGAAGGATCACTGACTGTCACAATAGCATAAGCTCAATTTCAGGCCAGGTGAGCAACAAATCAAACAAATTTTACAGTGAATTTTTAGTCCAGTCCTGCGTCCGTTAGCATGTGCGTCGTCACCAACGAGAGCATGTTTTGTTATTTCTGGACAGATTTA
Organism: Chaetoderma sp. LZ-2023a; assembly: GCA_034401795.1. NCBI lineage: Eukaryota > Metazoa > Mollusca > Caudofoveata > Chaetodermatida > Chaetodermatidae > Chaetoderma > Chaetoderma sp. LZ-2023a. Next base: position 14,571,340 of record CM067370.1, read on the forward strand.
GATCAATCTTGGTCAGAATGTTTCTATACTCATGTAATTTATCCAGTATGAAGATGGGGCTGATTCGATGTTTCATAACAGAGTTATCCGCCTTATAAATTTGCTAAAGTATATGAACCAATGCGCAACGAACTCATTTTCGTCAATTTTTTTTATAGCTAATGATAAATTCTAGCCTGGTAGCTGGCTACCTATGGCATAAGGTGCCACCCATATAAGAACCATTTCATTTTCTTACATAGTTTCCGAATATTATAGGTTAAAGGTAAATTTTCCCATTGGAATCAATAGTAAATAAAAAATTTCAGTTAGCATTTGCTGCCATCTTTTGAGTGATTTATCCCAAATCTGGAACTATTGGCTTCTAACTTTGTGGGTGAGTGTGTTTGGGCATACGCTAACAACCATATAAGAACTAGGTCAATCGCAGCTAGGTATTTAAGAGTATAGGCCAAAAGTTAAACCATTAGAACCAAGAATAAAATATTCAGCCAGCACATTATATAGAGAATCTGGAACACAGTCCCATTTCCCATCACTATTATCAACATAGTAGAAAATTATCACATTGCATGAGCTTTAGTGAGTGCAATGTCATAATAATTTGACGAGGTTGATAATATTGATATTAAATGGAACCAAGTTTGAGGTTCTATGTATCATACAAGACCAAAAATCAGAGATTGCTAAAGTATGCCCTGAAGCACTCTCCCACCCACGACTGGTCACCATGACCTTGACCTTTGACACTAAAATCGATAGGGTTCTTTGGACCACCAAGAACAAGCTCCCACTCCAGATTGGTAACGATCCCTTCTATAGAACTCGAGATATCATCCGGAAATGAACGTCTGACGGGCAAAGCAAACGCTACATACCCCACATATGTTTATATAGAGGGGGGGGGGGGGGGGGGGGGGGGGGAGGGGGATAATAAACTGGTATTTTGACAGATTTTCCAGTAAAGTCTATCTCTGAAACCTGTTTGAATGCACCATTTTGTGCTGTTTGTTTTCATCGCTGTGACGCATCACTTGCTAAGAGATCTGCCCAATACCCCACAAAACATATAATGACAAAGAAAATATCAGTATTTCGGACTTTTACCAGGCAAATCATAACAACATAAGAGTATCCTGTCTTCTTTACGTTTATGTTGGAAAACATTTGCTGTGTCACGGGGCATGTGGGATTATTACCTGCTATCTAACCAATGGAAATATTTCTTACATGTTATATAACCAATACAATTAATCAAGGGGCGGGGAGGAGACCCTCCGACACACACAAAGGCTGATAATGCAGTAAGACAAACAAGTTGGTTTGGTGAGACATGAGAAAAACCATAGATTTATTAACCATTAGGATTCCTGGGACACAGGGTCCCAGGACATAAGATGAGCATATAGCAATGAAATGAGTTAATAATCCATGATCCTCCTAGATTTATTAACCATTAGGATTCCTGGGACACAAGGTCCCAGGACATAATATGAGCATATAGCAATGAAATGAGCTAATAATCCATGGTCCTCTATATATAAACTAAACTAATTATAATAAACTAATTATACCTAAATTTAACTATACACGTCATATTGTTAATCCTGTACATATAATTGATTAAGCGCTGCAATGCTGCGGGCAAATGAACGGAGAGAAATTTGACCGATGGTATGGGTAATTCCAGCATTCGGGTGGGTGGGAGGGATTTCTAGAAAGGCGAGAAGCATAGCAAACTGCAAAACGGACCGATGCTGGAATAATGCGGATCTGTGATTAAAAGGGGGGGATTATGACGTATCCCATTGCTCAGTTGGTCACTACCTATCATGTCCCTGCTTGGGCCGGACACACCAATAGTGCATGTACGTACTGCACACGCACCCTGGGCGCATCTGATCCAAGCGGGCACAAAATATGTACACTGGGCTTCATGAATATTAATGAGGACCGAAACCATGCAGTCAGGAATCGGTCAACCGGCGACGTCAGAGGAGAGTGGACAAAGGACCGGATGAGGATATCCGGTCTGGTTTTACAACCAAACCACAAAGCGTGGATTAAATTGAAAAATTTATGGAAATTCTGAAGGGCTATAGAAATCATATCCTGTTCACTGGGTCGGCTAGAGGAATACCTAGGGTTGCACGATTTTTTGATTATTCGATTAATCGCGATTATATAATTCAAAATGATCGTGGACGATTATAAAATGATATAATCGTGTAATCGCCATGTTGAAATTTTTGTCAAGAGACTTTTACGCTTGTGAAACTCTGCTCGCGTAATCATGAAAACAAACATCCGACTATCAGCCGAATGTGTGAATGATTAAATAAACTAAATAAATAACTGATTTGTTTGTATTGACTCATGATTAGTTTTAGATGAATAAAGTTTGTTCACTTTGTCGCGATTTGTCATTGTTGTTGTAATCACACATGCTTATCCCGCATTCCCCATTCTCTGAATAATTATGCGCTAATGGTTTTCCCAAAAAAGTTCTAAAACTGATACCACGGAAATTCAATGCATTTTCTCCCATAAAAATTCTCACCGCCTACGGCTATGTTTAATGTATACCTCAAAACATCACCGGGGAAGTGAAATTATTTGATTTAAGCGCCTAAATATTGCGTATCCTTTAATAAAGGTCGTTTATTACATCAAAATTAATCCACAATTTGATATAAAATGGCGTCACGAAAAAATACAAATCACGTTGAAGATTTCGGGTTGTCTACCCTTGTTGATGACGTATGCCCTGCCCTCTTCGATGAAACTTTGACGGGTGGTTGCTGCGACAACCAATTCCACCGAGGAAGACGGAGCGTGACACTAGCTCGCCTCATAGGTAGCAAGACCTAACGATATTTATTTTAGTGCCTGGGCCTGATCTAAACTGCGTGCTTCAGACGATATATTCGACACGGTGGTCTTCCGTGTTCTCCAGAATAACAACAATATATTCCAAACTTTTGCCTTGTATATACCACAAGGTGATCGTTTTATTCGCTATCTTTAACTATACAATAACCTACAAAGTTGGTCACTTTTACTGTAACCGGTTTACGTATCTTACAACAATAATTATTTTTCAATCTACGTTTCCCAAGCTTCTCAAACTTAGACCAGCTCTTGCTTACTTAAAACCATTCAGCAAGAGGTTCACAAGGTGCGAGGCGGACCGACTGACTCCTGACTGAAAGTTAAAGTCCCCCTTTTATACCATCTCAGTTTCTATACCCTGTTGTTCCCTAGAATTCCAGCTGCCTCCCATGACAGAATGATGTATGCTTGTCTGATAACAAGTTTCGATTTGTGTACCTAACACCTATAAATCTGTCAGAATGACGAATGATCGGTAAACAAGTTACCATTCCTCTTAGCCCGACTGATTACTTTTCGGCTCATGCCTATGAATCTGTCAGAATGACGAATGATCGGTAAACAAGTTACCATTCCTCTTAGCCTGACTGATTACTTTTCGGCTTATCTTCTCAAGCTTTCGTGAGAATATAGATCGCTATCGTAACTAACTACGTCCATATATCATATCTAATCTGACGCCAGCTTGATGCTAATCATTTTGTCAGTTTGATAATGTATACATTCCTCTTACAAGGACGCTATAGACGGTGCCAGTTATCCAGTGCTGATAATATATATCCAAATAATAAGAGGCCCGCACTACGCCTACTGGTAATGCATCTAAATATAGACTGTTACCTAATGCTGGTAATATATCTACATATAGATTGTGATCGCATCGTTTCTGCGAAACTGCTTGATGCCACCCAGTGCATCTAAATATACCTCGTGACATAGTCTATTAGCTCACCTGGTATTCAAACCATGAATTTCACTCGGGACTCACTCGCACATATAAGACGTCCAGTGGGGTCATGACTTCCCACCAAACAGTCCCATATCTACAACGTGATTCGCCTCCAATTGAAGAGTTTATTTTAGAGCGAGTACTCGGATATAAATATTCTGGAATCGGGGACTCGGAACTCGGGAATTTCTATATATTATCATTGCACGATAGGAACTGAGTATTATACTGATCTGAATAATGGGTACCCGTTTGATAAACTCCTGTTAGCGTATAATATCTCACGAGAACACGCCGCCTCCCATCGCAAAAAGAGCCGCTGGCTCACCAACTTAAGAAGCCGGCTATATTGTCATTAGTAATAATTCAATTTGGATCATTTAATGATCAGCGTTACAAAATTGATGCGCATTTTCTCCCGTACTTGTTTGGTACATAAATTTGGTCTTAAAATATATTTATAATAAGGAAGGTATTTAATCACGCCAAGACTGTTTTAAGCGCATTTTGACTCCAAAAGAGTGGAATAAACTTTATTATGTCTTGAACATACTACTATTAGTATTAATCTAATAGGTGGTCGAGATTTACAAATCCGAGGCCTGTATTGACTTCTAGAGGGGCCGGAAATGTATCAGGGCAGAGATTGGTCTGAAGTAGACACACCCTGTGACACGATTCTTATTATTATACACGCTATTCTTACAAATTTGCTCTTAAAAAAAATTTTCCTATACAATCTGCTGAGTTGGGGGGTGGGCTTCTAATACAGTTTTGCCGTTTTGAAACTGCCAAGAAATCATTGGAGCTCATATGTCAAAGTTAGGGGGTGGGCTTCTATTAGAGCATAGGCTACAATTAAGCGAAATACGGTACCTTCCGTTTTCCGTCTAGAAAATTCTTGACATTCCGTTGTTTGCAATCAGTAACTGGCATATTCTGTCCATGTACGTATACCCATGTGCCTAACCCATAATCTTACAATCTGCAGTAGCATAATAATGTCCTCTAAGCAGCATTGACGTAGTTAATATAGTTCATGATTAATCGTATGATCGCGATTATTTTTTTTAAATGATCACGATTATGAAAAGTGAATAGTCGTGCAACCCTAGGAATACCCCATCCCACCCCCTCATTAATAGTATATTAATAATATTAACATTTCCATGAACATCTTTCATTGAATACTGCATTCATGTTCATATGGAGAAACATGGAACAGACTGAAGGCCTTGTTTATATGATCTTATTATTAGACAATTCAATGAAAGAAATTCCCTATAGAGCATGCAGTCTCCATATTAGATAGCCGAGAGTCAATAACATGGGAAGACTGTTAAATACTCCTGCTATTTGTTACAGAGGAGGAAAGCTGCGTACAGTGGTAGAAAGACGATAGCTACCTGATTGTCACAGTGGACTGAAGTAACAGAGGCGAAATAACAACATGTCTCGGAGAGACTCTATGGACACCGTGTGTAGAACTGAGAGGACATGTGTAGAACTGAGAGGACACTTATTGTGATAATTATATTTAACACCAATACCAATTTAATGGCCAAACCTCTGCAGTGTCCATTTACAGACCAAGAGATGAGCATTTTCTGAAAATTTACCACTGGCATGCCTGGCTCGACAACCAAGCCATTCATTGCAGTGTTAAATTTTCAAAAATTCTCTTCTCTTGGTCTGCTAATGACAGTCAATAAGAAAATATTGTGATTTGCTTGACCAAATTTGACCATTAAATGGTTAATATTCTATTCATTTATATCACCATTACCTTATTGTTGTCATACAGGTCAATGTACGTAAGCCATTGTTTGTCACAATGAAATCCTTATTTCACACTCTGCCTCAGGTTTCTCATTGTTTATAAGACATTGTATGTAAACTTTGTGTAAATTAGAAACTACTGAATGACTCATCACTAAATTATTCAGGGCTGTGGCTAGAAATTCTTTATGATTTAAGAAATAGTAATTTGAATATCTTAAAGCTGAAGAAACATCTTAAGATCTTCACTACGAGTTCCTCATGTATGAGGAACTCAGTCGTGAAGATCTTAAGATGTCCCTTCAGCTTTAAGAACGGCAAATAATGTGTTGTTGACGTAACCAGTAGTCCATCAAACAGAAGACCACTCTATTGTTTGCTTTCATAAAGCTCATATCAGGATCTGCTTTCTAGCTGAGACGTTCACACTGTATCCTTTTACAACTGATGAGAAATCTTAGCTGGGTTCAATATATCAATACCAGGAATCATAAAGGCCATTTATTTTTAACTTACATGCCATTCCTGGTAGTGGTTGAGTATTCTAATGTTCCATCAGCTTTTATGAATGATTTAAAGTCTAGATTTCAAGGATAAAAGACAAAATATGAAAAAGCATTTACAATGTAAGAACCATTACTAGATTAAATATTTTGAGTAATTTGGCTGGGAGCTGAGTGTGGTGCGAGTTCCAGTCAAATTAGTTTCCAAATAGTCGACTGGAGATGAAATTGATATTTTGGGACCTCTGTCATTAATACTTTAACATGTAATTCAATCAGTAGTACAACATAAAATGAGATTCATAAGCTTTATTTACTAATTTTAAAATCACTATGACTACCATTCATCAATGCACTCGCTGAACTCTCGACTCAAATGCACTGAACTGAAGGGCAATGACCAGTAACCGGCAGGTAAAAACTTATCTGATTGAAGTAATTCCTTATCATCTATCAACTTCACTTTGCAATCAGCCAGAAATTTTGTAAGCCATGACCTGCCAGGTGGTGCAGTGTCAAGGCTTGATGCTGTGTCTGTATTGGGCAGAACTGCAGTTTCTGGATGACGTCTTTCTTGTAGCACTGGAAAGCGGGATTGACGTGATGGTAGCGCTAACTCGGGGAGGCCTGTAAAAATAAAACACCCATCTGCTCATTATCACTCTGTTCATCATCTTCAAGTGCAGCAGATAACTGAGCCAGTTTTTTTAGTGATAAATTGTCAAAAATACGTTTCTCTTGGCCTGGAAACAAACAATCGCTGAGTAAAAACATCCATTTTCTTGGCCAATCGTGATCATTAAAGGCTTTTAAGCACCTTTCATCCTGCATGTTGCTGATCATAAGCTGATGGACGGATGGACAGAGGTCATTCTGTGATGTTGCTGATCATAAGCTGATGGACGGATGGACAGAGGTCATTCTGTGATGTTGCTGATCATAAGCTGATGGACGGATGGACAGAGGTCATTCTGTGATGTTGATGATTAACCTGTTACTGGTCAAGACAGCCAAAACCAGAAGCAGTGATCCTGACTAATTATGTCCATTTGTAGGCCAAGAAAGGACTACTTTTGGAATTTATCCACTAATGACTGGTTCAATAAGTGAGACAATCATTCCAGTAATAATCTTTAAAAAGTCCTTGCGGCCAGCAAATGAAGGGTTAAATGAGCATAACAACTCGGTAACAATAGTCTGCCTAAGAACCATAGGCTGTTTGCTAAATGACATCTTTGAAAGGTAACTAACGATACCCTGCTCATTTCTAGCTGTGACCCACTCATTTCTAGCTCTGACCCACTTTTCTAGCTGTGACACGTTCATTTCTAGCTGTGACCCGTTCTTTTCTAGCTGTGACCCATTCATTTCTAGCTGTGACCTGCTCATTTCTAGCTGTGACCCGTTCATTTCTAGCTGTAACCCGCTCATTTCTAGCTGTGACCCGTTCATTTCTAGCTGTGACCCGTTCTTTTCTAGCTGTGACCCGTTCATTTCTAGCTGTGACCCGTTCTTTTCTAGCTGTGACCCGTTCATGTGACCTGTTCATTTCTAGCTGTGACCTGTTCTTTTCTAGCTGTGACCCGTTCATTTCTAGCTGCGACCCGTTCTTTTCTAGCTGCGACCCGTTCATTTCTGTCTGCGACCCGCTCATTTCTAGCTGCAACCCATTCATTTCTAGCTGCGACCCGCTCATTTCTAGCTGCGACCCGTTCATTTCTAGCTGCTACCCGTTCATTTCTAGCTGCGACCCGCTCATTTCTAGCTGCGACCCGCTCATTTCTAGCTGTGACCCGTTCATTTCTAGCTGCGACCCGTTCATTTCTAGCTGCGACCCGTTCATCTCTAGCTGCGACCCGTTCATTTCTAGCTGCGACCCGTTCATTTCTAGCTGCGACCCGTTCATTTCTAGCTAAGCTCCACCCACTTTTTACACATGTTGGAATCGAATGTGAAACTTTGGAAGCTGAATTCCCAGAATCTGAATTTCAAGGTAACTATACAGATAAGCTGTTAAATATTTGGAAACTAATTTGAATGAGGGCGGGTGTTACCATATGCAGCACCTGCAGCTCCCAGTCAAATCAGCTTGAAGACATACTATTCATACACTTTAGTGACGGACTGATTTTCTTGATGGAGCGACTACATCATTTTGATTGTGATGTCAGCTAATGAACGACATATTTGATTAAGATGTCACATACATGAGTGATTGTGATGTCACATACACGAGTGATTGTGATGTCACATACATGAGTGATTGTGATGTCACACATGAGTGATTGTGATGTCACATACATGAGTGATTGTGATGTCACATACATGAGTGATTGTGATGTCACATACATGAGTGATTGTGATGTCACATACATGAGTGATTGTGATGTCACATACATGAGTGATTGTGATGTCACATACATGAGTGATTGTGATGTCACATACATGAGTGATTGTGATGTCACATTGAGTGATAGATCGGATTATAAGCACAAAGGTATAATAAATATGTATAAAGAACAACTCAGACTTTGGAATCACCAATCTGCATGGTTATCTCTATAGGATCGAATTTGTGTAGTTGGTGTATCCATTACTCCTCTTTTTCTTTTCTTCTCATATGAGTTCTGTCAGCGTCCTCCGGATTGTGAGGGAGAACTTGTTCTTGTATGTAAAAAGTAGTTCTCGTGTCCCTTCACGATCCAATTCTCTTTATCACACAATCTGGGGGAAATTACTACGCCAATGTCTACTCATTACACACAAGATTCTTATCTTGATCTCGTCTTGAAGGAGATCTCGTGAAACAGGAATGAAGTAAATGTACATATTCATTGCTAGGTTATTTCACAATGGATTTTTGTCTGGCCTGCAAAGCAGAAAAAGCGAGACAGATATCCTATTCCGACGGCGTCAACATTAAGTTTTTGCATTTTTCAGTTTATATTTCAGGATTGGTTAAGCCTATTGCAACTGAACTTGGATACATGGTAACCTATAATGTTAAGCAGCAGCATGATGATGTTGGGGTCACAAGATCAAAGGTCTAGAACAGAACTCTGTTATTTCAACATTAAGTTTTTGCGTTCAGCAAAACCTTTCAGCTTATATTTCAGGATTGGTTAAGCTTATTGCAACTGAACTTGGATACATGGTTACCTATAATGTTAGGCAGCAGCATGATGTTGGTGTCACAAGATCAAAGGTCAAGGTCACTTGTGACCTTGATACAGAACTCTGTTATTTCAACATAAAGTTTTTGCGTTTAGCAAACCTTTCAGCTTATATTTCAGGATTTGTTAAGCCTATTGCAACTAAACTTGGATACATGGTTACCTATAATGATATGAAGCAGCTTGATGATGTTAGGGTCACAAGGTCAAGATCACTGTGACCTTGACCATGGTGCGCACGTTTCTTGAAAAGCCCTTGAATTTTGACCATTGGCTTGAAAAGCCCTTGAATTTGCCAGTTGCCTTGAAAAGTACTTGAATTTGAGTCATCCCCCTTGAATAGCCCTTGAAAATGACTATTTCCACCCAGTTATTTTTTGTGAACAAAGATTTCAGTCGAGTAAATAAAGATTAAAATAAAAAAGATTTTGTTTTGTCGTTTGTCATTCTTTCCGTATCGATCGGTAATATTTCTGATAAAACTACGCGTTCTTGACGTCATATATCTATAGTAAATGGGATAATACCATTGGCCTGTTGTCTCCGTGATTAGTTATGCATATGCGAACATAGCAGCGATTCCCGGTGGTTAGAATCAGTTCCCGATTGCGCTACTTGAATACACTATGTACCGGGAACTGGCCGGGGATTACCCTTTACGAAAATTACCGGAAATTTATATGTTAATGCGTCGTAACTGGTTTCCGGTACGCATTACTTTAGCATAGCACACTACCGGGAACTAATTTATGAAAGTTACCGAGAAGTTCACGGAACAAATGAATAAATGTGGCGTACATTTGTAAAAGTTCGCGGTAATTTTTCGAATCTGTGAGTTATTGTGAGGTCTATTCCTTTCGCTATACTGAATATTTAAGTTATAAACATGGGAAAGTGCGTGTAAGCTGTTGCTACTTTAGCCAGTAGGCCGCAGTCACTCAGGTTTGCAGCCCTTGAAAATTGGAATTCAGAGCCTTGAAAAGGCCTTGAAAAAAATTGTCAGTCTGCTGTACGAACCATGTTGACACAGAACTCTGTTATCTTCTCAGCTTATATTTCAGGATTGGTTAAGCCTATTGCAACTGAACTTGGATACATGGTTACCTATAATGTTAAGAAGTAGCATGATGTTGTGGTACACAAGGTCAAAGGTCAAAGTCACTGAACTTGATACAGAGCTGTGCTTTTTCAACATTAAGTTTTTGCGTTTAGCAAAACTTTTCAGCTTATATTTCAGGATTGCTTAAACCTATTGCAACTAAACTTGGCAGCACGATAACATTGAGGGCAGAAGGTCAAAAGTCAGGGTAACTGTGACAAACAGGAGACAGGCGAGACATTAAATTCAGCGGAATTCTTGTTATCATTGTTAGAACTGATGGGTATACTAAATTTTCAAAAACACATCTTGTCCTTCAAATTTCCATTTCCCAATAAACTCCTGCATTGGATAAAATACTGTACCTGAATCTTGTTCATGTTTCCTGAGATATGTGATGAGAGGCTTGTTCTGATACAGCACCTGTCAGAAATAGAGTAACACATTTAGTCAGTGTAGTTCCTATACATATCTGATTACTCGGGTAAATTTGAACTGTTTCATCTCCCAACTGGTGAAGGTGCCTGACAGAGCATTCATAGCTGTCTTGGTCACTCCCTTGGTCAGTTGTGAAAGTTTTGACAGCTATCTTTATCAGCTGAGCGGGGTCACTGTTCAAATTATACTGCCTTCACTAGATTTTTTATATTTACTCGCACCACCAATGGCCAGTGTGTGAATTAACATCGATACTATTGGTCTGTTTGGGTTTTTTCTTTGTCTGTTTATCTGCAACATATACTGTGAAGACATGAAGGTAGAATCACCAGATTTGGCACACACCTATATATCATGATATTTACTGTTTACGATTGCTTTGAGGTTGCGTCAAATATCTAGTACATTTGGGTCACTAAGGGCATTGGCAAAACATAGCAGAATGGCATCAATCTGCATACCCTCTAGTGAAGTCTGATTATGAGCCATCCACTTAATGTCAAATGCAAACTGAAACTACATGTTCACCAAATATACCCAATAAAACAATTTAATGATCTTCAGCATCACACATGTATGCAGACATTCACGTATGCACCAAACACACTATATTCAATGCCTTACTGCCCTACATACACATGCACAGCGTTTCTATTCAATGATTGACAGTATGACTAATGTAGCGTGATATGTCTAGTCTCAAGTATGTGCTTTATGACAGTGCATGTACCTGATCATAAGCTCTGGCTTTCTTCACATTCTTCAGTTTTAAGCCAGAGATAGCAGCGATCCAATGTCTGGGGCCCAGGAACATCTCGCCACCCACACCCTGAATCTGACCATCGCTCAGTAGATTAGACAGGAAAACTTTCTCCTGAAATAGCAAAATTGATGATGTTTTGTGCTCAGGATTGTGTAGTGTATACACCATCTTTTATTTCGCAGATCTGACATGACGACCCACCATCCTTTTAACCCTTTAACACTCGTCGGCCAAAAACGGCTTCAGCAGTGGTCTTGAAAAATGGCCATTTCCAGACCAAGTGAGGACTAGTTTTGAAAATTTACCACTGGAATGACTGGCTCGATAACCGAGCCAGTCATTCCAGTGGTAAATTTTCAAAAATAGGCTTCTGGATCGTTTTCTATGACAAAATTTACATTTTCTTTAACCCTTTAACCCTCGAATTTGTTCACGTGTTTACATACAAATGTCATATATTGATGGTTCAACGTCACTTACCGATAGCCACCAATACCTGAACTATCAGCACCACTGGAGTGCCTATAGGTATAATGTTTGCCATGATATTGAATTGTTGCTTTTTCGTCAAAATATGTTGCACCAAAATGATAATAATAAGCATAAACATATTTACAGCAACAATAATATTAATAAGAAATAATGAAATTAGAAAATTAGATTTAATGTCTGTTAACAGAATTTCATGACAAGTTAGCATGAACCTGTAAGCATTAATGGCCTGGTCTGCATGCACATTGTCTTGTGGCTATTGAGAATGGCACACTTTCTTTTCTATCTATTTCTCCAAGCTACATATTATGATCCAGCACAATTAAGCCTAATCTTAACGATAACGCTAAAACTACCAATAAAACAAAATTGAACCGTAAACCCCACTCTCAACCAAAAAAAATGTTTGGAAAAGAAAGGTTAGCCATGAGAACAAACTGAAAACCTGGCTAAAGAAGTTCAGGTGAACTAGGGGTAAGAAGGACAATGCAGGTAAAGATGTGCAAGTAATGGCTGACATGCTATAACAATCAATCTTTATGTGTATGCTGATATCTTGTCATGTAGATAAAATACCAGTGCACATGTCTTATTTTGGGTGCTTTGAACTGAATGAAATATCCTAACAGCCTAAGGCAGACTTCATCTTATTGTGCAGTCAGTAATCCTGTTATAAACTCAGCTATACACATGTTTTTGCACCTGTATGCTATTGATTACTTCTACTCACCTTGTGCTTGAAACTAAGGATACATGCGCCTGGCTGAATTAAGCCCAGTTTTATCATACTAACAAGGGGGAGATATTTACTCTTCTCATCCGCCTAGAACAAAGAAATAACCACACCATTACAGTCAAACCTGCACATGTCCTATAGAGACACTAGATCATGAGCATTTCTATGTGCGGATCCAAAATGCATCTCCTATGGCAATTGACATTGATTAGTTTGAATGATCACATTTGGATAGTACCCAAGATGGTCACGTATCACAAGCTTGATGATATTTCACTCAAAATGTTACTTCAGATGTGGTAATTATGAACGATGATGAAGATGACGACGACAAAATTGAAGATGATAATGATGACGACAACACTGGTGATGACAACAACATTGATGCTGCTGATGATGATGACAACATTGATGATGATGATGATAACATTGATGATGATAATGACAACATTGATAGTGATGATGATGACAACATTGATGATGATGATGACAATGACAACATTGATGCGATGATGATGATGACGACAACGACGATGATGATAACACTGATGCTGTCGCTGACTGACGACGACAACATTGATGATGATGATGATGATGAAATAATGACTATGATCAAGATGATGATGACTGATAAAAAGACAAACACTAAAGCTAGTTGCCCAATTTGTTAAGGAGATTAGTAGAAATTACTGCTCCACTAATCCAGATGGTTAGTAGCTCCACCAGGTTAATTGCATGCTCTGGAGCTCTGGTCATCAGACATTCACATACCAAATTTTACGTCTGTGAAGGTGTCCAAAGTGGAAGTCATATGTTGAACATGACAAACATGGGGGGGTTTAAAAAAATCTGATACATTTTACTTAGCTCATTCAGTTACAAATACACACTATTTATAATGACATGAATCATGGCTTACCACTGACATCTCTTGGCTATGGACAATGGCAACATCTGTACCCAGACCACACTGTTCCATCATTGCTGACTTTGTTAATGTCAAACAGGGTGTCACTGTTGAGCTGTCTACATGGGTGACGCTGATGACGGGTTCATTATTTTCTAAAGTCCTACATGAACCAGCTGGACCACTAATTAGGCTGGTATTTCTTTTCTCTGCTACTCGGTGACTGGCTTTAGCATTAGTAAATGTTGTCTTTTGACTAATACTGGAAGGTAGTGTCATACTATTTTCTGATGACATGAAATTGCTAGTAGTTCCTGGCACATGCTTAGGTGTGCTATTCACAATTATATACATTTGGTCTTTATTGCCTTGTGCAGTAAGTGGCAAGACCTTATCGTCATGCAATACAACAGACTTTTGTGCATCCATCTCACCTTTTTGATTAGTTAGTGACAGGTTCATCGGCAAGGAAACACATCTCTTGTCTACCATACATTGGTTTTGAACCAATGTTTCCCCTTCAACCCGATGCGGCTGCGGTATATACTGTATGTGCTGTATTAAGTGTACATTATCAGCGCCATTAATAGGTAACTGACCTGACCAGTGTTGTAGGTCATTTTGGTGTGTCATCTCATTACTGGCATACTGTTGTACTTGACTCCCTGTTTGTCCGAGAACTGCTAGTGGCAGAGGATTTATAACAAATTGAGTATCTAAAGACGGTTGCTGTGTTTGACTGTAACATTGAGAGTCCATTGATGCTCTACTGTACACTTGCGACAGAGAACTTTGATTATCTTGTGAAGATATGAATTGCGGTTGAGAGGTAGTGAATGTGTGATTGACATGTGTCGCTCCAGACATAGCTTTATTGTCACTGCAATCATCAAAGTATTTTGTAGTAGGAAAAGAAAGAGATGCATTATTAGGCATAGCACGACTGGAGTTCAAATCTTTTCCACCAAATTGTGTGTCATTCCAGTTCTTGGTCTCACACTGTGATGATTTATAAGCAACCGGTGGCTGGCTGGCAGATACATGTATTCCTCTGTTAATCCCTATGTTTCTCGTCTCCTTACTTTGACATTGTTTCTTTAGACTTGCCAAGTCATCTTTGAATACTTGATCAAAACTCTCCTCTTGATAGTGCCTTTTAGATGACCTTGAACCTAAACAGGATGCCTGGGCTCTAGAATTCCTTCCTTCTTGCACTCGCTCAGTAGATTGATAATCCTTCCTTACATTAAAATGAAGACATTCTCTACTGAAACCAGCTTGTTGTATCCTCTGATGCTGAGAGGTATTATTGCGGATGTTTAGACAGTTATCGGGAATCCTTGGCCCCATTCTGTTAAATGATTTTTGTGATTGGGTGAATTCTGATTGCCGAGCTAGAGATATTAGTCTGTTATCAAAGTT
Organism: Chaetoderma sp. LZ-2023a; assembly: GCA_034401795.1. Classification (NCBI taxonomy): domain Eukaryota; kingdom Metazoa; phylum Mollusca; class Caudofoveata; order Chaetodermatida; family Chaetodermatidae; genus Chaetoderma; species Chaetoderma sp. LZ-2023a. The sequence continues at coordinate 14,586,493 of CM067370.1, forward strand.
CTTATTACTCACAGGTACTTTTGCTTTTGTCAGCATCACATTTCTATATTTACTATCTCCGTTAATCGCACTGTTTATAAACTTAATTCTTCTTTCAATCGTCCGCTGGTGTTGACACAGTTGTGAGAGTCGTTTCTGTCGTCCGGTTAATGAAGTAAACCATTGCCTGATGTTGTATTCATTCTCCGCACGTTGTATGGCACTACAGATATGCTTCTTTTCAGTCGTGTGAGCAGTCCACAGATTACCCAAGATGCTCTGAATGGCCGCTGCTTTGCAACTCATTATGGACAGCTCTGTAAAAAGAGTAGCAAAATAGTCAGTATAACCTGCTGGCTGCTACAGAGACCACCTATCTTCTGGTCCAAAAGATAGTAGTTCCTAAACACTATCATAGCATATATTGACCACAGAAATATGTGACAGCAACTGATATATACAATGAGACCAGTAGCTGTCGGGTCTGTGACTATATGTTTGTTAAGTAATGATGTACTTCTGGTTCTACCTGTTTGTTAGCCACCTAAAAATCAACCAATCGAAATTCTGAATAGAAGATCTAAAGCCTACCACTATAGATTAGCATCCTTCCACCCAAATTTGGATAAAATCCACCAAGCAGTTAATGAGGAAATGATTTTCAACAATTTCCGGTAAAATGTTTCATAAAATCTATAATTTTCACCCCAAAACTTGACAAGTAAAATTCTGAATAGAATTTCTGGAGCCTGCCATGATAGGGTGATTCTCTCGAGCAGCTAATGTGATGCGTTTTGACAATTTCCAGTAAATTGGTCATAAGATCTCAGATTTTCAACCTAAAAATGGACAAATCTAAATTCTGAATAGAATTTCTGGAGCTTTCCCCGATAAGGTGTCAGCCAACGAGGTTTGAAATCCGTCAAGCGGTTAATGATGAGTAGAGTTTTGACAATATTCAGCCAATTTTGCATAAAATCTAAGATTTTCAACAAAAGAAAATTTACCAATCAAAAGTCTGTACACACGTTCCTACACCAATAGGGTCCTTCCAGTCAAATTAGGTTGAAATCTGCCAAGCGGTTAATGGGGAGTAGTGTTTTGACAATTTCAGGTAAATTTTTCATAAAATCTAAGATTTTCACCCAAACAATTGACCAATCAAAATTCTGTAGACACTCTGAAGCCTACACCCATAGGAACCTTCCTGCAAAATTAGGTTGAAATCTCCCAAGCAGTAAATGAGGAGTAGCATTTTGACAATTTCCAGTAAATTTTTCATAAAATTCAAGATATGCAGCCAAAAAATTGACCACATTTCCATTACATACAAGTTCTGAAGCTGACCGTCATATGGTCAGTCCAGTCAAATTAGTTTGAAATCTGCAAAGTGGTTAACGCGTAGCGTTTTTAATTAAAAGTTGATGGACAGATGGACTGGTCTTTCAGGCCAGGTGTTTACCTTCCCCTACCAAAGCTAATGAGCTCTATCTGCTCAGAGCCACCTGCTTTCCATGGATGCATCAGATATATTTGTTTGTTGCACCTCCACTGTTGGGTGAAATGCCCTTACCACAGGAAGGCCAGTACTAGTAGAAGCTACATTGCAAGAGGTTATTTGTCTGCCATTTTGTAGATAGAGCTCATCCTACTACCACTCTGGTGTTGCAACAATCTCAGGAACAAGGCAAATTATTTTCAAAACATTCAAAAGAATATTTTTAGATCTGGATTAGAAATATTTTTTTCAGATTTTCTTGACTTTTTTATCATGTCCAAAGCTGTCATAGCGTGTCAAATCATCCAGAATAAATTTAAGATAAAATACCATCTCCAATTTTTACGAAATTTCTTGTGGCACAAAAAGACAATCCGACTAACAGTTCAAGAGTTATGGCCTTTTGTCAAAATTCTTTTACCCTGAATATGAGATTTGTGAAAAAATTCCATTCTGCCATAACGCCAAAATCTTCCTAGTGATAACAAAGATTCTTTATGCTAATACACATCAAAGCGCATTCATTACATCTGGTTTTTGCATGATTTTAAATTTTTGGGCAAATTCCAAAGGGTCATAACTCTTGAACTGTTGGGCAGATCCGACTAAAATTTGAGATTTCTGGTTTTTGCATATGAGACAAAATGTTATACAAATTGGAATAAGTGCCATTTCTTTTATTGGGTGATTTGAGATGGAATGACCCATCATCCTAGTGTACAGTCACACCCTATCCTATGTTAAAATTTAAGCCAAATCGAACCAGTAGTCTCCGAGATAACCACAGATCCTGAACTTGATCCAGATTCTTTTATTTTGGATCAGGGCCAACTCCCAGAAATCCTCATGCACGCCAAGATCCTTTGTTGTGTCAAAATTAGAGCCAAAGCGGATCAGAAGTATTTGAGATACAACTCCGGATAGGCAGGCAGGCACTCACCCTATAACAATACCCTCTTCTCCTTCCCCGATGTGAGGATAAAAGAATGACTGTTTTGTTATGTGATAATTATCTCCCATACCTCTTTGTGTAGGTTTTCTTTCATTAAGTAAACCTTCTCTGAGTAATCTCTGCTTCGTGGAAATCTTCTCTAATACCCGCAACTCCTCATGCTCATGTTGCTGTGGTAACAGAAATGTCATTCAAATATGTGTAAAACAATAAGAAATTATGATAATGCAATCATGTCGACACACACTGGGTAAAAAATAGATGGCTGAATGATAATTTGTCAGAAAATTTAAGAATTAAAATTAACCCTCTACAGGGCAAATTTAGTTCGGAAAATCAAAACATTAGCTTAATGAGTGTCGATTTACAGGCCAAGAAATGGCTGTTTTTGAAAATTTACAATTTAAATGACAGGTTATGTTATCAAACCAGGTATTCTGGTGGTAAATTTTCAAAAATAGTCTTCTGGCCTGCAAATGGTGCATTATTCAAGACTATAACAAAGGCCATTTTGGTCGGCTTGGCTTAAAGGATTAAGGAAGAGCATGCACATGCGCACATACGCATGCAAGCGCACATGCACGCACGCTAGAAATATGAGTGATAACCTAACTAACTATATTTCATCTGTATACATGTATTGAAAATTGTTACCTTGAGTTAAATGAGTTTGGATTGCATCTAGAATTTGAGAAGAGCACCATATATTGCTCTGACATCTATCTGAATATACTGGATTGAACGACATGTGAAGCAGCTATACATAACACTAGAGGGATCCATTTCTAGCTATGCCCCACCCACCCACCCATACCTAAGTTTTGCCCACATATTGCGGGTGTTGGGATTGATTTATATACTTTGAACCCTGACTTCCCAAAGTCCCATTTCCAAGGCAACTCTACAAGTAAGCTGTTGAATATTTTGAAACTAATTTGACTGGGTGCTGTTGCAGCCTATATATGGCAACAGCACCCAGTCAAATTAGTTTCAAAATATACAACGGAATGTTTATTAAATAGTAGGCATACAATTTGTACACTTGATGGCCTATTCAATATTCATGATGGAACTAGAGGCATCATTCATTACACATTTTGATTGTGACATCAGTCTATATGTGACATCATTTATTATGATGTTATATACTTGACTGACAGATAAGATCTATCCATTACAGGTAGATCATGATTCAGATCCTATCGAAGTGTCAATACAGAGTATGGATTGTAAAAGCAAGAATTTATTGTAAGAAAGGAATTAAGGGAACAGCCAAATAACGTTGATTGGTAACCTCTTGTAGTAGTCAGGATTCAGCCAAGGATAAAATTTGTGCCAAACATTTTTTTAGGTAGTTCAAGGGACTTGTGAGTTGCTCAAGCTTTTCATAAAATTATATTTTGATACACCTATTTCACTGATGTTTTAGTTCCTTAAACTTAAAATTTCATTAAGATCACCACAACAACACGCCAGGGATGATGTAATAATAATATGTAATAGTAATAGGCTATTACAGTGATTTCCATGTAATAGTAATAGAAATAGATTGTTAATTTTGCAATGTAATAGTAATAGTAATAGATTGAAAAGTAATAGGTATTACTTGTCTATTACAGGGGTATCTTATATGCTCAGTATACAAGCCACAAAATTCTGCTTCCACATATTTTTAATATATACACCTGTGCAAAAGTTAAGGACCAGCAAAAACAATAGAACGTAGAAACATGATGGTACAACTAGGCTGCCATACTTTTTGTCCCCGCGTTAGCTGACATAATTCCAAGTACGAAATGCACATGCATGCATGACTTCACGCCGCTTGATGTCCGTGCGTGGCGGGAAACAGCACACGTGTTCAGTTATGTAAAAGTCCAGTTTGAGGTGTAGAACATTACATACACATTTAGGCGACAAGATTAGGAATTTTGTGTTCATGACCGTGGTTTATTTGTACAGAGAGAATTAGCTCTTGATTGTGAACCGCTATGGCAAGACGAAGGTTAAGTGATCGTGTGAAATGGCAAATCATAGGCATGCATACCACTGGTATGTCATGCAGAGAGATTGGCAGACAGCTGAACATTAACCATACTGTAATCAGTCGTTTGATTGCAAAACATGGGCAAACTAACGAGGTGAAGGACAGGCCTAGATCTGGAAGACCGAAGAAGACTACTGCACGTGATGATCGAGCCCTAGTACGCCTTGTTAGGAGATCTCCATTCACCAACAGCAGAGTGCTCATCCAGCAATGGGAAACGCGCAATAGAGTGTCAATGTCTACCGTCAAAAGGAGACTGTATGCTGCTGGCATGAAAGCTAGGAGACCTGTCAGACGTCCTCTCCTCACTGCACACCACAAAGAGGAGCGTCTGAGGTGGTGCAACGAAAGAAGACACTGGAACATGAGATCCTGGAGACGGGTACACTGGTCCGATGAAAGTCGGTTCCTGCTTCATGCCACAGATGGTCGAACTCGTGTATGGAGGTCCAGACGCACGGCGTACGACCAACGTAACATCATGGAAGAAGTTCCATTTGGTGGAGGTTCCGTTATGATATGGGGGTGCATCTCATTTGATTGTAAGCTGGATCTGTTGACTGTACCTGGAACACTAAATGGACAAAGATATCAAGATTCCATACTGGATAGAGTTGTGGTCCCTCATTTTGTAAATCATGCACCTGGAACCCACCCTATATTCATGGATGACAACGCCCGACCACATCGTGCTAGAGCTGTGCATGAATACCTCCGCCAGAATGCCATCGAAACCCTACCATGGCCAGCAAGGAGCCCTGACATGAACCCTTTTGAGCATATCTGGGACATTCTGGGAAACATGGTGAGAAGGAGGGATCCTCCTGTGCAGAACCTACAGGAATTAACAGACGCACTCCATCTTGAATGGCAACGAATACCACAATGGCGTATCAGTCGGTTGGTGACCAGCATGAGACGTCGTGTCCAAGCCGTCATCCAGGCACAAGGTGGATATACCCGGTATTAATAATGACAGTCTCAAACTCGTGCACAGATGTTAAACTTCGTTTTCAGACACCATTAATGACAATCTAGCCACGTGTGTCAACTGTAGGGCAATAGTTGTCAGTTGTGTCAACGTAACCATATTCAGGCCTCGTTTTCAAGTTCAAACAAAAACATACAGTGTTTCCCCACCATCATAATCAGCATTCCTCTAGTTGCATTATTACCTCTTGCACTAAGATGGATGGGTACATAAATGTTTATGCTATTGCTTTCTTCATAGCACATGAATATACCCTCGCATGTGCGTAAAAATAGGGTGGTGCTTAACTTTTGCACAGGTGTATATAATACTTTTGCACAGGTGTATATGTAACAGACAGAAAGAAACAGACAAACATTGTATCTGCTGATTAACTGTTTAATTCTGAATGTCTCTGCTTGCATTAAACTGTTGTTCTTGTAAGACAGCAACAGTTTGCAGCAAGACCTTAGGCTTTAGGTAGCAACAGCCAAATTGGTTTCAAAATATTCAATAGAATAGTTCTTGTATTGATCTTATACTCCAGAGTTTTAGAATCAACGTTCACCGATGACACTCTTTCTATCAATTTACAAGTAAACATATTGGAAATTCGTGGAATATTTTGAATATAATTTGGCTAGAAGCTGTTGTTTTCTAAGGCAGCAACTGCTTCATTGCAAATTAATTTCAGAGTACTAAACAGAATATTTGCTCCAGGATAAAAAATGCCGGTTATCTGGTTTGCATAGGTGAAAGATTCATTCTTAAATAAAGTGTTATATTTTAAATAGGCATTAGGTAGATAAAAAAAAATTACACATGGCTGTGAAAAGGTGAATTGTCTACTAATACCTTTTCTTTCAATGGATCTCATTATTGCTTACATAATGATTGAAGGCTTAATTCCAGTCAAATTGACTCCCAGCATGGTGTCTGGGGAACAGAGATTGTGTCAATAACTAATCTATTTACATGTACTTCTGAAATATCAGTGGCCTAATACCGTAAAAATTTGACTAAAGGACGCAGTTTTTTTGTCAAAATACATCTACTAGAAAGGGGGGTGCGTCCTATAATCGAGAACATTCCTTCCGCACATTTTTGGGTCGAAATCTTTCTTAAAAATTCACAGATTATTATTATACCACGGAAATTGAACTAAATGTTACCCTAGACAATTCGCGCCGCCTGATGACTATGTTTAATGTATACTAAAAAAACACCAAGCGGAAGTGAAATTATTTAATTGGGGCGCCTAAATATTGCTTATTCTTTAATACATATCACTTATTACACAAGGGTCGAAATACTTGCAGCAGTGCACCCAGTTATATCACATACATGCACCATACAATATCTACATGCACAGCAAATCTTACTATTATTTTACTTACCAATGTAGAAATGCATCATTGAGTATCATCTTTTTAAATTATGTAATGCTTGTAATCACTGAAGGTGAGTAACTGTTCTTTACTTGTAAATAAATCTGTGCTTAAAATGTTTATAATCATGGTCTTTGCTCTTTTCTATAAATTACTTATCAACCATTCACTGTGTTTGTTGTTTATATTAGTTTAAATGTCAGTAAAATGTTATATAACAATCAACTTGAACTAACAAACTCAACAAGATTAATACACAACTTTAGATGGCAATTCTATTAAAAATATTAAGATTTTATTAAAGATTATGTCTTTTACATAAAATTTAACAAGAACTTTTATTATTCTTAATAGAAATTTATCTAGCCTGCTTAGCAGCCATGACACTGTAAGTGACTGTGTTAGTCTGTATCATTCTGAACAGCTACTTGATCCTGATGATGATGAATCATTGTCACTCTCACAGTCACTGACTGGGGAAGTCCTTTTCCCTCTCGGACCGTATGGCTTTACCCTTGGCCTGCGTCTCTGTTTGCCACCTGTCCACCATGACTTTATGGCATCATCAGGGCAGTATTGATTAACTGGTGTCTTACAGTTCAGATTTAGAAACATTAAAGAAGTCAAACTTTCTGTTTGGAGTTTTGCTCTCCAGTCAGTTTTTGTCCTTTTCATTAAAGAAAACCCCCCCGTTCACATTCTGCTGAGCTAATTGGTAGTACCATGCTGATCTGTACCAGCAGTAATATCAAGGGCATGTCCTGGGCCTTGGATTTCATTATTTCACTCCAAAAGTCAACGTATTTCATTGATTTCTTGGAAGGCACTATTTTCTTGCACATCAATTCCTTTAGATCACACCACTCATTTAGAAGGTCCTCTAGAGTTGTATTTCTGGAGTCCATGAGAACAATAAATCGCTGGTATAACGATGTCACACATTGATTACCATAGTCATGCAGGTCATCCTCTGTACTTGGCAGAACAGCAGGTTAAAAAATACTGAAGGCAGTCATAATAGTGTCTTCATCATGCAGCAGAGAAGCAAAACGTTTGTCAATGTGCATGATAGTTTTTGTAGCAACTGATTTTGCAATGTTTTTAACAGCTAGGCCTACTGCACCACCAATTGAGTCTGTCTCTTTGGCTTTTTTTCTCGAGGAAACAGAGCCACCAATAGGCTTGTCAAGCTTCACACCACGATACATATTTTCTCCATTAGCATCTTTGATTATTCCATCAGTCATTATTTCATCAAGTGACTCTGTTGCTTTTGTGAGCTTCAGTTTTGTAGACTTAATCCTGTTCATTACCACATCTGGTGTCAAATCATTTGTCTGCAATGTTATACTGAGGAAACTCATGTATTTAAAGTATTTCATCAGAAAGTTCATGAACATTACAAATTTTGTTGAGGTAAGTATCTTCAGTCATGATTTAGCCTTTTCCTTATTTTCAGCTTTCCCTGAGCCGGTAATCGAAACTTGTTCTAAGTGTGTAACCATGACTGGCCAGTCTTTGTGAATAATTCCCAGTGCTTTATCATGATGTGCCATCCACCTTGTCCCTGTTACTTTGCTTGGCTTCAAAATTGGCATGTTAAGACCTGTCGCTGACTGCTTAAGAGAACTCCATGATAGGGGTGAATTTTTGTAAAATCTGTATATCTGGTCTAATAATTGTTCAAGTGTCGTAATATGGAACCTCTCTGATTGTGTCTTTGATTGCAAGTTTTAATCTGTGTGCACAACAATGGACTACCAACAAGTGAGGAACCTCAGCTTTAAACCTTGCGGCAACACCAGATATACGGCCCATGTTAACACTAGCACCATCCATACAACATCCAACAAGGTTTATTTTCCAGTTTATCTTTAAGTCAGTTTCCATAACATCTTTGATGGCATTAAATACTCCCTCAGCATCACTTTTGCCAAGGGCCCGAAGTGCGACAAATCTGGTCACTTGTAGTTTAGTTTCTGGGTCAATATATCGGACATAAACACACTCTTCATCTATAGTACCTCTGTCTGTGCTGCCATCAGAGAAACGAAAACACTTCCATGACCTTCATTTTTTCTAACATAATCTGTCTTTCTGATGCATGAATGTAGTGAACAAATGTCCTGGCCTGTTTGTCATTACAATAAGATGTAGCAAGTTTTACTCCATTTGTCCTTTGAAGGTCTGTTAAAACAGCAAAGTCTGAGTATGGTCTGCATGACTGGGCTATATAATATGCTGTTGTAAATAAGGTTCTTGTTTGATCATAGTCCTGACTCTCCATATTAATGATAGCTTTTTCAATTGGCCGTTCTGTGGATTTTGTAAGATCTGTTTTGTGAGCAGACATAGCAGTTAAGTGAGTGAATGACTTTTCATGGTCTTCCACAATTTTCTTTCTTAAACTACTGCAACCATCTCTAAATGCAGTTGGTTTTTTAGCCTTATCAAATTTACAACACACCTGGCAGAACATCTTTTTACTTTCTTCATTAAACTGAAGCCAAAGTCGATGTTGTTTCCATGAATCCTGGAATTTGTAGCACTTAGTGTTTGACTTGATTTCACTACAGCTACTGCTGGGCATTGGGCTAAAGCCATCTACAACGCAAGTATCTGCAGCTGGTACTGCTGATTCACTTTCTACCCGTGAATTAGTAGTAATTTCACTGTTACTAATAGTTTTAACTCGTTTGGCTTCGTCACCGCCACTAAAAAATGAAGATATAGTCTTCTGGCTTCTCTTCATTCTGATTTTATCATTAGACACGCGAAACATACATGTATGCTACATTCGCTGCGCTGATTAGCAGACGATCTTAGGGAATTTCCCCAATGAACTTGTGCGATTTATAAAGAGAAAATATGATTGTGAGCTTTGATAAAATGGATTTGTGAAATTAGCCTCGTAGGCGCCAATGAAAATATAGATCGGCAGCCTTTGGAAGAAATCGATTGAACAACACTGATTGTTCCTTTATTAATTCTTCTAAGAAGATAATATATTTTGCATAATTTTGATTGGGTCTTCGTCCACACTCAATTTTAATTGGATAATTCTCATCGCGTCGCCACTGATAGAAGAGGCCTCATAAACGCAATTGTTTTTCCGGTAAATTTGTGAAAAAAACTGATTTATAATGAACTCATTTATCACTAAAAGATTGTTATACATGCTAACTAACCGCTAAAGTCTTTAATAAACTGGATTATATTGCTAAAATACGCAAAGATTAGTCTGATAAAGCTTTTAGATTACCGCTAACCATTTTTGGTACCAGTTTTCGCAAAAATGTTACGTGCACAGTTTTGCAGGTAGCAAAGAAAGGTAGGTGCCCTGATCAAAATCTACGTGCATCTGTGCATGTATGCACCCGTTATTTCGAACCCTGTTATTACATCAAAATTTATCCAGAATTTGACATAAAATGGCGTCGAGAAAAGATACGTGTATAAATCATGTGATTCGCCTCCAATCGCAAAAGATCTTTATTCTAATTAGAGCGAGTACTCGGATCTAAATATTCTGGACTCAGAAATTGCTATATATCATCATTGCGCAATAGGAACTGAATGTTCCCGTACACGTTTGATAACCAACTCCCGTTAGGGCATAAGATTACACAGCGCCTCCAATCACAAAAGAGCCAGATAACCAACTCCCGTTAGCGCATAAGATCACACAGCGCCTCCAAACGCAAGAGTCATTACAACTAGTGACCATCTGAATATTCCCATACCCGTTTTAGAACCAACTCCCGTTAACGCTTAAGATTACACAGCGCCTCCAATCACAAAAGAGCCAGATAACCAACTCCTGTTAGCGCATAAGATCACACAGCGCCTCCAAACGCAAAAGAGCCATTACAATCTGTTTCTATCACACGATTTGTATGTTTTCAAGGAGACGTTTTATGCCAAAATTAGATTGATTTTGATGTAATAAACAATCTTTATTGAAGATACACAATATTTAGGCGGTCCTATTTAATAATTTCTCTTCCACCATGATAATTTTAATGATGCATTAAACAAAGCGCTGAGTGATGGTTATTGTTTATACCAATTTTTGATTTTATAAAGGTACGTGTTTTCTAAATTTAACAGCGTCTTATACTTGATTATAAGTTTTTTGGGCGGATTTTGGTCAAATTTGGGACAGCATCCTATATTCGAGGGCGGCCTTTAGTCGAGAAACTACAGTAACTGTATATTCTTTGTTAACCAACGTTCAAGTTCCATTTAAAATTGATATTGCTGTAAGTTGATCGATATACATCAACTCCTTTCAGCAACAGAAATTTCATAATATTCTGTGGTCTTCCTGATCTTGTAGAATCTAGAATGTTGAGATTTGCCCAGAGAGTCAAACTGGTTAAAATCATTCAAGCATAGACTATTATCTGACCACATCTTAAGAAGTCTGCTATTCACTAACATAGTATCAGTAAATAAATCATGTATAGTGAACTGGGGGAATTTACAGACAAGAGTCTACACTCATTACTCTTATCATTAACCCATGTAACAACTTGTTTATGATGTAAGAAACAATTAATTAAATATTTTGAAATCAATTTTCCTGGAAGACATTACTTTCTGCAGCAATGCCATTCTGTAAAAATATTTTCAAAATATTCAAAAGCTGTCCTATTTGGTTTCAATGAAATTGGGATAAAGGGGCTTCATCAGTGAAAGGGTTAATATACAAATATCTGACTTGTTTTCATTTGCATGCATGTATGCGGGTGTGCATGTCTGTGCGAGCGATACCTATGGTTCAAATGTAATAGTCACTGTAATAGTAATAGCTATGAGAGTCATAGTAATAGTAATAATAATAATAGATCAAATCTGGAGTAATTGTAATAGTAATAGAAGGAATTGAAAGTAATAGTAATAGATGCAATGTAATTACCCCATCCATGCTTGAACGCGCGCACGAACAGACAGTTCTAGGCCTTGCGTACACGGGAAGCAGACGCCGCCCGTATATGAAGGGACGTATTATATAATCTGATCGGTTCGTGTGTTGCAGTTTATGGATCTAAGGGCCTATGCGTCGGTGTCATCAGTCAGGCAGCGCGGGCAGAGGATAGTATTCAGCGACATAAAACAGCAACAGGTTATGATTCTAAGTTCTAATCTCACGATATTTCGTTTACATACACTAGGTTTTCAGTTCAGTTTTTCCTGTTTCTTGATCTTTTTATTCACATGATATTAACTTAATTTATTTCTTCTTGATTTGAGAGCGTTACTTTTGATTTTCATCTCACTTTAATATGTTTGTTTCAATTTTAGCTTAATTTGCCTTCTAGATTTAATTTAACAGACTTTGCCCTCCCTCCCACCCCCAGACCAAAACCCAAGTTATATCTTTACCCAATAAAAGGTACCACCTAAGTAGTATAGATCTACTACCAATAGTAAAATGCCTGAGATGAATCAGAATAATAAAGTTTCTAGACATTATTTATCTGACTAATCATAGCAGCCATTTTGACTGTAAAATGCAGTATTTGAACCAATCAATGACATCAGTGGACCTAAGCGCTGGTCAGTGGGGATTAGCACTGCACAGATAATAAACACCTCACATTGAAAACGGACCTTATTTACTGCTCATTATTTTGAAAACCATTTGTCTAGACATTGTTGCCAGTGACAGCAATGACTTTCAGTTAAAATCTTTTCCAAACAGTCACCTGGTATTATTCTGAAACAATTTTGATGTTTATAACGTCACAAAAAATATCAGCTATATAGTTTAAAACTATTTCGACTGAAACTTGTTGCTGCACCATCAGTGGCCTATTTTCAAATTGTTTTCAGAATAATTTGCGGTATTTTATGTTTCTGCAGAAACCGTAGCCCCACTACTGTCACTAACTGGTTCTCATACAGGCAAATTAACTGCGCCCAGTAGAATCACATTAACACGGTTTATACACCTTTCTGTGTTTCAAATTCCGTGACTTCATGACCAAGATTACCTAATTTCATGACCGCCAAGAACTAATATTTAGGACGTTTTTGTTTATAATGTAGCCACATAAATAATGTCTGAATATAACTTGTCTTGCAACAACCAAGTCAAAGCCTTGTTTTGGCCATAACAATTTAATTTTTAATGCATATTTATGTGATAGCGGAAATTTATGCTAATAGATTTTCTTTTATTTTGCATGATTACCATTTTCCATGACCCATGATAAACAAGAGGCCCACGGGCCTGTAGCGCTCACCTGGGCCATTGGCATTTAAACCATTTGCATTTAAATAGACATGATGGATGATTTTCGGAAAATCCAAGATTGCCACCAAAGAATTGACCAATCAAGACTCGTTTAATATGTTGAAGCCTGCCGTCATAGGATCGTTGTTGAAATCGGGTTATTGATTGAAGGAGTACCCTATTTAAATGGTTCCGGAAATCTTTCAGGAAATCAAAGATTGCTGCCAAAACATTGACCTATCGAAATTCTGAATAGAATTTCTAGAGGCTACGACAATTGGATCCTTCCAGCCAAAATTGGTTGAAATTGCCCAAGCGATTAATGAGTAGCATTTTATATGAATTCCCATTTATCGGAAAAACCAAGATGGCCACCATCAAAAGCAAGCCATCAAAATTTTGTATACAAGTTCCGAAGCGTACGGGCCTAGAGTTCTTCAAGCTGAGTTTGGTTGAAATCGGCCAAGTAGTTAATGAGGAGTAACTGATTTCCCAAAATATTCAGAAAATCCAAAATGGGCGCCGGACAAATTGACCAATCAAAATTCTATATGCAACTTCTAAAGCCTACCGCAATAGGCTCGTTCCAGCCAGTCTGGTTGAAATCGCCCAAGTAGTTAATGAGTAGACTATTTTCAGCCATTTAATAAATTGACCATTCAAAATTCTATATAGAGCTCTGAAGCATAGCACTTTAGCATCCTTCCAGCCGAGTTTGCTTGAACTCATTCACGCGGTTAATGATGAGTAGGCGTTTAAGTGATTTCCATAAACTTTCAGAAAATCCAAGATGGCCGCTGGAAAAATTGACAAATCAAAATTCTTTACACAAGTTTAGAAAACGTACCAGCCTAGTATCCTTCCAGCCAAGTCTGGTTTAAATTGCTCAAGCAGTTAATGAGGAGTAGCATTTTAAATGATTTTCCGTCATTTTTTGGAAAATTCAAGATGGCCACCAGAAAAATGGACCAATCAAAATTCTGTATATAAGTTCTGAAGGATACCATGCTAGGGTTCCTTCATCCAAGTTTCATTGAAATCGGCCCAGCATGTATCGAGTAGACTTTTAAGGGATTTCCAAAAACTTTCAGAAAATCCAAGATGGCCGCCAGAAAAATTGACCAATCAAAATTCTGTATACAAGTTCTGAAACATACCAGCGTACTATCCTCCCAGCTAAGCCTGGTTGAAATTGTCCAAGCACTTAATGAGGGGTAGCGTTTTAAATGATTTCCCGCACAGGGACCAAGTGCCCCTCCCCCAGATTTCAGTCTTGCCACCACAACGCCGAATCCAGCTGCCATCCTGCACTATTTTTTTGGCCCAGACTAATCTTGCACCCCAAAAATCCGATTTCGACCCCATTTGAACACCCAGATTCACAAGTCTGTCACTGGCACTCTTTTAAGCTCAGGATAAAAATGGTGTTGACTTTATCTGTCACTATTAGTTAATAGTTACCCTATGACGTCCTTTCCCTGTTGCATTCACGTGAAAACTTGCCACAGGACAGCTGGCTGAAGGGATGTCAGAAAATGCCTCATCTGCCTGTGAATCCCCACTATCAGTATCCTGTGACTCGTCACAAACGCTGGAGGTAGACACATCATCTGGTATGTCACGTCTTAAATCAACTATCTTGTGGTCTACTGATTTACATGGACTTGTCTCCTCCGTAGGTACTTGGCTGATAGGCATTTGTACTGGGGCTTGAGTTAGTAAGCTCTGGCTTGGTTCTTCCAGATAATTATCAATGGATTCATTCAATTTCTCCTCAACCTGTAGATTTTTTTAAAGCAATATTATATTATGAAAGAATAACATGCTCAAATTTCCACATGAAAAGCATATTGGACTAACTGCTGTTAGTATTGTAATGTATAAAACAAAGATGGCTAACTTATCCCTTCCCCACCACAAATTTATTTGATGACATGTTCACCATGTGCAGTTTAACATCCGTGAGATTACACCGCAGTGCACGATGTCGTCATGAGGTATTCACATTCACAAACAAAGATGGCTAACTTATCCCTTCCCCACCCCAAATTTATTTGATGACTTATGTTCACCATGTGCGGTGTAACATCCGTGAATACTGATGGATTACACTGCAGTGCACGATGTCGTCATGAGGTATTCACATTCACAAACAAAGATGGCTAACTTATCCCTTCCCCACCACAAATTTATTTGATGACTTATGTTCACCATGTGCGGTCTAACATCCGTGAATACCGATGGATTACACTGCAGTGCATGATGTCGTCATGAGGTATTCACATTCACAAACAAAGATGGCTAACTTATCCCTTCTCCACCACAAATTTATTTGATGACTTATGTTCACCATGTGCGGTCTAACGTCCATGAATACTGATGGATTACACTGCAGTGCACGATGTCGTCATGAGGTATTCACATTCACAAACAAAGATGGCTAACTTATCCCTTCCCCACCACAAATTTATTTGATGACTTATGTTCACCATGTGCGGTCTAACATCCGTGAATACTGATGGATTACACTGCCGTGCACGATGTCATCATGAGGTATTCACATTCACATTCACAAAGATGGCTAACTTATCCCTTCCCCACCACAAATTTATTTGATGACATGTTCACCATGTGTGGTCTAACATCCGTGAATACTGATGGATTACACTGCAGTGCACGATGTCGTCATGAGGTATTCACATTCACAAACAAAGATGGCTAACTTATCGCTTCCCCACCACAAATTTATTTGATGACTTATGTTCACCATGTGCGGTCTAACATCGGTGAATACTGATGGGTTACACTGCAGTGCACGATGTCGTCATGAGGTATTCACATTCACAAACAAAGATGGCTAACTTATCGCTTCCTCACCACAAATTTATTTGATGACTTATGTTCACCATGTGCGGTGTAACATCCGTGAATACTTATAACATAAAACTGGCTCATATGTACACAGGTGGTCTTTAAAGCAGGATTTATCTTTTGCACAAACTGGACAATAATAACACACATGTAAAGTATGTATTTAGTAATTTAATCCTTACAGCCCAGATACCACACATATTTTATGATGTAAGGGAATATTCTGCTAAATATTTTCAAAGCAATTTGACTGGGATCTCTTGCTGCCTGTGGAACAGGGTCCAGTTAAACTAGTTTCAAAATATTCAATCTTTCCCCAATGTAGTTGTCTTGAAATTGAGATTCGAGACACTGGGATTTCAAGGGTCTAATCGTCTAATCTAGCATGGTGTTGAATGAATTTTTCATAATATAGGATGCTATGTTATCAAGTCTAAAATATTCAACAGAACATTTCTTAAATCGTGTTCAAAATTGTACTAATTTACATCTCTATTTTGGTTTTGAAACAAGTTAACTTAAATTTATGAGTTGTACTGCATACAGGAAGGCGGTTTTAATATTTTGAAATTAATTCAGGCAAACACGTTCAATAAAGTACCTGCCTATTGGAGCCAAATAGGTACTTAATTAACTCTAATCCTCACAGGTCCCAGAAACAGCATATTTATTATGGTGTAGGAAATATTCCGTTGAATATTTTAAAACTAATTCGACTGGGAGCTGTTTTCTGCATAACTGAGACACTAGCATTTCAAGGATTTACTGCGTTAACCCAACACTCATATAAACGGCTTCTGTCCTGGTTTTGAGAAATGTCCATTTGCAGAACAAGAGACTACTTTTTTTAATCTACCACTGGAATTACTGGCTTGATAAGTGAGCCAGTAATTCTATAGGTAAATTGAAAAAAATAGTTTTCTCTTGGTCTGCAAAGGGACATTTCCTAAAAAGAAATTGAAATTTTCATGAACAAATTTGCTGGTTAAAGGAGTAAGCTGGGCTTACAGCCTTACATGTAACAGTACATTTATATATCTATCTTCCATGAGCTGTAAATTAGTACTACCTGCTTAGTCTCTCCCAATTCTGCCGGCTCCAATAATGATTCTGACATATTCGATGAGACATCATTATCATCCAGATTATCCAGCAGCTCCATTGTTTCCTATCATAATAACAGCACAAAATTGTCAACTCAAGAGTAGTAAATCAAATATCAGTCACAAAGCACATCTATCTACATAACTCGTGTGCATATGTGCACGCACGCATGCACGCACGCACACACGCATGTCAAAATGATAACTACTCTTTTTAAACATACATAAATACATATTCAACATAATACATACTTATTTACATGCAAACTGTCAGAGAAACAGTACAGGTGAGTAATGATGCAAGTCGTAAAATTTTCCCAGTGGAAAATTTTCCGGACGTTACCCAGACATTTTTTCCGGAATATTTTCCAGTTTTTATCTGAAACTTAATTTCCCATCTTATTGCGTAAATTGCATTATTTATTCTTAGAATTATTTTTAACGTAAACTAATTAATAGAAAAAGTGCACCAGCAGCATGTTTTAGGTTAATACTAATACTCTAATAAGTCCAATACGAGTTGGGGATTAAAAGAGTTGATCATATTGAAATGAAGAACCAGGTGTGACCTCCTTTCGTTACATTTACATATGATTAAACCTAACAATGCATGTATACACCAAGGTTGATAAATTAATATTCTGTTGAATATTTTGAAACTAATTTGACTGGGAGCTGTTGCTGTAGCAACAGCTTCCAGTCAAATTAGTTTCAAAATATTCAACAGTTTGCCTGTATCATTGTCTTGAAATTCAGTTTTCTGGGACTGTGGCATTAAAAGGGTTAATAGGGCCTACATGTAAGACAGCAACAACTTTCAGTCAAATTGTTTTCGAAATGCACACCAGTCTTTCTTCTACCAGTCCTTTAAAACTGGATTTCTGACCACCTGCTTTCATTCCACCAGCTCTTTAACCATTTACATTTACCACCAAATATTTTGTAATTTGATATGCATAATGCACATGATGTCGTTTGTTCACTGATTTGAAAAGAATAATTATAATTAAGTACTTAACTTGTTTCCTTTTAACAAATATGAAAAACTACATCTAAGACATGTAGAAAACTTCCCGATTTTTCAGGGAAATTTTCCAGAAAATAATGGAAAATTTTCTGGAAAATAATTTTCCAGAAAATTAGCATCATTACAGGTGAGACAAAATGTTAATTCTAGAAACGTTTCAAAAAACACCTTTAGAGGGATATCAAAAAACACAAAGCCTGCTGAGCAGCATTTTAATTTGCGCTTAAAACCACAGCAGACAAAACATACATGGACAATTATACAAGTTCTTCCCCGATGACTCTTAGAAAACAAATTTCAGAAAAGATTAAGAAATGTCCAAGACACACCAACCATGCCAACTACATACACTAGATCCAATAGGAATCAATCATGCAGACTGGTGATTCTTTAAATTAGTAGTTTTCTGAATACATATTCATCAAAGTGACTACCTGTTTGTTTTCTCCCGATTCCATTGGCTCCAACAAAGAGTTTGACATAATAAATGATGCATCATTATCATCCATATCGACTGGCTGCATGGTCTCCTAACATAAAGGCAACAGAAAATGGTCACAGGAGATCACCAACGATAATTTGATTTCAACGAAAATGGCCAAAAATTTAAGCTTTTATCATATTTTATGAATTAAAAACAATTTGACAAATTTTTGCAACTTCATTCAATCTTAAAACTATGATTAAAATTGTCAATTTTTACATCCCACAAGATTCACAGTGCGGCATGATCAACCTCATGTGTTCAGATTACACCACACATGTTTTCAGATTACACCACACATGTTTTCATATTATACCACATGTTTTCAGATTACACTACATGTTTTAAGATTACAACACAAATGTTTTCAGATTACACCACACATGTTTTCAGATTACACCACACATGTTTTCAGAGTAGACGAAACTGGCATCTAATAAGGTCATGAAGCAGGACATCAGCTCCAGATCAAGTACTACTATACTATCGAAATGACCTCTAGTGAGATAGCAATCATCAACAACAAAATATCATTCACGTAATGACGTCATACCACAACAGTGATTCACACAATGACGTCACTCCATGATTCTCAAGAAGTGGCTTTCCATGGCGAAATTTACGGTAGGAATTCAAACATATGCGAATAATATATTTTTAAGTACTCTTTAAGTCATGGATTTCAAATATATTAATTTATTGATGTCTTACAAACTTGTGAATAAATATAAGTACAACATGGCCCAATCATTTCAGTGGTCACTTTTCAAAAGTATTCCTCGCTTGACCAGGAAATGGAGATTCAAAAATAACTATCTTGATTTTCCTGACCCATTTTTTTCCACTAAGGGTTAAATACCAAAGTTGTCTCCTCGTAAAATTGCATGTCCCTCAGATTGACATATAGTATTGAATATATACTCAGGTCCTAACCTGTGAGTCTGATGGTAGAGCCAGCTTCTCATTATTGTAGCATAGAACAGGTGAAGATCTGCTATCTGAAAGACAGGGATGTGCAAATTATACAGGTAATACAGGGACAGCTCAGAATATCTTTAAAAGTTTCCAAAACAAAAATAAAACATAGTGCTGAATATTTTAGACTTAATTTGATTGTAGGCCAGGAATTCTAAAATTATCCAGCGCAAACAAAAGAAAACTCTTACAAGAATATATATACAGATTTCGCAAAGCACAATCACACTCACAGGAGCATACCAAATCTGAAGCACTAACTAGTGTTTCATATGTTATCTAAATGTTGCCGGTCCCAGGGACCCTACGCCTTGAAAGCTGGGAGGGCTAGACTGAAATCAGAGGTTACCATGAAGTTAGTTATTCACATCCATGCTAGAATTAGATGCTACCATGGACCCATAGCTATGAATTATGTGCCACCACCACCCCCCCCCCCCCACCCCCCTCATGCTATATTTGATGCTTATTTTTGTGCAAAACTCTACAAAACAAATTAGTATAACCAATCATACCACATTTTTTAGGGGGTCCATGGGACCCACTGCCACTACTTTAGTGGGTCCCAAGTTGCAATTTGGGATATATATATACTGAGCCAAAAAGGTTTAGCAACAGTGAAATTTGGTTTGTTGTATTAAAACTATGTGTCCATTTATAACCAAATTTGCAAGCATGTTTCGTCAATGTAATGTCTCGCTGATCATGAAGTTCTCGGCCGCACACTTACTGCATGTGAAAATGCATTTTTCATGCACTGGTCCACATTGGCGGGTAGCGAAGGCAAAAATTCAGATAAGCAGATAACGAACGTTAACAGAAAACGCTTAAAGGTTTACCCTACCGAACATTGGCCGCCGACCAGGGCTACCCGAAAATCAGCACCATGAAGCAATGGGAAGACTCGCTGCTGGGCAGAGCGTTCGCGCTGTTGCTCGACAGTTTAATGTTCACGCCTCAGCCATTTCCCGTCTCCGCCAACGTGAGCAGGAAACTGGACATGTTAATGACTGACCACGATCTGACAGACCAAGAGCAACAACACCACGAGAAGACCGCTACTTAGTGACATCATCACGGCGTCACAGGTTTGAGACTGCGCCGCGGCTGTCCCGTAATTTGCGCACCGCTACCGGCACTACAGTGCATGCACAAACTGTGTGAAACAGACTCCATGATGCTGGACTGCATGCCCGTCGTCCACTTGTTGCTGTTCCGCTTACAGAGCGTCACATCGAGAATCGGTTTGCCTGGGCAAGAACTCATCAGCGATGGCACGCTCAACAATGGAGCCACGTTTTGTTCAGTGATGAGTCGAGGTTTTGTGTGGATGTGGCGGATGGTAGGCAACGGGTTTGGCGACGTTTAGGAGAACGGTATGATGCAGCCAACATCATTCAGCACAACAGATTCGGTGGCGGCAGTGTCATGGTGTGGGCTGGAATCCATGAAAATGGCAAAACAGATCTTGTGATTCGCAGAAACTTAACTGCTGAACATTACTGTGAAGAAGTTGTCGCCCCTGTTGTCATCCCTTTTATGCAGCATCATGCAGACTTTATGTTCCAGCAAGACAATGCCCGTCCTCATTCAGCTAGGGTCACCAGTGGTTTCCTTGAGGCTAACAACGTTCCGGTGTTGGACTGGCCAGTGTGATCACCGGACCTGTCTCCTATCGAACACGCGTGGGACATTCTTGGTCGTATGGTGCGTGAGAAACATCCACATCTTCACAACGTGCAGGAGCTTGAAGCTGCACTGCTCCAGGAATGGGATGCAATTCCTCATCGTGACATCAGGTGCTTAATTCAAAGCATGAGAAAGCGATGTATGGCGGTGGTTAATGCGCGCGGAGGTCACAAGCGGTATTGACAGCTCAGTGTCATTATTTAAATAGGACCATTCCGTTGAATGATGCCGTGTTAAAGGCGCGATGCTAGCATTACAGTGATAAGAGACTGTTGTTCAAATTGGAAAATGACCTATCAATTAAATAATATATTTGAATCAATTTATTGTTTTTGTTAAATAACATTTATACAGTAATATTCTCAGTGTTGCTAAACTTTTTTGGTTCAGTATATATATATATATATATATATATATCCTCAAAAGGACCTTTAAATGAGAATCCTGCTTATCAAGTGTTGTGCATACCTGCACAGTGCCAAATCTGAATCACTTGTTACAAATGTATTCATTCGCTGTGCCAAATCTGAAGTATGTGTCACAATGCATGCCCCAACAATTTCCAGACAAATAAGTTTCAAAATATTCAACATCTTACGTGTCCTTTAAAAATGAGATATTGGGAGCTAACAACACGAAAGTGTTAAAATGATATACGCTCTCAGAGAACAGCCTTCTGCCATAACATCTTTCATTTTGAATATTAGGCCTGTAGGAACTAAATCAGTGATTTAAAGTTTTCAAGCATATATTTGAAACCCTGGGAAGTTAAATGAGTTTATGAAACATGAATGAAAATTATAATATTATTATAATTAAATATATAGTGTTTATGTGCCTACTACCTGTACCATCAGTAATAGCGAGATCTGCATCCAGACTTGCTATGACATTGTCGACACACCTGAAGAGAGGAAGACTATAAATACAGATACACACATTTACTTGTAAGTTCGACTTTTAATAGCAAAGCCGACCAAAAACAGCATATGCAGTGGTCTTGAGCAATGTATATTTGCAAGCCAAGAAGGCCGACTTTAGCCAAGAAGACCGACTTTGAAAATCAATCACTGGACCGGCTGGCCTGATAACCAAAATGTTAACAAATAATCTCCTCTTTGTTTGCAAATAGACATTCACAACAGGCTCACAGAATTTTGAAAAATCAGTTTGCGCTTCGGGCATGTGCTTGCATAAACTCTGTTGCCCGGACAGTGTTTTAGCTTGCCCTTAAATTCATGAATGTAAAATAACACCTTTCATTCATGTCATTATCATACATTATTTCATAAATGCTATGTAATGGAATAATAGCGTGTTGAAACCAATTCCATTACTGGCAAAATCTATTTGTAATAATAATTTTGATATATCTGGAGTGTTAACAGCTACAGATTACCAAATATCTGTCACTTTTTAAGTCATGCCCAAATGAAGTCTGCCCATGTTAGCGAGCCCAAATTAAAATCCTACTGGCTGCTATGAACAGTAATTAACTGATTTAGTCAATTAAATACTCAGAGGTGGACTCTGTGACATTTTATCGCCATTCAGAGATCTTTTAGTGTTATTAAAACTAATATGGCTCAGAATCCATCTCTCAGATTTCAAAATTCTCTGGTTTGTAGGGCATTGATGGATCCTGGCCTGATAGGTGGCGAGCCCAAATAACTAAAATAAGGTAAATCTAAAGCTCTGGTGTTAGCAGATATTTTTTAAGATGCCAGATTAAGCAGATCTCAAAGACAATTACGGTAACAATTGTCCATACATGATACCTCACTTAGGGACATACATGATACCTCACTTAGGGACATACATGATACCTCACTTAGGGACATACATGATACCTCACTTAGGGACATACATGATACCTCGCTTAGGGACATACATGATACCTCACTGAGGGACATACATGATACCTCACTGAGGGACATACATGATACCTCACTGAGGGACATACATGATACCTCACTTAGGGACATACATGATACCTCACTTAGGGACATACATGATACCTCACTTAGGGACATACATGATAGCTCACTGAGGGACATACATGATACCTCACTTAGGGACATACATGATACCTCACTTAGGGACATACATGATACCTCACTTAGGGACATACATGATACCTCACTTAGGGACATACATGATACCTCACTTAGGGACATACATGATACCTCACTTAGGGACATACATGATACCTCACTTAGGGACATACATGATACCTCACTTAGGGACATACATGATACCTCACTTAGGGACATACATGATACCTCACTTAGGGACATACATGATACCTCACTTAGGGACATACATGATACCTCACTTAGGGACATACATGATACCTCACTTAGGGACATACATGATACCTCACTTAGGGACATACATGATACCTCACTTAGGGACATACATGATACCTCACTTAGGGACATACATGATACCTCACTTAGGGACATACATGATACCTCACTTAGGGACATACATGATACCTCACTTAGGGACATACATGATACCTCACTTAGGGACACACATGATACCTCACTTAGGGACACACATGATACCTCACTTAGGGACATACATGATACCTCACTTAGGGACATACATGATACCTCACTTAGGGACATACATGATACCTCACTTAGGGATGTACATGATACCTCACTTAGGGACATACATGATACCTCACTTAGGGACATACATGATACCTCACTTAGGGACATACATGATACCTCACTGAGGGACATACATGATACCTCACTTAGGGACATACATGATACCTCACTTAGGGACATACATGATACCTCACTTAGGGACATACATGATACCTCACTTAGGGACATACATTATACCTCATACATGATACCTCACTTAGGGACATACATGATACCTCACTTAGGGACAAATGACCGTAAGGAAGTCAATAACTGGTGATGCATGCAGGCCTGTATTGTATTATTTCCCCTTATAGGCCTTTAAGGAACCCTATGGTAACATCACCATTAGAAAACTCATTGGAGACTATACCATAATCAATAGTTATGGTAACCCTTTTGGGTTCCCTAAAAATTAATTCGCAACCTCATGGAGATCCATTTCAACAGGACGGTACTCTCATAGCTACTCTGTCAGGTACTCGAGGGCTGCTGTTAACATGTTTTGATGAGGGTATCCACTTGATTACGAACACTGGCGATTTGGTGCTACTCTAATAATCCCAGAGTGACTCATACTGAATTTGACAGATCATATAACACACACACGCACGCACGCACACACACGCGCACAGACACCACCCCACCAAAATAAAGATGTAAATTTTGTCATAAAAATAATTGTTCCACACTTACTGGAATATTTTATTTTGGAAATTTAGCAAATACGTACCAACAGTTCAGATGACTGCCTAAATTTTGTACTTGCCCTTCGGGCATTACAAAGTGTGTGTGCGTGCGTGCGTGCGTCTATATATATAAAAATCTACTTGTCTGATTCGGCTCAAATTTTAACACATCAAAGGAACTTAAGGTGAGTATTTCTCTAGACGCTGGCCATGCTCGAGCTTAAGAAAATGGACTCAAATTGGATAAAATTTTGGATCTATGGATACATCGGAAACTACTGGTCCAATTTGGCTCAAATTTTAACATAAGAAAAGGAGTGAACATTCACTAGAATACTTTAGGCTGGATAAAAAAAACAGAAAAATTTTCAAACATACATCTTTAATCTGCTACGTGTGCATCTTAATTTCATCCTCAAATAAGTTTGAATCAATGATAAATTTTGATTAACCCATTAGTTAAGTAAATTTCAGACCACAATTCTTTACAATGTATGCTAGTAGGTTCCAGTAAAATTAGTTTCAAAATATTCAAGGTTTCCTCTGTATTTTCTTGAAATAACGGGTTTTTGAATCGTGAGTGTTAACTTGTTAATGTGCACTAAATTTCAATGCTGCCTGTTCACAAGTGTATTCATGCAAATAGGCAAACTTGGTAATACTGGTATTCCTGAAAATTAAAATATTCAACAATTTAACTGAAATTGAAACATTGGAATTTCAATACTGAACACAACAAGTGTGACCCACTATAGTTGCAACTTAGGCAACTTTTTCAGAAATGTCAAAAATATGACAACAGCCAGCCAGCCAGCCAGCCAGCCAGCCAGCCAGCCAGCCAGCCAGCCAGCCAGACAGACAGACAGTTACTAGTTATGATTCACAACTAAACAGGGTTAAATATATTTGCTTGTTAATATTCTTGAAGATGGCTAAATCAGGCAACATGTGTGAAAGTCCGCCATCATCGGATCCAATAGTGGTGTCTGAAACAATGCTTATAGCATCATCATCAGCAGCAGAATCTTGTTTCTCCATCTCTAGGCTCTCAGTGCCTTCTCATCCTAGACAGAATGGTTTCAGTTCTGTAATATACAACACACACACACGTGTGCATTTTAATGATTTAACAATTGAACCCTTTATTCTTCAACTTTCAAGAAAATTCAAATTTTCTATAGAAAATGTTCATTTGCAGAGAACGAGAAGACAATTTTTGGAAATTTACCACTAGAATGCCTGCCTCGGTTATGGAGCTAGTGATTCCAGTGGTGAGTTTTCAAAAATATCTCTCAAGACTACCAATGAAGCCATTGTAGCCAGCTTAAGCATTAAACGGTTAACCCGCGCAGACTAGAAATAACACATTCTTTTCAAGTAAAGAATATTCTGTTGGATATTTTTTAAGCTAATTTGTTGCAGTAATAGGCAGCAACATCTCCCAGCTAAATTAGGTTCAAATAATTTAGCCGTCTTGAAATTGAGACACTAGAATTCCAGCGGTTAAACAAATGTTAATCAAGACTCAGCCCATGAAGTTAAGTTGACTGGGAACCCTTGCTGTTTATGGTACCAGTTTCCAGTCAAATTACTTTCAAAATATTCAACAGTTTACCTGTTTCGCCATTTGGAAATTGAGACACTAGAATTTGCCAAATTGTGACATTAAAACACATAACTCAGAACTCTCCCAACCTAATTCTGAAAGGCATGGCTATTGTAGCATTTGCCCAATGAACCTTTCCATTTTTAGCTATGCCCCTCCCATCTCTAGCTAAGCTCACCCACTCCTCGCTCATGTTGGGACATGGGATGGATCCATCTCTGAACTCTCTGACAATCAATTTCCAGAAGACTATACAGGTAAGCTATTGACTATTTTGGAACTAATTAGACTGGGAACTGTTGCTGCTTATGGCAGCAACAGCGTCCAGTCAAATTAGTTACAAAATATTCAACAGCATGTTTATTAAATAGTAGAGTCATACAGTTCATACAACATGTCGCACTATTAAGAGCTAAAGACGGGACAAATAGATCATTTATGACATAATGATTATGAGGTCATCCTACATGCCACTTAGCTGATTATGGCATCATATGATGTCAGCGTGATAGATGGATACTCTGGAAAGGTGAATAAGTAGGGGCCATTGATGCTCATGTGACACAGGGAGTGTTCACTAATAACACAATATTTCAAACTGTTAACCAATCCTTTATTGATGTTATGTGTAATGGGGAGCTAAATCTTGACCACAGAAAATATCTACGGGCTTTCAAAGTATCCTTGTGAACAGCTTTCAAAAATAGTTTCTACTAACATAACTAGCTCTTTAAACTAGACAGCGAATCTAACTATTGTGCATCTGTAGATGTATCATAGGTCTTATTAACACCACTTTGTATTTTAACTTGTTATTGATTATTCACTTTTTTTCTGCATTCGCTTCTTATTTGTCCCGTCCCGTAAGTAATGTCCCATAAGTAATGTTTTTTTACTTCAGAAGTTATTTCAGCCTTGCTACATGTGTCTCAATTTTATCTATGGGTGGCAAAGTCTACCATGTATCCTATATGTATGATTTATGATCTTGATGTTTGGTCCACATAACATCTTTCATGATTTTTCAATTACGCTTGCTGACATTCCTGAACATGCTGAATGGTGGCCATCGTAAATATGGTAAAATGCGTCAAAATATACTTTGCTACCCATACATGAAACTGTGAAACCTGCCGTCAAAAACAAATATCTTCTAAAATAAAAATTAATACATGATTATGCCATTTTACCCACAAAAACATTACGTACGGAACATTACTTATGGCATGAGAAAAGAATGAGAACAATAAATAGCCACTTCCCATAACTCTTTCCGATAATCTTTTGATAATCGAATTCTGCTTGCAGATGTTCATGAATGGTGGCCTTGTTTTCACGCTTCAGTAATTATACTGATATATAGTACGTTAGCCATATAAGTATTACTTAGATCTGCATGTATATGGTAAGATAGTAATTCTAAAGATACCTCAATATCAGCTCTCTGTGTTCTAAAGACACCTCAATATCAGCTCTCTGTGTTCTAAAGATACCTCAATATCAGCTCTGTGTTCTAAAGATACCTCAATATCAGCTCTGTGTTCTAAAGATACCTCAATATCAGCTCTGTGTTCTAAAGATACCTCAATATCAGCTCTCTGTGTTCTAAAGACACCTCAATATCAGCTCTGTGTTCTAAAGATACCTTAATATCAGCTCTGTGTTCTAAAGATACCTCAATATCAGCTCTGTGTTCTAAAGATACCTCAATATCAGCTCTGTGTTCTAAAGATACCTCAATATCAGCTCTGTGTTCTAAAGATACCTCAATATCAGCTCTGTGTTCTAAAGATACCTTAATATCAGCTCTGTGTTCTAAAGATACCTCAATATCAGCTCAGTGCTCAACTCAAAAGCAACTCTACATGTACTAACAAGAGGCCTACGGGCCTGTGACACTAACCTGGACCATTAGCATTTGAAGCATTTGCATTTAAATATACATGATTCAATACATTAACCCTTACCACTCTGATGTCAATATTCTATCTTTTACAATGCCAATACCAAAGAAACTGAATGGCCTCCCCCGATTTTTGCACTACCCCCAGGTTGGCCCCCCACCCCCACATTTTCCCCAGCTCATGGTCTTGTTAAGTGACTGAAAAAAACAGACTAAGTATTTATTAAATTAGCCTATGAGCTTTATGCTGAACATCGTCCTATCGCACTGGACTGACACCCCACCCCCACCCCACCTCCGCTACACTACCACGTTCAGTCTCTTGTTTTCGTAGTTGTTTAGTCTGGCTAAGTTCACTAAACATAGATATTATTGTTAATGATCTGGGGTCAGTCAACTTCCTACAGCGATGTTTATTACCGTTTGTTAAATTGCAGCATGAAATGTTTCCGGGTGAACAGGTTAGGGAACTGCAGCGTTTAAGTGATACCGGTACTCAATCGTGGTGTAAGGCGCAATCCTGTACCAATGTTTTACTACGGTTGCTTTGTATAATGAGGCTCTTACGTGAAACCGCATCCGAAGACACTGGTTCAAGAGCTGTGACAGCTAGAGGGCTCATTAGTCAGCTAGATAATGAATTTGTTTGCTTGTTATTTTTCTTTGCTGATATTCTGGAATAAGTCAACAAAGTTTCAGAATAACTTAAAGCTAAAGGTATGGATTTAGGAAGCGCTAATAAGTAAGTAATGGCCCTGGGAGATTCATTGAAAGAAATTCGCCAATCCAGTTTATTGGATACTTATAAAACCTCTGTTGAAGAAATGTGCAGAAAATGCGGTATTCCTCTACTACAAGGAAGTAAAAGGAAAAGAAGTCTTCCGCAACACTTGGAAGATTATGCTGTTATGGAAAGGGTTGGACATCGAAGCACAAAATATAAACACATAAACATTCTGTATCCCATGCTTGATTGTATAATTTCTGAAGTGGGGAACAGGTTTTCATCAGAGTCAAGCATCATTTTGAATGGCCTTTCTGCACTTACTCCAGATTCAGAATCATTTCTGTCTGAAACCTATTTAACTCCTTTGCTGGAACTGTATAAAATATCTAGTGGATCCCTCCAGCATAAACTGCATTTAGTAAGAAAAGTGGTAAACAGAGTTCAAAGTCAGTCTGGTAATGACAATAGGACTATTTCTACAATTTTAGAACTTCTTTTGTTTATTTGTCCATACAAAATTGCTTTCAATGTCTGTATAATTTGCTTTGCATAGCGGTAACGCTTCCAATGACTAGTGCCTCATGTGAAGGGAGTTTCTCAAAGATGAAACATTTAAGACCTATTTAAGGAATTCAATGTCCAGTGTGAGACTCAGCAATCTTGCCCTGCTTGCAATTGAGAATTCACGAGCAGAAACTCTTGACCTAGAATCCTTTGTTGACGAATTCGATTCGCGACATGAAAACCGTCGGATTAAACTACACTCGCGACATGAAAACCGTCGGATTAAACCACACTAACTTTTGCAATGAACATAATTCTTACAGTTAAAGGCACACACTCATGCTAGTTGGGAGAAAATTAGAATAAATAAAAACAAGTTTTTATTGTTTATTTTTCGATGCTTATAACGTGAAACTCGATGTATTGAAACAAAATAAACCTTAACATTTATTTATTCTTGTTTTCTCACAACTAGCACGAGCGTGTACCTTTAATAAAAATATTTATTTAGATGTTGGCCGAATCAAATATGTATCTAATCATCTTGTATGTATGAGCAAAAATCTTATATTAATAAATGTGATATGTAACAAACTTTATAAAGTTTTGACTCATTCACATATATATTTCGAGTTTTGACCTTCCGAGGCTGCCCCCCCACCCCCTGTGTGCCCCCCCCCCCCCCCCAGTTTTACCATCCTAGAATCACCACTGGGGCGATGCCTAAATACATATCCATCCGTCCCACCCCTAAACCCCCACCCACCCCATACTTAGTCTTCCTCTAACAGCGCCAGTCATTCCAAGTGTAAATACTCAAAAATAGTCTTCTCTCGGTCTACAAAACATCTGCATGTGATTTAGTTCATATTCACCACCAGAAATGCATAAGATATGCCATCTGAGAGCATTCAGATAGAAAAAATTTTCTCCGGAGATCCGCCTTCTAGACGCCACCGCCGCCCCCCCCCCCCCCCCTCCCCTAACCCAACCCCACTAATGTGTTCCCCATCCCTCTCCCCTGACCAAAAGTTATGTCCGGTATCACTTGTTTTGCCACTAAACAAACCCTACCTGGCTACCATAACCTCAATCACGGAAACACATTCTTGACCTGATTACAATTTATAGACTATAGTTATGGTGGCATGTTCAGAGGACACTTTTTTCGAGGAAGAGGCTCTACGAAACAGAATACAAATAAAATTGCCTATTACCAAAACCAATCTCTATGATCGGACGATCACGAATAAAATTGTGCTTGTTTACAAAATGAAACAATTTTGACGCGAAACAATTTTCCCGCGGAAAAACTTCTTTATTCGGCAATTTCGGGTTACTTGCTCCGCAACTAGCCTTGCGAGCGTTCGATAAGGAACACACGTTTTATGGACGTGTAAAGAACACAAACAGAGCAAGGTCAACGTGTGTTAAATTATGTATTTGTATAATTTAATTAAAATAAAATATGGTAGTTGTATATCTTCGAATTCCTAAATAGCAAATTTTGACATAGAAAGTAATTTTCTTCAAATTCTATGGTATGGACCGGTCCATTTTAGCTATATGCCCCGCCCATCTCTAGCTAAGCTCCACATACACTTCGCTCGGTTTGGGATCGATCGATCTCTGAACCCCCTGACTACCAGTTTCCAGAAAAACTATACAGGTATAAGCCATTGAATATTTTGGAACTAATTTGACTTGGTGCACAGTCAAATTAGTTTCAAAATATTCAACAGCATATGTTTATTAAATAGTATAGAAGCATACAATACAACGTGTCTGACTATTAGGAGTTAAAGACGGACCAAATAGAATCATTTATGACGTAATGATTGTGACGTCATCCTATAAACTAAGCAACTTAGCTGGTTATAACTTTATATGACGTCAGATGATAGATGAATACTCTGGAAAGGCGAATTGCGAAGCGATGTCGCGTGAATGATTGATGTGGTATGACGCCATCACGCGCATTATACTTGTACTTACAGGTATACTCACAGGTCCTCTTCTGATTATATAGGGTTAAGTACTCTCTTTGGTCAGCTCCGTGTTATTAAACGTACGTGGTGTGTGCGCATGGTTGAGTTCACCATCATCATGTTTTCAGGACTTAAGTCTTAGGCTTCTATTATAATTTCCTCGTTATAGTTAAACTTTATAGTACGTTGCTCTTGCCAATATTTATCTAGTCTGGATTTGAATGCTTTTGTTGACTTAGCATTGACAATTGTTTCCGGCAGATCATTCCATGAGTCTATGACTCTGTATGTGAAGAAGTTCTTCCTGATGTTTAGCCTTGCTCGTCTTTTGTATGATTTGGAGAATGTCCTTGGTTATATTGTTATATGACAGTGGAATAGATAGATTTACTGCTTCCTTGTCGTATTTGCTGGATAGTATCTTGTGAAGTTCTATGAGATCTCCCTTGAGTTGACAGTATGGTCGAGTTGGTAGGTTTAAGAGCTTCAGTCTTTCTTCATAATTAAGTTTTGTTGTATAATCCTGGTATCAGTTTAGTTGCTCTATGCTGGACGTTTTCTATGGCCGTTATTTGTCTTTTTAGATGTGGGTTCCATATTTGATTAGTATATTCTAGATGAGGTCTTACGAGAGCAGTATACAGAATCCTGAATGAATCGATGTCAGGAAACTCCATAGTTTGTCAGATAATTCCCATCATTGAATTAGCTTTGTTTATTTTCTCGTTAATGTGTGGGTCAAAGCAGAGATTGTCATCGATGACTACACCTATGTCCTTTTCCTGGTGTGATACATTTATTTGCTGAACCATTTCTCTGAGTTGGTATGTATTTTTTGTGATCAGTGGAGTTTCCGGTTCGCATTACCTTACATTTATCTGGGTGAAAGCATAAAAGCCATTTAATTGTCTGCCCATTCTTGAACGCGATAGCTATATTCTTGGAACTGGATGGTGTCGTCGTTGCCAGTTATTGCTCTGAATGCTTTAGTGTCGATCATCTGCAAAGAGATATACTGATGTACATGCAGCTACTGGTCACATTTGGTAAGTCATTTATGTAGAGGACAAATATCAGCGGACCCAGGACCGCTTGTCATGTCTTTCCAATTTGAGGCTTCTGCGTTAACTATTATTCATTGTTTTCTTCCAATAAGGAAATTGGTGTTCCAGTTTAAGCACAATGGTCCTAAGTTGTATTGTTGTAATTTGTGTATTAGCTGTTGATGTGGAACTTTGTCAAATGCCTTCATAAAATCACAGTATAGGATATCAACACATTCAACGCTATCCAAGATTTTTGTCCAGTGATCGAATATGTGGAGCAGCTGGAGAACTGTTAATGGTCCACTAATGAATCCATACTTAATTACTGAACAACTTTTGCTCTTTCATGTGCTGTATGACCTTTTCATGAATGATGGATTCCAGAATCTTGCATACTATGCATGTTAGGCTAATGGGACAGTAGTTTCCAGGGTCTTTGCGATCTCCTTTCTTGTATATGGCAGTAATATTGGCTGATTTCCAATCTGTAGACACTTTACCCATTGAAATTGAGGCAGTGAAACTATGCTGCAGTGGATAACTAACAGTACTTTTTAGTTCATATAGGATTCTCGGGTGTAGCATATCTGGCCCAGGTGATTTCGAGATATTGAGCCTTCGAAGTTGCTTCTCGGCATCATTGCTGGTGATTGAGCGGTCATTTAGGACTGGTATGTTGGAGGTTTCAATATCTGGACGGTTTCCTTGGGGTTCGTTGGTGAACACAGAAAAGGATGTTGCTAGTACTTCTGCCTTTTCTACATCAGATCCAGTTATTTCAGCTGGATCTTGGTCCTTATATAGATCCGATATTGATATCTGGATTTGGTTTTTGTTTTGAATCGAACATAGTTCCAGAATTTCTTCAGATTCATCTTTACCTGTGACACTATATATTTTTCACGCATTTTTTCAAATTTTCCGGGTGGGTGTTCGCACTTGATTTCTAGTTTTACAGTATTCTTGTTATGTCTTCTCGTCCCTGCTTTTGAGATAGTTTGTCCATAGGTGTTGTTTCCTTTTTATTTTTACAAGAGTTCTTGTCAAACCGGGTTTTGTATTGTTGTTGGCTTAATATATTTCTTTGGTACACACTTGTCAACAGCATCTTGAACGGTGGTTGTGAAGAATTGCCATTGTTTGTTTATGTTCTGGCCACAATTTTGTAGAAAATTTTGCCTATCAATATTTAACACCGAGTTCAGTTTAATATAATCGCCTTTGTCATAGTTATAGCGCAGTTTATTGAATATGTTGATCCTGTATATACACATTAAAATCAAAGGTTATAACCGAGTGATCGTTTTTACTCAATGGTGATTCTATTTCAGAGATTTCCACTATGCCCTCTTGGCTTGTCTGATCCCCCTCTGCGTGTTGGATGACGCATGTGTTGGTAGAGATGGCTATCCCTTATAGCTCCAACAAACTTGAAATCCCTATTAGTATCTTCCGACCCTGTTGTACAATTATCCCAGTTGATGCCTGGTAGGTTAAAATCTCCAAATATGTCTCATATGAGAGTATGTGACTGGGAGGAACATACTTATGTTGTTGATGATTGACAAGCTCGCCACAGCTCATTCACACACATGCACCTTATTAATGAGATGTTAACTGGTTGTTAATCTAGAATGGTATGAGCTGAAATCCTGCTTCCAACCCTGCAAACAATACTACGTTGGGCTACACATGTGTATCCGTTGGTCCAATTAGTCCCCCCCCCATCCCCCAATGTACCTTTGCTTGTTGGGATCATGTTGGCCCAACGTATAACATAGTTTTCTACACGTAGATACAGATGTTGGGCCGATGTAACTAACTTACTATCAATCAGCCAGCATAAATACAACGTTGTCCCAACGTAACTTCTTTTCTTTGAATCGTCCACACGTAATGTACAAAACCAACATTTGGCCAATGGAACCACGTGTTGGACCAACGTAAGGCCAACGAATAAAACTTAGGTTGGGCCAACGAAACAATGTTTGCTAGGTAACTTTATTAGACCTCAGTTTCGTCTACTATGAAAACACACATGGAGTAATCTGAACGCACGTGGTTGGCGATTCCGCGATGACGTCATAGCGTGATTTTTTTTTTTGAATGATCAAGCTTAAAAGAAATGTTAACATTGATACAGGTTGAGAAAATTTGTCAAATTATTTTTAATTCTTAAAATATGTCAAAAGGTTTTATTTTTGATGATTTTTATATAAAATTCTAATTCTCGTTTGTGATCACCTTTCAATAGCTTGTTCACCCACAGGAATAATGTAGGTGCCTAGGCATAGCTTGCAGATTTGAAACGTTTTCCTTTTCGAACACAAAGCTTAACTACGTAGGCCCTATGACTGATATTCACATCCCTTGTGTTGTATTTCACACTGCATCTCCTCATAGACTAGTAGAATGAGCCGGGTTTTTAGCGACCTGTGGAACAAATTCCAATGTTATCAAATCCTGCTAATTTTTACTCACTGATGTCCCTACTATCACAGAAGATAGTCCTGAACGATAAGCCTTGGGGAACATTTCTTTATACCACATTTAAATTTTACTATCGGCATACAACACAAGTTGTTAACTCAGAATTTCATTTTATACATACACTAGATCTTTAGTGTCTTTATTCCCGTTTCTTATTTACTTAATCACATAACATTCTCTTTATTTATCTTCATTTAAGTTATTAAATATAATATGTTTTATTTCAAAATTTTCTGCCTAATTTCAGTCTTCAGATTTCATTTCAAAGTCTGCCCTCCACCAGCATCCCAGCTCAGAGAAAAATAAAAGTAATCCCCCCCCCCACCTACCCCTCCTCTACACGGCATACAGCACTTACACCCGCCAACAACAGTTCATTAGCCAGCAGCATGCAACGCATACACCCCTAGAAAGATCTTAAGTTTAGATTATTTCAGTTTTAACTTTCATTTAGAGCAACCCTTCGGAGCAGAAATGCAACCCGTTGGGGAAGCACCTTGAAGAGCGAGTCATGGCTCAAATATATCTAGGTGTAAGCGGCGAGTAAATCAACTGAATGAACGAATGAATGAATACATACATCCATATCAACATCTTAAATTTTTCATTATTTCAGTTTTAGTTTCATCTACACAACTCTTCGGGGAAGCAACCCAACCCTTCGGAGAAACGCCTCAAAGATTGTCATGGCTCAAATACATCTAGGTGTGAGTGGCCAATAAAACAAAACCAACTAAATTGGGTAGACCAAGACAAGTTTAATATTCTGACACTTTTTGTGGGATTATAGTGCTGAGAATTGGCATATATTTCGAAGATACAATACCCTAACCGCTGACAATGCAATAATTGTTGAGCTTTGTTATATGTTACATAGAAAAATTCCATGATGGCCGCCAATGCAGACGCTATAAGTAATAATATTTTTGACAATATTGTGTCACCTTCTCGAATTGCTACCAAGCTATTTTTATGTGATAATAAGGAAGAATTTGCAATTAAAATCCACCCGGATCAGGGTTTGATAATATTGCAATCTTAGCGCGGCCCTGGCGTCAGATAATTGCTATGGTTAATCATTTGATAGGCCTAATAATATATTGACCAAGGTAATTTTAGAAAATGGCAGTATATGTTAATTAAAAGATAATTCTTGCTTTTTTGCGCGCATGTTGAAATACACTTAGTTAATATGCTTATTCTCCAAAGTATCCTGATTGATTTGTCTGGTGTTTTATCTAGGGAAAATGGCGTCATTTGGCATGACGCTTTGGGTGTCGATAATCTCAGGTATCCGCATGTGATTACTGGATGAAAGGATTGTCCTAAGTGTCAAGATCCTCGCCTTCACAATTCTCTGCCATAACTGATGCGCTGTGTCTCAAGGCATAGATACTGAGTTCTGCATCAAACTTGTACACAATATCTTGTTGCTTCCCGTGTCTGTTCAGCCAGGCTTCATATGCTTTTACTGTTGGAGCATTCACTACTGATTCAGGTTGGCTGTTCTATGGTTCTGCAATCCGTAAACAGCACCTGTTCTGTCTCAGGCTAGTCCTTGCTCTTATCTTGAAGATTTTCAAGTGATGCCCCTTGTTGTTGACTCCCTGAGTGGAATCTCTTGACCAACATCTTTATTATAAACCCCCTGCAACATCTTAACTCTATCATGTCGCTTCCCGGTCTACGATAAGTTAATGTTGGTAGCCTCAGTTTCTACAGGTGCTCTTCATAGCGAAGATCCCTTAACACTGGTGTCCGCTTTGTGGCTCTTTGGCTATTCTCCACTGTAACTATGTCTTTATTTCGCAATGGATGCCACACTGCATTGGCATATTCAAGTCTAACCAGTGCTGTGTACAGCCATAAGAAATTTTCCAGATCTAGATGCATGAATGTCCGATGGATCAACCACCTCATTTTTGTTGCCTTCACACTTATCTGATCCTCGAATTAGAGCCGGCCATCCACTGTGACACCACGATCTTTCTCTTTGTTGATCTTAATCAGTCTGTGCTTGGTGCCTTCGTCACTCTCACCTCTCATAAAGTAATCTCTCGTTGCATCTCTCCAATTTCTACCAACTGTCATTACTTTGCATTTTTCGCAGTGAAACCGTAGCAACCACTTATCAGATCAATCCTGTAGTTTAAGCGGATCTTTTTGCAGCACCTTCTGTTCCTCCTCGCTACGTGAGATTTTTGTATCATCAGCATACATATAAGCTTTTGATGTCAGAGTCTCTCGGAGGTCATTTATGTACAACACAAAGATGACTGGTCCCAGCACACTGCCGTCGGGAATCCCGCCAGTCAAGCTCATGTATTTAAAAGATAGGTAGAAATCCCTGTCACATGCGGCCTAATCATGGAACATGGACCTAAAAACTAAAGGTTAGTTTAGGACTTAGCAGAAGGACCGCATAAATAAAGCGGCAACTACGAATACAGTATCTTTAACCTACATAAGATGACAGTGTTGAATTCTCGGGAAATCATCCACCCCATCCTCACGTAATTCGGCGTGCATCACAATAACATACAGTTCACTAGGTTGATACACACTACACACTTAGCATATGTTTGAACAAGAGAGTGGCCCTTATTGCCAACTCTCTTCCTCCGCTTTGGCGTTGAAGGCATTTTCCTGTGACGGAGGCCCGTGCAAGGCACTTTCTTCTCGCAACAATTATAATTTGTTAGGGGTATAATGGTTTATACTAAACGTTATAAGTGACCGCATTAGGACTCTCCCTTGCAGAGATACCTCACGGATTTAGAGATTGGCGAGGTACCTCTGACAAGCCCACGATAAGCAAGACACCAACTTAGTTTTATGTACTATATTTTCTCTCTCATACTAGCAAACGAGTAGCATTGCTTGTATGTATATATATATATATATATATATATATATATATATATATATATATATATATATATATATATATATCTCATTTCATTAATTATGTCTAGACTCATAAATTGAGTAATGGATCACCATACCGGTGACACGAACAGTCAGGATGAGATAGTGTTGTTCAATCTCGGCGGCAATGGTTGCACAGACCCACTGTAGCGTTATCATTCCACTGGCTCTAAAAGTCTGTCTTCGTATATTCCGGAGAGTCGCGCAACAAGATCCGTAACCCCGTGAACCGACGCTAACCAGCTGCTCTGCGCTTCATGTACAAACGGTGCTGTGGAACAGAATATGCGGACAGACCAGCACGTACCCCCCGGAGGCTACATTACACATTATTTAGGCCATAATTGCATAGAACTACGCAGCATCAGAACATGCAACACAAAATGCGTCCTCATTTGGAATAACACCTGGAACGACTCTCTCTTCCGTCAGCATCACACATGGAAATTGAACTGAAGTAGAAGACATATACAATTATGCGTGGATGATATGGAAAGCCTGCCCCTGTTGAAACAGTGTTGCGTGAATGACGACGAAATTATGAGAAATGCATACACAGAGAATAACAGTAGGCACCATTCTTAAGCCGAGCAAGTACTCGGAATAGTCAATAAGTACAACTACTTCCCGGAATATTCTCAGAGCTCCACAATTTAGAGTTTTCATGCTCCGAGAATATTTTAAGATATAAGATAAGTTACGTCATTTCCTCCGGACCTCTTGAATGGATATCCATTTGTACCTATGCCCCGCCTATTTCTAGCCAAGCTCTGCCAATTTGTTTACCCGTAATAGAATCATAATAGGACACATGTTTGTGGGATAAGATGAGTGAGGGGGGGGGGGGGTGCGGCAGCCGGGTGGTTTTTTTAAGAAGCGTGGCTATTCACACCACCAAATCATAATTCCGTGCACTCACGCCATCCCGAACCACACTATTAAAAATCACCATGTTATGGGATGCAAAATCATGTATTAATTGTCTGGTTTCCCAGCTGAAGCTGTGCCTCTATTTTTAATCATAGCTCATCTAATCTAGAAATCGAGGCATGGCTTCAGCTGAGAAAGGAGGCTCTTAATACATGACCCAGTTCCATAGGAAATTGCAGCGCATTACAGTGATTTTTAATAGCGTGATTTGGAGGTGATGTTGGTGCACGGAATTGTGGTTCGCTAAGACGGGCGCTGTAAATGGCCACGCTTCTTAAAGAACCACCAGTCTTCACCACCACCGCCGCCACCACAACTACCACCGCCGCCACCACCACCCCTACCTCACAAACAGGTGTCCTATTATGAATACGTGAATATGTAGTTTATCAGACAGGTTTATTACAAAATAATAAGACCTGTTTGATAACGTGTCTTTATGTCTCGCAATGTAAAATCGATTGTAACACAGCCAATTACTGACTCGCATAGCGACTCACTAAATTACAGGTAGATAAGTGCACACCTTGGCAACCTTTCACAACACATCCTATAGCTTGCGCGTCTACACTCGATGATTATTGCTGTATATTAAATAATTAAAATGTGGATCAATTCTCGCAATATATACAGAAACCTAGGCATACTGAGTGAGTAGTGTTGGGAAGTATGATTAAATGAACTGTATGCCTGGCTACTAAATAAATGTATGTTTTTGCTATTTTGGGCAGCGTGGACACGGATGGAAGAATAAAGTTAACGCTATCAGGTGAGTAGCAGTGATGTACGTAAAGTGCTGTACGTAAAGATTGATGCTATGTCTTAACTATGTCTCCCACGATGCCCCATGCAGACTTGATATTATAACACCAATAGGCCTACTGGTAAGCTGTTGAATATTTGGAAAATAATTTGCAAGGAACCTGTTTCTACAATAGCCAGCAATAGCTCCGTGCCAAATTAGTCTAAACATATTCAACATAATATTTCTGAATGACAACTTGTGTTTTGTGATTCGGGTTACTAGGGTTAAACCAATGAACGGTTGACCATTTTCTGTCTGTGCTCAAATGTTGTGATGATGTTTGAGTTTGTGAAATACGGTGGTTTCAATTTTTGAGTGGCTTTGACTTGGTGGAAGCTGATTTAGTCTTACTAGGAACTCCACCTATTCATACTGCCCGTTAGCCCACCCACCCACGCAAATTTTCTTTCCAGATTTGGGCGTTTTACAAAAAAAGGGTGTGGGATGACTATTTTGGTGCGGGAATCGTCCACCCACCCCACCCTACCCCTCACATGCACGCACACACGCGCATGCATACATGGCATGCACGCGCCTAATTTTCTTTGCAGATTTGGCTTACAATAAAGGTCTGGGATGACCATTTGGGTGGGGCTATAGTCTCCCGCCTCCGTGGCTATGTATTTGCCCATGCATACCCGGACACGTCAACCGCCAATGTACGTACGTACGTACACCTTACATAGATTACCCACTTTGGCTCGTGCCTAATCTATTTGTACATATATGACCCACCCACCACACCATGGCAACCCACTTGTTCAAAATCTTCATGTTGCCGCTGTTATCGATGCTGACACTCATTGTAGGGATCCCAGCCAAGATTCACTATCATCATAATGATTACAGCGTGTACTTGATTGTATGTATGATTACTGTATTCTGCCGCTGTAGTAGTAGTAGTAGTAGTAGTAGTAGTAGTAGTAGTAGTAGTAGTAGTAGTAGTAGTAGTAGTGCATACAGCTACAATCAGTCCTTCTTCGCTTTTGACACTTTTGACCCCGAGGTCTTGTCATCAGCCAAAATCAATAGCTTCCTCAGATCCATTCTTGATCTGAGAGTACCGAATCCTGCTTTCTTGAGGTCAACTCGCAGCACACTTAACATATTCTGCCTTCTGTCTTCTGGCATACTTAGCATATGGCCAAACATTTACCATTTTTGCTGGGCGACCTTTACAGACAATGGTGATGTATTACACATTTTGCATAGTACATCGTTGGAAATTATGCTGTCTGGCGATCGGTGGCCAGTGATGGTGCGATGTTTGGGGTGGCAGGCATTAAGTTTGCCTAGAGCTGCGTTTGGAACTGCCCAACTGTTACAGTTATACAGAATCAAGGATACGCAAATTGTGATGTATAAACGTAGTCGTTTTGACACGATCATCTTTGATCTACGATTCCATATCTTCCAGAAGGATTGGGAAGCTATGTTCCAGATGACTCAGCGTGCAACAATGGCAGTTGCGCTGCAAAGCAATGAGCCAAGGATTTTATTTTCCCTCCATGGTTCGCCGCCACGAGTGTATCGTCATTTTCATTAGTTTCCTGCTCTGTCGATAGGTATATGTAGGTGAATGTTGTTTTGGATTCATTCGTTTGCTTGCATCTATTGGGAGAAGCTAGTCAAGGGGTTTCTTTTCATCATCGATGAAGTCCACGTCGTCCGCATCTTTCATCTATAGCGGTATGCCCGGTATGGACACTTGCTGATTTGGTCTTGTGGAATTTCTTTGCACAGATTTCAATGTAGCAGCAAGGTAACAGGTGAAAAACACATGGAATAGTCCACTTGCCTGTTGGGAGACGATCGATGTCTGAAACTCTGCAGAGTTCACTGACTTGACTCGGACTCTCGGCTTGGTGTCTGCAAGCAGCAGTCTCATTATTCGCAGCTCATCGTTGACCGTTTAATTGTGTCAAAGGCTTGTAACAAGCATGCGTTGATCCCACACAATATCTTCGCAGCTGCGTCCACCTTTAAAGTCATTTTGACATGATCCAGTGAAGGCACCGCTCTTGTCTTGGACATGGCATAGAGCAACATTGGATATAATTTCCAGTGTCCTGTTGAGGAGCACAACGGGCCATAGATTGGTTCAGGGCAGGGTGGCCTCTTGGGCTTAGGTAGCATGATAAAGGTGCCTTGGCCTACGGCATCGATGGGAAGGTTTAAAAAAAGCTGAATCAATTAAATTAATAATGATCGGTTTTGAGATAATGTCAGTTGCGTATTTAAATAGTTCATTACTCATGCCCCCAGGTTCGGATGCACGTCCATTGTATGTCTCTACGGGCCTTCTCAACTTCTGCCGTTTTAGCCCATGTCAGTAATAGCCTGGGGGCACCTAAAAACGGTTGCAGGTGTTCATCATCGTGGTCAGTGAACTGTTCCTTGGACCATTCTCGAATTGTGCCGGCTCTTCCCGGGTCAGTCCCGATAAAGTGTCATTCAGAGTTGTGTACAGTGAGTGGGGTTGTATAGTCAGTAACTCCCAGGGCTCAGGGTGCCCTAGACATTTTGTCACAGTCATCCACGGCAGTGATTTGATTTGCTATGGACTGCTTGTTGAAGATCTTTTAAGCGTTCGCTGATGTCGCGCATAATGTTATTGCGCTCCCTGCGTAGTTTATTGTGATATTCACTTTGGTCACGTTGATGGATGCGCAGCCGTAATGCTTTTTGCTCTGCTGATAGTTTTACTAAAAACATGCTCATCAGTGTATCAAGTTCGGTTGTTTTTTTAGAACACTCAGGCGCTGGTAGCTGTTGATTCCATACATTTGAGTATTTTGGCTAAGGCTTCTTTTGGACCTGACGCCGATGCTAGCTATCAGCCAAATAGTATTTGATCCGTTCCATATGACACATGAACCGTTAATTCTTTCAATTATGTACCACAATATTTCAACTTAACCCTCTGCTGTCACCAACGTCTTAAAGCGCTCAAAATACTACTTGATATACATTTTGACGTGCAATATTTTTCAAGATTTTCTAATTTTAAGATTATTTTTGTAAATTTACCACTGATTTTTCCCGCCGGCCTGACCATTAAATGGGTAATGGTAAAGTAAATAAAGTTTTTACTTAGCCAGTGTCTATCTGCAGGCCTTGAGAAGAGTATTTTTGAAAATTTACCACCAGAATGACTGGCTCGGTTACCGAGCCAGTCATTCTAGTTGTAAATATTCAAAAATACTCTTCTCAAGGCCTTTCAAATAGCCATGTCTGAAGACGACTGCAAAGTTGTTTTTTGGTCAGTTTGACCATTAAAGGGTTAAGTTGGCACAAGAGGGGTTAAAAGCAGACATACGTGTAAGGTGTTGGATATTTATCATCTAATTTGACTTACCGCTATTGCTGGCTTATACAACAACAGCCGTCAGTTATATTACTTTCAGAATTTTCAGCAGAATATACTTACTGAATTTGTCTGACGTGTGTATTAGGTGTGGCGTGCATGGGGTTAACTTGTGACAGTTGGAAACAAATATCAATATATTTAAGATTACTTGATATGTTTAGCACATGTTGGTAGTTTGGTACACGTTAGCGTAACCTAATCCTATAATTCCATTAATCTAACACATACCAGACAGACCAGGTATTCTTTTCCTTATATGATATAAAACAGCTATACTAAATCCAACCGCAGGACAATATTGTGTACGCAGATAAAATTATGAAAATGAATGGTATTGGTTTTACTAAGCAGACATGCATGGGCAGGCAAAATCTGAAATGAGTATTGTAGCCTATAAATTGCTTTTGCTCAAATATGGCACGTATCCAATACTATTTGGCTGATAAGCGTAGATTAACAGAGACGTAGGGCATAAACTTTACGCGTGTGCAAGGATATTTACACTTCCATAAAATCATTGTATTATATTGGCAAAGACGAATAGAGGACTGTCTATAGAGCTCTGATTATTTGTATCCAGAATGTATATTGACAAGGAAAACATTTTACAAGCTACGCATAATCTGTTAATTCTTTCAATCACGTATCACAGTATTCAATTTAAAAGCAGCCATACACAAGGTGTTGGATATTTATCAATTAATTTGACTTAACGCCGTTGCTGGCTTAGACAACGCATTACGTGTGAGCATGAATGTGTTAACTCGTGGCAGTTTGAAACAGATAGCAATGTATTTAAGATTACTAGTTATTTGAAAGCAAGAATATGCGTTACGTAGGCTGATACACAATGTTCAACCTTATTTATTAGTATAAATTTCAATGTTTTATTATCCAGAAGAGTCAGTGTTAAAATGTAATGATTTTAGTTGTTAATCCGATCGATTTTGTTGTTCATGTGTTGCCATTCCCAAGAATCAACGCCACCGAAGTAGCAATTTCAGCCTTTCTAGGTAGTCGTTA
This sequence comes from Chaetoderma sp. LZ-2023a, assembly GCA_034401795.1. Lineage (NCBI taxonomy): Eukaryota > Metazoa > Mollusca > Caudofoveata > Chaetodermatida > Chaetodermatidae > Chaetoderma > Chaetoderma sp. LZ-2023a. Next base: position 14,630,386 of record CM067370.1, read on the forward strand.
GGTGAGATTATATTAATTGTTTTAAGCTTAGGTGATCATCGAATATTAACTGTTGGTTCATAGCCCAATACCAGATATATCACGTGTCATACATTCGGCGTGAGACTCACGCAATCAACCTTCCTCTCACATCAGGGAGCCTACATCTCACACAATCAACCCTCCTCTCACACCAGGGAGGCTAAATCTCACGCAATCAACCCTCCTCTCACACCAGGGAGGCTAAATCTCACGCAATCAACCCTCCTCTCACACCAGGGAGCCTATATCTCACACAATCAACCCTCCTCTCACACCAGAGAGTCTACATCACACGCACTCAACCCTCCTCTCACACCAGGGAGCCTTAGAGGAATCCAGTTTTAGCTGTACCACGCCCATCGCTAGCTAAACGCCACCTGTGATTTTCCCGTGTTGGGATCAATCGATCCCTGCACTCTCTGAATCTCAATTTCCAGAAAACTATACAAGTAAGCTTTCAACCCTCCTCTCACACCAGGGAGGCTACATCTCACGCAATCAACTCTCCTCTCACACCAGGGAGCCTACATCTCACGTAATAGAGGAATCCAGTTTATTTATACCACGCCCATCGCTAGCTAAACGCCACCTGTGATTTTCCCGTGCTGGGATCAATCGATCCCTGCACTCTCTGAATCTCAATTTCCAGAAAACTATGCAAGTAAGCTTTTTAATATTCTGAAATTAATCTGAACTGGGTGCTGTTGCTGCCTATGGCAATAGGCAGCAACAGCGCCCAGTCAAATTAGTTTCAAAATATTAAAAAGACTGTTTACTAAATAGTAGACATACAATTCACACAACTTACGGACTGTTAAGCGTTTATGACGGACTAAATCGCGCCATTCATGACGTAATTGATCATGACGTCGGCCTGCATGAGGAGATTAACAGTTCAGATTTATCTAAATACACTATGATGGAGCCACATTGAATGTGCGGGGTGAGCGGTGTTGGAGGTGACTGAGTCTCACTGGTTTCTCTTTCATTTCTGGTTCGTGTAAGAAACGAGGAGAGATGACCCAGTGGAAGCCCTATGGGGTTGAAAGAAAGGTTTTGGGGTGTGATTGGTGGGTTAAATGATGACAATAATAATAATAATAATAATAATAATAATAATAATAAAATTGATGGTGATAATAATGATGACACTGTTGATGATACTAATACTGATGGAAATGGTGAAGTCATGAACTCACAATAATTGAAAATGATAACAAATAATACTGTTGTGAATTTATGTATATTAGTGTTGCTTAATATTAGCATATTATGTCAAACTGTTATGAAGATGCTGTAACGGAAGGAGACGATGTGTCACTCAAGTGTATGACGTCATACACAATTACGCCAAATGTAGGCTGACGCCGCAATGCATAGTTGATCGAGTCATTCTCGCAACACCATCGGACCGTACTAATTAAGTTGCAATTCATCGTTTGTCTGGAGTTACGACGTCACGGAGGATTAACCCTCTGTCGGCAGAGAATGAATTGAGTAGGCCTATCTAGCTCCGTGGTTGTAAAATATTCAACAGCGTTTCCGCATAGTTACCTTGAGATTGGGGTTCTGGGAAACCAAGGTTCAAAGTATATAAATTGATCCCAACACGTGCAAAACATTGGCTGAGCTGGGCTAGAGATGGGTGCGGTATAGCTTGAAATGGATCTCTGATCGCTCAATTGATGAAAATAATGATATTTAATGTCTATGAAAATGATGGAAACTAAGAAATGACGATAATTGATGACATGACGACGACGACGGCGACAACGACGACGACATCCATGAATATTTTCTATTTATTAGTGTCACTAAAAAGATTATATTAATGTTAACGTGTTATCTGCATGCATGCAATTGTTAATACTGATTGTATTAACGCGGCAGGGGCAAGTAGCACAAAGTGGAATGATAAATTCATTCATTCATATGACGTAGTTGGTTATGACGTCATATGGCTGACTGAGAAACTGGATTCATCAATTATATATGCTGCCATGTGAGATGGGGTGGGTGGGAATTCCACTGAATATTACATAAATATTGGAACAGCGGAAATTTGAAGTAAAAATTGAGTTTTGTTAGCTGTTAATTAGGCCCGCAAATTTTTGCGGCTGACGAACACCTCACCCCACCCCACCCCCATCGAGCTGGGACATTTAGGCCCAAAAAAGGATCGTCAAATGTTGCATGGAAATGTTGCGTTAAGACAGATATATATATATATATATATATATATATATATATATATATATATATATATATATATATATATATATATATATATATATATATATATATATATATATATATATATATATATATATATATATATATATATATATATATATATATATATGAGTCACATCTGTGTGTGAATGGATGGAACAGTGTTTATTTCGAATCTACCCTCGATGTAAACAGAAACATTAAAATCGTTTTAACCCTTTAATGGCTCAATTTTGTGACGAAAATCTAAATATTTGCTTATTGAATGTCTATTTGCTTACTAAAAGAAGACTATTTTGTGAAAATCTACAACTGGAATGACTCGCTCGATTATCGAGCGAGTCATTCCAGCGATAAATTTTCAAAAATAGTCTTCTTTTGGCCTGCAAATAGACATTCATCAAGACCACTGCAGAGGCCTGTTTTAGCCGGATTCTGCACGAAATGGTTAAACCAGTAGCGTAATAACATCAAAAAGAATATGATTTTCTAAAACCAGGTTGTTTCGACTTTAAAACAAATCCGTTGTCGTGTCAGAGAACACGCTTTTGAGGTTGCAAAGATAAGGCATATATGTGTTGGCTTAATTTCCAGCCCAAAAGACAAAGGCAGATGTTGACGAGCTAATTATTTTGATGAAAGATCAATTTTCTTAATTAGCAGCTTATCATTTTTAGTATTTATTTCCACATTCTCATATATAGGGCATCATGGCAGAGATCGTTAAACTAACAGATCAGGAACAGTTTTTGGAAGATTTGTACCGTGGCCACATCCCAGCATCACGCCTTCCTCCCCTTCCTGAGAAAACTGGAGTTCGCATGTACTTATGTTCTGGAGGTTCTGGTAAGTAGATGTATGCTCATAATGCAGTCAACCTACAGCAAACGACCATCCTTTGGGAGCACATAAATGTGGTCTAGGGAGACAGGATGTCTTTTAATAAGAGGGATCCACTTCTAGCTAAGATCCGCCCACTTTTCCAGCTGGTTGGAATCAATTTATATGAGCTGGTACCCGACTCCAATTGCTCATAATCGCAATAGTGCCCTGAGCCAGAGAATCGTCAGCGAGGGTATGAGGAGTCGGGTACCAGCCTATCAATTTATATACCTTGAACGGTTAATTCTAATAATTAGATGTAGTACAGTTTGATTTATATTATGCACACATATCTGCGCAACACTGACGAATATATGATGCAAGCTCATGGTCATCAACACTGTAGAGCTGTTTGGTTCTTTATTTGATTAATAACGCTTCAAATAATAACTATTAATTACTTTATTCGTGAAAATCAATCAACCGTATCCATCGTCCAATGTACGTCTAATTGAGTGCCCTGAAATACAGATTATCAGGAATGATGGATAATTCCATTACATCCCTCCCTCTTTGAAAAGTAGAAGGCATAAAATAAACTATAGGGGTGGATGGACGAATAGACAAATCACTTAATCAATATAACAGATAGACAAGTGTGCTTGTTCTATCACACTACTACTCAACTAATGATTATAGAATTAATACCTTAGAACTAACTAAATTACCGTAATAAGGATTAAGATGAGAAAATGCATAGATACCACCGAGAACACAAGATTAGGTAAGTATGTAATCCTTGAATCTTACTGAGACATTTCGTTTCTGGGTAAGCCTAGATGAACCACGACGGACTACTGTATTACTATTATCAGAGTTTGATGGCAATAGACATGAGTCACCCAACACAGGAGTATCCGCTGGCGCTGGAACTTCTTGCAGCTCGGGTCCACTTTCATCGCAGTCACCTTCAACTAGAACTGGTTCTTTGGAACTTGTCACCGGCTTGACATGTGAACTATTTCTAGCCTTTACCTCACCTCTCTGGCAAATGACCATAGAACCTTTCTGACCAATCACCTGGAATGGGTCTTTAGAGAAATGTGGCTGCAGTTTGCCTTTGTTGTGGTTCTTCAAAAGCACCTTATCACCGATATTTCTGCGATTCTCTGCATAGCTCTTCATCTTACTCTTGTTCTTCTTATCTCTAGCTCTGAACTCGACATCATCTGACTTTGACTTAACTTCTGGTAACTTGGTCTTGATGGGTCGGCCAAACAATACTGTTGCAGGAGACTGACATGTTGTACTGTGTGTAGTCGCACGATAGTTCCAGAGAAAAGAGAACATCTCTTGCTTCCAAGGTTTCCCTTCAAGCTGTGTTGACTTACACACTTTCCCAAGGGGTTTCATAAAACTCTCGACCCCGCCATTAGCTTCTGGCCAATACGGGGTTACTCGCCGATGCTTGAAACCATATCTCTCTGCAAAATCACGAAATTCTTTGCTTTGAAAGGGAGGACCATTATCACTCCTTACTATCTCTGGTATGCCATGAGTTGAAAAGATTCTATCCAACATAGGAATTATAGTCCTGGCTGATGTTGATCGAACAGAATCAACCTCTGGATATCGACTGTAATCATCGATGATAACTAAAAGGTAATTACCATGTGGAAATGGACCACAGAGGTCAATGCTAAGTTCTCGCCATGGACCATTTGTCATCTCTGTCATCTGTACTGGCTCTCTTTTCAGACCACTCACATTGGCTTGGCAGGCAACACATTGTTCTACTTTCGCTTTAGCCATATTTTCTATACCGGAAAACCAAATCTTCTCTCTCAACAAGGCTTTGGTTTTGTTGATTCCTTGATGACCTTCATGGGCAAGGTCAACAACCCTCTCTTAAAAACTCACTGGTAATACTACTCGATTACTCATCAGAACTAAATCTTCATCAAGGTTGACTGTTAGCTCATTTCGAAGCTTGCTGAATGACAGCAATACGCAGTAATCTGTTCTCAACTTGTCAATTGTATGCCACTGGTTATTCTTGATGAGCTGAACTACTGACTTCAACGTCACATCCTTACAAGTTTCTTCTTTAACTTGCTTCAATGGCATTGCTTTTGGGACCGCTTCATTGCAAATGAAATCTACATATTCCTCTGCTATTTTCTGTTCCCTGGAATTTTCCTCTATTCCATACGAATGAGGAGACAAATAATCAGCTGGGTTACTCTTACCACTACGGTACACCAACCTAATCTCATATGGCTGTAGCCTGAAGGACCAGCGCTCAAGTCTTGCTGGCAATTTGGCCTTGTCATTGCCATACATACCTAGCAGCGGCTTGTGATCTGTTACGACTGTAACCTGCTGACAATATGTGTATAGATGGAAATACTCGCAAGCCCAGACTACAGCTAACGCCTCACGCTCCAGCTGACAATATTTCTGTTCTACTTGGGTTAACGATCGACTGCCATATGCCACAACCTCTGTCTTTTCTGGGGGCACTGTACTGCACCAAAACACAACCTAGGCCCACTGGTGATGCATCAACAATCACTTCTGTTTGTTTCTCCACATCAAAATATGTCAACCCTGGTTTCTGAGAAAGAACTGACTTAATCGTCTGAACTGCTTCTTGCTGCTCTTTGCGCCACTCAAATTTGACATCTTTGCGTGTCAACTTTCTTAAAGCGGCTCTAACTGTGGAATAATCTGGGATAAATCTCACACTATAGTTCACCATACCTAGTAGACTTTGAACTTCTTGTTTTGATTTTGGCTCTAACATCTTGGTTAAAACTTCAATTCTCCGTTGATCTGGAGACATTCCTTGCTCAGAAAACACAAATCCAAACAATTCAAATGATGACTTGTTGTACTCTCATTTGGCTGCATTTAAAGTCAAACCTTTCTGAATCAGTCTGTCAAATGTTGCTATAAGTGGACTGTCATGAGATGCTTGGTCGTTACCAAAGATGAGAATGTCATCTGATACATTGATGGCACCTGGTATGCCCTCAATCACTTGACTAATAACATTCTGGAACACTTCAGAAGCACTGTTTATGCCAAAGGATAATCTTTTGAAGCGCCTCAGACCTATGTGAGTTGAGAAAGTTGTGATGCTTCTCAACTCAGGATCAAGCTCTAGCTGTTGATAGCCATTCTTGAGGTCTACCTTTTGAGAATATACTAGCTTCATTCAACTTATGCTGAATGTCATGGGCAGTCGGGGTCACGTGCCTCTCTCTCGTAATTGCTCTGTTTGGTTGTCTCATGTCCACGCACATCCTAATTTCATTTTGACACTGGTTTTTGGAACAATAACAATGGGCGATACCCAGGGAGCTGGACAATTGACTTTTTCAACGATAGCCATCTCCTCCAATCTCTCCAGTTCAGCTTCAAGTTTCTTCCTAGAGTGGAAACGAATTCTACGATGTAGTTGCACTATGGGCTGAATAGAGTCATCGATCTGCAATTTTACTTGATAACCTTCCAGTTTACCGATACCATGGACCAGTTCTGGATGTTTTTTATGTACTTATTTACAACACCATTTCCGCATACACTGTGTACCACATGCTTTTTTATCACATGATCTGCAACAGTTATTAAACCAAGTTTCCTTGAATTAAGAAAACTTAACAGAGATGATTTTCCACCTGGGACTGCATAGAACTTATATTTGACCATTTTACCACGCGATTCAATATGTGCATTAAACTTTCCCAATACATGTAAGGGTTTAACACCATAGGGTCTGATCTGTGTTTTTGTAAGCATTAGTTTAGGTTTGGGGTTCATAGAATTATATGCTGTCATATCCAATATGTTACACATTGCACCACTATCAGCAGTAATGATAACTGGATTGTGATTTATACTAACATAAAATTTAGGTTGCTGCAACATTTCAACACCGCAGCTTATATTGAAAACATATTCATCTTCTGAATCTGTTCTGACAACCTGGTTTACCTGTGTTTGACCTTGTATTGAGCTCTTGTCTTGCTGATTGTTTCGGGAAATCAAATTTTTTAGGGAAATTGGATTTTCTGAGACAAAACTTTGAAAAATGACCACTTTTATGACATCGATAGCATTCTACCCTCTTAGCAGGACATTCCTGCATACTCCCTTTATGCGGGTAATTATGTCCACAGTTACGACATTTAATAGTGTCGTTATGATACTGGTAGTGTTGAGAATGTTTTTTGTTCAATTGAAAATGTTCACAAGTCTGTTTTTGTTCCGCCTTGCTGTTTGGACAACACAACATTCACCCCACGAGGACTAGTTGCTGTGTTAAGCTTCTCAATTCCCGAAGTCTGGGTCGATGAAAGTTCGGACATACGACTATCTTCAAGAAGTTTTTCGAGTGTCATTTCACCATCAGTTAATCTCTTTCTACAAAGCCGGTTTGACGAACAACCATGAATCAACTGCGACTTGACCTCAGAACTTTGATCTGCAAAAACACATCGAGACGCAAACCGTTGTAAGTGCATATGATAGGAATCTAAAGACTCTCCTTGTTCCTGTCTCGCTCCACGGAACTTAAAATTTGTAAACTCAGTGTTATGTTTCCGGGCAAAGCGAGCATCACGTTTATCTTTAGCCGTGTTATAATCTACACCAGTTTCAGGTAACATTAGGAAAACGTTATAGACTTGCTCACCAACATAGTGAAGTAAAACAGCACGTTTCTGTTGGTCATTGTTAATACCCATTGCTAGGACATAATTCTCTCTCAAACCTTGCAATCCATTTTTCCCCATCTTTGGCCTTGTGATTCAAGATCATTTTCTATATCAAATGGAGGAACACTGGATAAATTCGGTAATGGTTTTGAAGCCATCATGAACAGAGTTTATGATGTAAAGTTAAGCTTAGATTGTCGAAAAAATAGTGTCTGTGCACTGGAAATATATGAAGATGTACGCCACACATTATATAGACGATAGCTGTTTGCGTAAACATGTGGTAACACCTGTACGTAGTTGGAAACGTTGTGAAGATGATTTCACGAAATCTGGTGATTTTAATGTTTATGGGCACTCACTGACTGTAACTGGTTATTTCATATTGCCCCTAGCCTGTTTGTTGGGCACATCCTTGTCGCCATTTGTAGAGTTGTTGGGGTTTCCTGTTTGATTAATAACGCATCAAATAACAACTATTAATTACATTACGTCTATATAGGCTCTGCCTTTGGTGGGCCACCTGTTGTGTTATTACAAATTGTACATTTTATATCAAAATAAATGAATTGGAACTTGAACTTATTCGTGAAAATCAATCAACCGTATCCATCGTCCAATGTACGTCTAATTGAGTGCCCTGAAATACAGATTATCAGGAATGATGGTTAACATTACAGACACATCTTATGAACAATAAAGGACCTAGAATTAATCCCTGGGGATATTCTCGTGTTAGCCATATTTGATAAATTAGCAATCGTATATAGGCCAGTCTGTCTCAAGGTAATATGTCTAGCGACATGAATGGGCTTCCGATCGTTACATTACGGATTGACCACCACATCGTAAAATCAGAGATATGACGAGATGTACGTTTTACTTTCTATCTTGGAAAGATCAATGACTGCAATGTTTATATGAATTATAACCTTTCTTCAGATTTTTGCATTGAGCGAGAGATCATCCATTCTAAAGTAGTACCATTGCTAGCCGAGTACTGCATGAAGAATTATGGTGTCGAATTTCAGGTAAGCAATCGCCTTCATTTTGCCACGCAAAGACTAGTCGAGCTTGCCCTTACAGTTGTATTAAATGTGTACTTAGACTACATATATCTACGTTCTAAATAATGTTTACCAACCACAACACCAACCATATATGGAATTAGAGGCCGGATAACAATTTCCTTTTGGATCAGTCTATCATGAACATAGGATAGACCGACATACTTTTGCCAATCTGCTTATGAAGTTATGACACTATGGCACGCGGTTTTAATTGCGATTTTATTTGGTTATCAAAAGTGGAAGCGTGTTAAATGTTACACCATAGGCGAACATTTCTTCTAATGCTCATTTTCAGTTTCATTGACTTTTGAAAAGTCAAATGGATGTCAAATATACTAGCCTACTTCTGATACATGACATATATCTCGAGCTTAGGAAACACGCACAAACACACGCACGCACACGTCATATTTCAAGACAGTGTTAAGGTGTTGAAATTTGCGATGGCAAAAGATGTGTTTTGTTCAGTGAACTGTGAAATGTATGTCAGACTGGCCATAATGTTAATACGCGAAGCACACATGCTAATAAATACATCCACACCAAATTCTTTAGGTCATATGTGAAGAAATATTGAAACAGGTTTGTCAGCAATAAGGTGGTGCAAGCGGGTGGACGGACACTCTATAATACATCTGCCATTGTTTTAAATTATGTTTGTATTGTAGATATCTGATATGCACTTGGGGGCCAGCAATGGTGTGGAGACAGAGCCAGGTTTCAGTGAGCAGTGTCAGGGAGAAGTGGAAAGATGCTTATCTCTAGCACTTGTTCCTATATTTGTCGTGAGTTGTAAAACAGGAAATACCCAGTTCACCAACAATGGACCGTTCCACTTTATCCATCAATCATAGGACGTCATAATCAACTACGTAACGTATATGATGACGTCATACTCAATGCCGTCATGAATGACTTGGATTGGTTCATCACCAAAGCTTAATTGATGACGGACTAAGCGTTGTTGTACGAAGCGTATGGCTTTAATATTTAATAAAGATGCTGTTGCCATAGGCAGCAACAACGCCCAGTCAATTTACTTTCAAAATATTCAACAGCTTATCTGCATAGTTTTCTGGAAATTGATAGTCAGTGAGTTCGGAGATCGATCGATCGAACCCAACGCGGGCGAGGTTTGAGTGGAAATTAGCTAGAGATGGGCGGGGCATAGCTAAAGATGGATTCATCCATTGTCGCCATCCATTGCTACTATTAATTAGTTATTATTAATCATGCCATCAACCTCCCGTCTTGTAAACCCTTTATCAAGGACATAACTTGCAAACATTTGTGCACTTTTTAATTTAAACAATTAGCCTTGCCAGAAAGTGTCGCGAAACACTGGTTATTATTACCCTGTCTATATGAGCTGTGTGCCCGAGCCCGGCGTTATAACCAAAATTTTCATCGATAGATCTTCAAGAAGTTTGTGCTAGAGGCTGGACTTGGGGTTAAAAACATCACGTGGATCGATAGGTCAGTCATCGAAAAGGCCATCTGATTAGACTTCTCAGAATATTCATGTTGCTTTGTTTTCTATAGCTATTATTGATGATCAGTTGTGCACACATGTGTGTAATTAATGGCTTATTATCAAGCTGTGGATTACCTGATTTCAACACCAGCATTATTTCAGGCCATAGATATCGACTTTAACTGTATGATTTATATTGCAAGCCACGAGGCAATAATTTCTATGTGCAATAACTCTGATCCTGCTGACTATTTTGAGAACAATTTGACTGAAAGTTGTTGGTGGCTTAACCACCAGCAACATTCAGTCAAATTGTTTTCAAAGTAGGCCCTATTCAGAATATCTAGCAGTGTTCTTAGGGATTTGGGAGTATAAAATTTCGACATATCTTGGACTTTTTCCTTGACAATATAAGTGTTCAGGCCACAGCTTGCCTGTTTGAAGTCACCACGGGTACGCTAATGGAGCCGTGGCGGTGGTATTAGGGATGGCTGCGGTATTGTGGCGGAGTTTTTATTTGTAGTGGACTATGATGTGAGAAATACAGCAGAACTAAGAATTTTCGATATTTTATACACACAAGAAAAATTTTCGGCGTACAGTCATGATAAAAGTCCTCAATAGAAATTCCCCTGACTTTTCACTGACATTTTACTGGAAAAACAGAATTCCCTGACATTTCCCTAACCTTGAAAAAATAGAATTCCCTGCCATTTTCACTAAACCACCTGGAAAATGTAGTCTGCAGAGATTCAGCGTGACGTCAGGTAAATAAGTCTATACCCCTTTAACACTCATATCAGCCAAAAACGGCTTCTGTAGGGATCTTTAGAAATGTCCATTTGCAGACCAAGAGAAGACTATCTTTTGAAAATTTACAACTGGGATGACCGGCTCGGTCATTCCAGTGGTGAATATTTAAAAATAGTCTTCTCTTGGTCTGCAAATGGACATTTTTATGAGAAAATTGAAATTTTCACGAACATTTTTTAGGGGTAAAGGATTAAAAGCTACTGACATGTCATTACAACAGGTTATGGTCGGTCAGAAGTATGGACAAACACTACCGCCACAATACATTCCAGGATCAGAATATGAGCTGCTCAGCTGTTTGTTGAAAGATGCTAATTATGACGTCAGTGCGCTTGAGCAATGTTACAAACGAAACACAAACGTCATACCGAACACGTACATATGGCATAATACAGGTGTGTTTAAATATATACAGGCATTTGCTACCTGGGAATCTATGACGAACTTGCGTTAAAGAGCCATAGAATAATAGCCGTATTATATGGACTAAACATACCGCCCATATTACAGGTAATAGCTTGGATAACGCATAGGGAATAACGATGAATAATAGCCATATTATATGGATTAACATAACGCCCATATTACAGGTAATAGCTTGGATAACGCATAGGGAATAACGATGAATAATGGCCGTATTATATGGACTAAACATACCGCCCATATTACAGGTAATAGCTTGGATAACGCATAGGGAATAACGATGAATAATGGCCATGTTATAAGCATTAACTCAGAATACCAGCCTTATTACATAATGAATAACGTTGCGTGTAGGGCTAATCTGCGTAATTCCTAACAACATGGCCATTGTTCTGTTATTCGATATTATATGGGCGTTATTCCATATTATATGGCTGTTATTCTGAGTTACTTCATATATTATATGGCTATTTTCCTAGTTATTCGGTATATAGACATTACATGCTATGCCATGAATTATGTCTGTCATCCCAAGTCATGCCATGTAATATGATTGTTGTCCCAAATTACTCCATATAATATGGCCGTTATTTTGAGCTATTCAATATAATACAGCCATTATTCCTTGTAATATGACTGTTACACTCACCCCCACCCCCTCCCCCGAGTTATTTCATATAATGTATCATGTTCCGAGTTAGTCCACAAGCAATATGAATACTATGCAGAGCTATTGCATGTAATATGGCTATTTTTCAATGTCACCACATATCACATTGTTGTTATTCCACATAACATAGCAGTTTTTCATATAATATGGATGTTATTTCGCGCTTTTTACCTTTAATTTGAATTGTTCCATATACTATTGTTGTTATTCCAGGTATCTTAGATAACATTATTGCTATTATGAGCTAATCCATATAATATGGCTGTTATTTCGAGTTATTCCATGTAATAAGCCTATTATTCGAATTTGGCCATATAATATGGTTGTATATGGAGCTATGTCATATAATAAGGCAGTTATGTTGACTTTTTACCTTTAGGGGAGAAAGATGACACCTCCACGCCGGTCTCCTCCGTAAGTACCAACTTTGTTGGGAAACTAAGTCATCAAGGATTGCGGGCTGACATCCGCATACAGAGGCAACTCTGACTATGTCTAACCCTCTAACAAGAAACTGTGCTCGACATCCTCGGACAACGCAATCTTCCCAGGAGCTTACCATAGCTACGTGGAATGTACGTGGTCTGACTGCAACATCAAAGAGGCAAACCTTAGGTGCAGACTGTGAACACTATAAAATCGATATCACATGCATTCAAGAGAGTAAAGTCGTTAAACACTCAGAGCAGCAACTTCAGACCGGCCATAAGCTAGTACTCATGGAGCAAAAACAGGCCACTTACCATGGATTAGGCTTCGTAATCGGACCAAGGGTATTGGACGATGTCATTAGTTTTGGATACGTCAGTGATCGCGTTGCATTTATCGACCTGGCTATACCAATGTGAAAGCACACCACCACTAAGTGTCGCATAGTCAATGCATATGGGCCAACTACCGAAAGGGCCAAAGAGAATCCAGCTATATTAGATTCCTTCTATGCAGAACTGAGCTCTGCCATTACTATCCCAGCTAGATGGCAACTGTTCGTGTGTGGCGATTTCAGCTCCAACTCTGCATTGTGGACAAAAGTTCAGGACTTGGCTCATGCATGGGATCATATGGAGAGGGCACACACAACAGTAATGGAGATGCACTGGTGGCATTCTTTAGTTCCAATGGCCTATTTGCCACAAATACGGCTTTCAAACACCCATGCCACCACCGGACAACATGGAATGGACACATTGCTGATCGCAAAGCCCCAACAGGTTCTAAGGCTACAAAAGCTGTGTTCAACCAAATAGATTTCATACTATGCAAGATAGCAGCAAAACCCCTACTTCGGGATGCTCGTTCCTATGGAGGCACAGACCTCAAGTCTGACCATAAGCCAGTCATTACGCGCCTCCATATGAACCAGCTCTACCTAATGTATAAGCGCCATACCAGACAAGAGGGTAGTCACCTATAACTTACCCAAGCTCATCAGCGACAGTGACACTCAAATGTCATACAAAAAGATCCTCGGGCAGCAGATAGCTAACATCGACGTCAGCTCCGATCCAAACGAAGCCCTAACCAAAATACTGATATCTATAGAATCATCAGCTACACCCCTGCTACAAGTGCTAGGCATACCTCAAGTTCTCCTGATCTAGCATTTTCGACAGAAAGTCTACATCAAGAATCTTTGCGTATTGTTGGGGAATAACTTGGAGGCAGAGATCACCACCTTGTTTTCATTACCATTAACATGGATGTCGAGATTGACCGGAATCAGATTCCTCGATGGAACTATAAGAAAGCAGACTGGGACAGATATCAGAGAGAGAGTGACAGATTGGTAAAAGACATTGATGTCAAAAACCAAAATATCAATGAAGGAGTTAAAGAGCTTAACTGTGCTTTACTCTCTGCTACTGGCAAATGCATTCCTAGGGGATCCAGAAAAAATTACAGACCTTACTGGAGTATGTCTCTGCAAAAGTTACATGAAGAAATGTCCAACGCAAGGGAAATTGCAGAGAATGTCCCAACAGAAGCCAACCATGTGAGACTCCAACAATCCAAGGCAAAATATCTGAAAGCCAAAATCGGAGCCACCAGAGAATCGTGGAGAGAGAAAACGTCAAGCTTAAATCTTGAAAAAGATACGAACAAACTCTGGAGGCTTGTGAAGCAGCTTAACGATGAAAACACCAGAGTACCGAACATAACTCTTGAAGAGGATTATGAAATTAAAACAGGAGAGGCTGCTGCTGAGCACTTTGATTGTATACACCTGTGCAAAAGTTAAGCACCACCCTATTTTTACGCACATGCGAGGGTATATTCATGTGCTATGAAGAAAGCAATAGCATAAACATTTATGTACCCATCCATCTTAGTGCAAGAGGTAATAATGCAACTAGAGGAATGCTGAGTATGATGGTGGGGAAACACTGTATTTTTTTGTTTGAACTTGAAAACGAGGCCTGAATATGATTACGTTGACACAACTGACAACTATTGCCCTACAGTTGACACACGTGGCTAGATTGTCATTAATGGTGTCTGAAAACGAAGTTTAACATCTGTGCACGAGTTTGAGACTGTCATTATTAATACCGGGTATATCCACCTTGTGCCTGGATGACGGCCTGGACACGACGTCTCATGCTGGTCACCAACCGACTGATACGCCATTGTGGTATTCGTTGCCATTCAAGATGGAGTGCGTCTGTTAATTCCTGTAGGTTCTGCACAGGAGGATCCCTCCTTCTCACCATGTTTACCAGAATGTCCCAGATATTCTCAATAGGGTTCATGTCAGGGCTCCTTGCTGGCCATGGTAGGGTTTCGATGGCATTCTGGCGGAGGTATTCATGCACAGCTCTAGCACGATGTGGTCGGGCGTTGTCATCCATGAATATAGGGTGGGTTCCAGGTGCATGATTTACAAATTGAGGGACCACAACTCTATCCAGTATGGAATCTTTATATCTTTGTCCATTTAGTGTTCCAGGTACAGTCAACAGATCCAGCTTACAATCAAATGAGATGCACCCCCATATCATAACGGAACCTCCACCAAATGGAACTTCTTCCATGATGTTACGTTGGTCGTACGCCGTGCGTCTGGACCTCCATACACGAGTTCGACCATCTGTGGCATGAAGCAGGAACCGACTTTCATCGGACCAGTGTACCC
The DNA here is from genome assembly GCA_034401795.1 of Chaetoderma sp. LZ-2023a. Taxonomy (NCBI): domain Eukaryota; kingdom Metazoa; phylum Mollusca; class Caudofoveata; order Chaetodermatida; family Chaetodermatidae; genus Chaetoderma; species Chaetoderma sp. LZ-2023a. Next base: position 14,645,765 of record CM067370.1, read on the forward strand.
GTCTCCAGGATCTCATGTTCCAGTGTCTTCTTTCGTTGCACCACCTCAGACGCTCCTCTTTGTGGTGTGCAGTGAGGAGAGGACGTCTGACAGGTCTCCTAGCTTTCATGCCAGCAGCTTACAGTCTCCTTTTGACGGTAGACATTGACACTCTATTGCGCGTTTCCCATTGCTGGCTGAGCACTCTGCTGTTGGTGAATGGAGATCTCCTAACAAGGCGTACTAGGGCTCGATCATCACGGGCAGAGTTCTTCTTCGGTCTTCCAGATCTAGGCCTGTCCTTCACCTCGTTAGTTTGCCCATGTTTTGCAATCAAACGACTGATTACAGTATGGTTAATGTTCAGCTGTCTGCCAATCTCTCTGCAGGACATACCAGTGGTATGCATGCCTATGATTTGCCATTTCACACGATCACTTAACCTTCGTCTTGCCATAGCGGTTCACAATCAACAGCTAATTCTCTCTGTACAAATAAACCACGGTCATGAACACAAAATTCCTAATCTTGTCGCCTAAATCTGTATGTAATGTTCTACACCTCAAACTGGACTTTTACATAACTGAACACGTGTGCTGTTTCCCGCCACGCACGGACATCAAGCAGCGTGAAGTCATGCATGCATGTGCATTTCGTACTTGGAATTATGTCAGCTAACGCGGGGACAAAAAGTATGGCAGCCTAGTTGTACCATCATGTTTCTACGTTCTATTGTTTTTGCTGGTGCTTAACTTTTGCACAGGTGTATATGTTTCAGAAAGTAAGCAATCTAGATGTGCCAGTGAATTGTAAAAAAGGTGCAATAAAGTCTGCAAAGTGGAAGAGATACACAAATACATGCCGCGGGAATGGATGTGCTTCTAACCATCAGCGAGTTGGAGAAAAGCTTGAAAGTTCTGAACACCAGGAAGTCTCCTGGACCAGATGGAATAACCAATGAGATGTTGAGGAATCTGGGTACTATTGGAAAGCACAAGCTTTTGGAGATTTTCAACCACAGTTGGTACACAGGAGAAGTTCCCCAGTCTTGGAGAGAGGCCAACATGATCCCTGTACTGAAAAAAGGCAAGAATAAATTCAAAGCGGCAAGTTATCGACCTATCAGTCTGACTAGTTGCACTGTCAAAGCCATGGAAAGAATCCTCAATCAGAGACTTCTTTGACATCTTGAAAGCAACAATCTCTTAGTGGATGAACAAAATGGCTTCAGAAAGTGTAGATCTACTGAGGATCAAACAACGTATCTGACACAGTCTATTGAGGAGGCGTTCCGACAGAAAAAGCATACCATCACTGTGTGGGTTGATCTGCAGAAGGCATTTCATAAAGTATGGAAGCATGGACTCCTCCAAAAGCTCAGGACCAGTGGTATCTCTGGAAAAATGTACAGCTGGATATGCCAGTATCTCCACAACCGAAAGGCACCAGTACAGCTGAATGGGACGAGCAGCAAGAAAGTCCTGCTACGACATGGTGTACCTCAGGGTGGCGTAGTCTCTCCTACCCGCTTCACAATATTCATCAATGACCTGGTGAAGAACCTTCCAATGGGAGTCAGAGCTGCATTGTATACTGACGATCTTGTGATGTGGAGCAGCGAGGAGTATCTGTCAACAGCCAATTACCGCATGCAACTCGCAATTGATCACCTCAATTCTTGGGTTACAAGATGGTTTGTCCAGATCAACAAAGAGAAGACAGTCGCAACTCTATTCACACTATCCACTAAAAAGGAACACAAGACAAGTCTGAAAATTGGTGACTCAGTTCTGCACTTTGAGGATGAAGTAACTTATCTTGGTCTGATATTTGACAAAAGACTAACCTGGAAGGCGCAAATCATAAAAGCTGAAGGTCTAGCCAAGCGAAGACTGGCAGTTATACGGAAGCTCTCTGGAACAAAATGGGAAGCTAACATGAAAATTCTGAAACAGGTTTACTCTGGATCAGTTAGGCCAATCATCGAATACGGCTCATCATCATGGATGACAGCTGCTACAAGCACCCTTCAGACATTGGATAAGGTACAAAATCAGGCTCTTCGTATCATAACAGGGTCTATGAAGACCACTCCAATAGCAGCGATGGAAGACATTACCAATATCCAGCCACTCCAGCAGAGACGAGAAATCAAGGCCGAGATTCAATACGAGAAATTCAAATTGATGCCTCACCATCCCATGCATATGCTGACTCACCTAATGTCTAGAGGAAGGGTCAAAAGGAATAATTTCTTATTAACTTCAAAGAAAATTGAAAGAAACAGAGAGTCGGACATCTTCCCCAGATGTAGAAACATAACTCATATCTCTGAGAGGGAACCGTGGAAAGCTTCTGAAATAGAAAACACAATTTCAATCTGGCCCTCGATTCCAGGGATTGAAAGCAAGGGAGATCAAGCAGAGGTGACAAACAAAGTTCTTGCATTGAGTCATATTGCATAAAACTACCACGAGGAAGGGTGGATACATGTTTATACAGATGGATCAGTTATCCAGGCTGTCAAGAATGGAGGGGCATGTGCTCACATTCGGTTTCCATGTGGAGATATAACAGACTCATGCTTGCCAACAGGGAAGCACTGTAGCAATTACACTTAAGAAATCCAGTCACTGATCTTAGCTAGCCAAATGTTGATACAACGAAAAACCAAAAATAGAAATATTGTCTTCCTGACAGACTCCCTCTCAGTGCTCCAGAGAGTGGAAAGGAAAGTACAGATTTAATTCATGAAAATCTTACGCAACTGGCTAAGAAGAACAATGTCAACTTACAGTGGATCCCCTCGCATTGTGGCATATTAGGAAATGACAAAGCTGATTAACTGGCTACGGAAGGCTTAAATAAAGAACAATTCAACCACGAGGTTGACTTTGAAGAACTGAAGCATATCATTAAAGCCACAAGAACCAGCAGTAGGCAGCAGAATGATGCAATACACAGCCTCAGTAGGAGGATCAGACATGTATCTTCAGATTGAGGACTGGTCACAATCGTCTCAATGCACATCTTCACCGTCTCAAGATTACAGATTCTGCACTTTGTGAGTGTCAGCAGGCGGAAGAAACAGCAGAACATCTCTTGCAGCACTGCCAGCGATATGAACAGGCTAGGAGAAGCTTCTGGCCTATTGAAGTATCTTTTGAAGAGAAGATCAGAGGAGACAGAGACAGTTTGATGACCACTTCAGCTTTCATGCACCAAATAAGGAAAACAGTCTAAGATTACTGTCATGAGAAAGATGAACGCAAGAAGAAGAATTAGCTACTAGCACCATATGTGTTCTAAAAAAACAACAGAACTAGGTATACTGACGACCCTCTTGTAGTATAACTGTCAGCAGAACAGAAAGCGTTACATCTGCGCATCTATCAAAGTGGCCAAAATGAAGATCGCACCAAACTATGCCAGGAACGCAATAACATTCTGCACCACATTAGCGAATGCTTAAAAGATCTTTCTATCCAACAAGCAGATGCCCTAGCAGATGAAATCACTGCCACAGATGACTGCCACAAAATGTTTCGGGCAGCCCGAGCCCTGAGAGTTGCTGACTACACACCACCACTAACTGTACACAACTCTGAAGGACACTTTATCGGGACTGACCAGGGGAAAGCCGAGGCAATTCGAGAATGGTTTAAGGGACAGTTCACTGACCACGATGACGAGTCCTTGCACCCATTCTCAGGGGACCCCAGGCCATTACTAACACCAATTAATACAGCAGAGTTTGAGAAGGCGCTTAAAGCCCTGAAAAATGGACGTGCATCTGGACCTGAAGGTATGAGCAATGAACTATTCAAATATGCAAGTGACATTATCTCAAAACCGATCACGCACATAATTAATTCAGCTTTCATGCATCACCTTCCCATCGATGCTGTAGGCCAAGGCATCCATATCGCGCTACCCAAGCCCAAGAAGCCATCTGGATCCCAGCCAATCTGTGGCCCATTGTGCTCCTTAACAGCATACAGAAAAGCCTATCCAATGTTACTCTATGCCGCATCCGAGACAAGATCGATTACTTCACTGGATCATGTCAAAGTGGCTTCAAACGTGGATGCAGCTGCACAGACATTGTATGGGCTCAACGCATGCTTGTGTCGGTAGTCATGTCCAAACACTGGGATTTCCACAAAATGGGCATGGACATGTCACGAGCCTTCGACACAATTAAGCGCTCAAAGATCCTAGATGCACTACGCCAGGCCAGTTGCAATGAAGATTAGCTACGACTAGTGAGACTACTGCTTGCAGACAACAAGCTGAGAGTACGAATCAAGTCAGTGGCGTATGTAGCATTTGAGACACCAATCGGCTCCCCACAGGAAGATGGTCTATCCTCTGTGCTCTTCACCTGTTAACTGGCTGCTGCATTGAAATCTGTGCGGGAAAACTCCACAAAACGAAGGAAAAAAACCTGTGTCAATACTGGGCATGCCGGTAGAGATGGAATATTCCGACGATGTGGACTTTATAGATGAGGAAAAGAAACCCCTTGACGAACTTCTCCCAACAGCTGCATGCAAACTAAAAATTGAGAATCTCTTTATGAATGAATCCAAAACAGAGTTCACCCACATATACCTATCTACAAAGCATGAAACTAAAGAAAATGACGATCCACTCTGTGGCGGCGAACCGTGGAGGAAAAGTAAAATCCTGGGCTCACTGCTGACATTGCTGCACGCTGCATGATGGGGAACATAGCTTTCCAGTCCTTCTGGAAGCTATGGATTCGTAGATCAAAGATGCCCTTGGTAAAAAGACTATGTTTATACATTGCGTATTCTTGATGATGTATAACTGTAACAGCTTGGCAGCTCCAAAGGCAGCTCTAGACAAACTTGATGCCTGCCACCGCAAACACTTACGCACCATCACTGGACACTGATGGCCAGAGAGCATAATTTCCAACAATACACTATACAAGATGTGTAATACGCCGCCGCTGTCTGTAAAAGTCGCCCAGCAAAGATGGTCCATGTTTGGCCATGTACTAAGTATGCCAGAAGATACACCAGCACAGAGCCTTGGAATTCGCCCTACTCAGAGCCAGCAAATACAGAGCCAGTTATACAGCTGTTATTCCATGTTATACAGCTGTGATTCCATGTTATACAGCTGTTATTCTATGTTATACAACTGTGATTCCATGTTATACAGCTGTTATTCCATGTTATACAGCTGTTATTCCATGTTATACAGATGTTATTCTATGTTATACAGCTGTTATTCCATGTTATAGATGTTATTGCATGTTATACAGCTGTTATTACATGTTATACAGCTGTTTTACATGTCCTACATATGTTATTCCATGTTACACATATGTTATTCCATGTTATACAGATGTTATTCCATGTTATGCAGATGTTATTACATGTTATACAGCTGGTATTACATGTCATACAGATGTTATTCCATGTTACACATATGTTATTCCATGTTACACAGCTGTTATTACATGTTACACAGATGTTATTCCATGTTATACAGCTGTTATTCCATGTTATACAGCTGTTATTACATGCCATACAGATGTTATTCCATGTTACACAGCTGTTATTACATGTTACACAGATGTTATTCCATGTTGCACATGTTATTCCATGTTATACAGCTGTTATTACATGTTACACAGATGTTATTCCATGTTGCACATGTTATTCCATGTTATACAGCTGTTATTACATGTTACACAGATGTTATTCCATGTTATACAGATGTTATTCAGCTGTTGTTACATGTTACACAGATGTTATTCCATGTTATACAGATGTTATTCAGCTGTTGTTACATGTTACACAGATGTTATTCCATGTTATACAGACGTTATTCCATGTTGCACATGTTATTCCATGTTATACAGCTGTTGCTACATGTTATACAGCTGTTGTTACATGTTACACAGATGTTATTCCATGTTATACAGATGTTATTCCAGGTTATACAGCTGTTATTACATGTCATACAGATGTTATTCCATGTTACAGAGATGTTATTCCGTGTTATACAGCTGTTATTCCATGTTGTACAGATGTGATTCCATGTTATACTGATATTATTCCATGGTATACAGATGTTATTCCATGTTATACAGCTGTTATTCCATGTTATACAGCTGATATTCCATGTTATACAGCTGGTATTGGGAGCTATTCCATGTTATTTATCGTGCACGAAACCTTTGGCGGACCTTAAATGTGGTAAAAGTAACAATATTATGTATCTCACTATGTGTATGTCAAGTCATTCTTGAAGCTAATCAGAAGCCAATACATGCAATTCAATGTTAATGATCAGGAAAACGATAACATATAGGGTCATTTGTTTGTTCCGACAGAATTTTCTTCCCTGCATGTAAAAGGTTATATTATATTTTGGTGTATGGTAGTGCATCATGTTGCATACCAAAATATAATATAACTCTTTACGCGTAGGGAATAGCAGGTTCTCGTGAGAACTGTCAACATATTTTATTTTATTGTAGATATTCTGTGTCTTTAACCCTTTAATGGTCGTCGGCGGAAACTGCCATTTGCAGTGCTCTACGTCAAAATTCATGAGAATGTCAGGAGAACTATTCCTTTAAATTTACAATTGAAATGACTGACTTGATAACCGAACCAGTCATTTCCATTGGTCAATATACACAATTCTTCTTGTCTTCAAATGGCCATTCTCCGACCATTATTATCTTGAGTCTTGACCATTAAAGGGTTATTGTGCAAAAGCTAATATTTCTATTCACTGATGTTCTAGATGGTACTGATGTCCAGAATGTCGTTTCCAATCTGCTCTGTTCAGCCGCAGAAATAGCACTAAAGAAGAACAGTATCTCTGCCAGAACTCACCAAGCATATACAGCATCTGGTAAGCTATATTTATACAGCATCTGGTAAGCTATATAAATCCCTCGTTTCCTCTATTTTCTCACCTGATTTCTCACAGTCATTGATTAATGATTACTTTTACAGAGAATTATTGATCGATGGATGACATTTATAAATCTGAACAACAAGATTCATACACCTTCTCCATACATTTTACAGACCAAATTTATCAGCAGCAAAACCTATTTCAAAACTGACGGAAATAGTAGCCGAGATCATCAAGATTGTGAACATTATTTTTCAAGTGAGAATCACACCTGAGAATATTTCAAATTTCCATACTTTTTCCAGACCATTTGCAAAAAATGTAGAATTTTCCATAATTTTCAAGGCCTGGAAAACAGTTTCTTGTAATTCCATACTTTTCCATACTTGTGTATGAACCCAACAAAAACAGAAGCATGTCAGTTAGTGCGAAATGTTCTGTTGATTTTTCTGTACATAATTGGATTAGACAACATTGCTCACTGCCTTACAGCTTTATTTTGCTTTGGAACATTCCAAGTTATTTATGACCTGTACTGCGGTATGTCGGTTTGATTTTGTTTCATTTCTGATGAAGGCACAGACCTCAGACACAATGAAGGAAACTAGGTTTAGGGATGACCCACCCCTCTCTAGTTAAGATCCACCCACACTTCACCGGTGTTGGGATCGATCAATTTCCATTTCCAGAAAACTATATTGGTAAGCTATTGCATATTTTGAAATTAATTTGACTGGGTGCATATATACACCTGTGCAAAAGTTAAGCACCAGCAAAAACAATAGAACGTAGAAACATGATGGTACAACTAGGCTGCCATATTTTTTGTCCCCGCGTTAGCTGACATAATTCCAAGTACGAAATGCACATGCATGCGTGACTTCACGCCGCTTGATGTCCGTGCGTGGCAGGAAACAGCACACGTGTTCAGTTATGTAAAAGTCCAGTTTGAGGTGTAGAACATTACATACAGATTTAGGCGACAAGATTAGGAATTTTGTGTTCATGACCGTGGTTTATTTGTACAGAGAAAATTAGCTCTTGATGGTGAACCGCTATGGCAAGACGAAGGTTAAGTGATCGTGTGAAATGGCAAATCATAGGCATGCATACCACTGGTATGTCATGCAGAGAGATTGGCAGACAGCTGAACATTAACCATACTGTAATCAGTCGTTTGATTGCAAAACATGGGCAAACTAACGAGTGAAGGACAGGCCTAGATCTGGAAGACCGAAGAAGACTACTGCCCGTGATGATCGAGCCCTAGTACGCCTTGTTAGGAGATCTCCATTCACCAACAGCAGAGTGCTCAGCCAGCAATGGGAAACGCGCAATAGAGTGTCAATGTCTACCGTCAAAAGGAGACTGTATGCTGCTGGCATGAAAGCTAGGAGACCTGTCAGACGTCCTCTCCTCACTGCACACCACAAAGAGGAGCGTCTGAGGTGGTGCAACGAAAGAAGACACAGGAACATGAGATCCTGGAGACGGGTACACTGGTCCGATGAAAGTCGGTTCCTGCTTCATGCCACAGATGGTCGAACTCGTGTATGGAGGTCCAGACGCACGGCGTACGACCAACGTAACATCATGGAAGAAGTTCCATTTGGTGGAGGTTCCGTTATGATATGGGGGTGCATCTCATTTGATTGTAAGCTGGATCTGTTGACTGTACCTGGAACACTAAATGGACAAAGATATCAAGATTCCATACTGGATAGAGTTGTGGTCCCTCATTTTGTAAATCATGCACCTGGAAGCCACCCTATATTCATGGATGACAACGCCCGACCACATCGTGCTAGAGCTGTGCATGAATACCTCCGCCAGAATGCCATCGAAACCCTACCATGGCCAGCAAGGAGCCCTGACATGAACCCTATTGAGCATATCTGAGACATTCTGGGAAACATGGTGAGGAGGGATCCTCCTGTGCAGAACCTACAGGAATTAACAGCCGCACTCCATCTTGAATGGCAACGAATACCACAATGGCGTATCAGTCGGTTGGTGACCAGCATGAGACGTCGTGTCCAGGCCGTTATCCAGGCACAAGGTGGATATACCTGGTATTAATAATGATAGTCTCAAACTCGTGCACAGATGTTAAACTTCGTTTTCAGACACCATTAATGACAATCTAGCCACGTGTGTCAACTGTAGGGCAATAGTTGTCAGTTGTGTCAACGTAACCATATTCAGGCCTCGTTTTCAAGTTCAAACAAAAACATACATTGTTTCCCCACCATCATAATCAGCATTCCTCTAGTTGCATTATTACCTCTTGCACTAAGATGGATGGGTACATAAATGTTTATGCTATTGCTTTCTTCATAGCACATGAATATACCCTCGCATGTGCGTAAAAATAGGGTGGTGCTTAACTTTTGCACAGGTATATATATATATATATATATATATATATATATATATATATATATATATATATATATATAGGCAGCGCCCAGTTAAATTAGTTTCAGAATATTCAACAGAATGTTTATTAATTAGTAAAGACATACAATTCGTACAACGGTGGCTAGTCAGCCATCAATGAAGCGTTCAAGACGAACTTATTTACGTCATTCATGACGTAATTGACTATGACGTCACGCTACACGTCACATACTTGAATATGACGTCAGATGATTGATGGATAAACTGGAAAGGTTCATTATAGTGTATCACACTTCTTTGTACAATCACATCTACAGTGATAAGTGAATTTTGGCTCAGTAAATTTCCATTTGAAGGCCGAGAAGACTATTTTCGAATATTCACCACTGGAATGACTAGCTCAGTTATCGACCCAGTCATTCCATTGGACAATTTTCAAAAATAATCTTTGACCAGCCTGCAACTGGACATTTTTCAAGAGCACTGCAGCGATCTGTCTTGAAGAATAAATGGCTAAGATCTATTTAACTCTTACTTAAGTATGTACCTATGTTTGTCTTTCAGTTTTGGAAATGGAAATTACAAAAGCCATGGAGGTTCTAACAACTGAAGGCAAAACATTTCATGACCATTGTTTGGCTTACATCCGGGATATCACTGATCTTGTTCGGTATATTAAGTACCCGGAAGCTAGGAGTTTCATGGATTTCGAAGAGGATGCCTCATCTGTCAACACATCAGCAATGAAATCATTATTCAGACTCAGAAATGTTTCTTTAACAGAATATATGTTATATGACGACAATCATCTGAAAACATATATAAAATGGCATGGTATCAGTGGCGTCGATGCTGGTGCTCATAGTGATTATCTTGAAGAACTTTCCATGCATATTTTCCACCATTCGCGTAAAATAATTGAACAGGAAGTACATTCAAACAAAATCCTGGAAGTGGACAAAATTTTCAATGAAATTACAAAACACTATAGAATTATGCACGAGAAGAGTACTACCTTCCAAGGAGGACTTACAACCCTACAAGAGTTGTACACATATGTGTTCAGTCATGAGGATATCCCTTTATTACTCTGTGGTCAACCGGGGTCTGGAAAAACTACTACTTTGTGTCGCTTTACAGAGGAACTACAAACAAAGGCCATGGAGGTGTCCGGAAGATTAAACATTGGTGTGATTTTCAGAGCATTGGGGCACACACTTGGTTCATCAAATGAGAGGACATTTCTACGAGGTTTGTTGAAACAGTTACTCAGTATAAATGGCAAAGGGTCAGAAGAGCTTCCACATGAGACAGAAGAAATAAAGAATGTCATTTACAAGATAATGATGGAGGGTGATTTTAGGGGACTGTTAGTTATCGTATTAGACGGCATTGATGTGATATATTGTGATGATATGATGGCATTGTACAAATGGTTGCCAACTAAGTTAGGAAACAATGTGAAAGTGGTGTGCTCATCTTCTAATACAGACCCATTGTTTATGGAAAGTCACCTATATGGCAATGTTGTGATAAGAGACTTCACCCAAGAGGAATACCATGACATGGCGAAGGTACATATGAAAAGGCACGGCCAGTTTATAACAAGCGATGATTGGGAAACAGCTAAGCATCTGCTGTCTAAATGTGCTACTCCATTTCAAGCTACTATTGTTATGCAAAACATGTTCAGCTTGACATCAAACAAAGATGTCAATAACTCAGAAAATAGCTTAGATCTCTTGCAATATCTTTTCACAAATATGGAAATCAACTTCAGCGAAGTGCTGGTCAGTGATGTAATGTCATATATAACCATATTTCAAGAGGGGATAACGGAAAAGGAAATATTTGACCTCTTGCAAATAACACAATCTGAAAATAAACAACACACGGACATTAAGAGTTATAGTGCTTTTGTGGGTTTGATGAAAGAGATTTCACAATTTCTCTGTGAAGAGGTGGTTGGAGGCATATGCTTTCTGAAGTGGAATCGAAAGGATGTTAGTGACTTTTGTGAACATAAATATCTTAGCCAAAATATTACGTTTATAAGTAGGCATGATAAGATAAGACATTATGCATTGGGAAGATGTGGCATTGAGAAAGAATCAAAGATCGTCCCGTTTGATTGTGATCAAATAAAATATCTAAATGATGACAGTTGCAATCGGTTGCAACATCAGGCGATGGTCAGTTTGGCGAAGTGTGGCCATTATTCACATCTAAAAGCATACCTTTCTGATTACAATTGGCTACACTCCAGGCTGCAATGTTCTACAATGGAAGAACTTCTCAACGAATTTGCTCTTGTGAAAGATCGCGAGACGGGGTTAATAGCAGCTGCCTTGGAAATGGCAAAAGATGCATTATTGAAAGACAGTTCACTTCTTGGATTTGAGCTTAGTTCGAGGTTGCTACAATACTTGGATAAACATGACAGAATCAAGCACCTGATAAGTCAATGTGACTATGTGGCTCAAAGTGAATACCAATTTGTGCCCGTTTTTCAGGCATTGCCTTGCCCTGGAACCTTATTATCTCATCAAGACACAATTGATCTGACAATGCACTCTATACAATTTCTTATCGGTCCACAGACGATCTGGCTAGCAAAATGGGGAGGCAGCTCTCAGCAAGGAACAGAACTATGGGACCTTATTTCAAAATGTCAGTTGAAATTTGTATTACCAAATTCAGATCATATTCTGTGTAATGCAGATGGTAGATACATATGTGTGTTCAAACCTGATGCTTGTCTTGAAGTGTACCGAACCATCGATGGGACATTACATGCCACTGTCCTAATTAGATATGACAGGATTTCAAACATGACTGTATCAAAGAGGTATCTTGCATTTTCACGAGCCAGGCTATCCGGTCCTCTGTTAGTAGATCTTCAAGCAGGTACAATTATGCATGAATTCCGTCGTAGTTATCACCACATAAGCATAGCCTCAAATGAAGAATATCTGGTGTGTAGCGGTGATGATGATATTCATGTATACACAATTCCATTACTTCAGCGGACATGTTCTATAAAGGTACATTCTGTTCCACGATTACTTAAAGCTATTGGAACGAATAACATGATAGCAACAGTAGTGCAAGATGGTGAGCTACTAATGTATTACATAGACACAATCAACAAATGTGCTTATGGCAAAACCCTCATAAGAGACATGCGTATTAGTGACTTGTGTTTATCACATTGTGATTCCTTGTTACTCGTTGTGTCCATGAAAGTGATTTATCTCATTAGAACCAAACATGGTCAGCTTATTCACAGGCTTTCACAAATACCAGATGAGTTGCATACAAATGCTTCCACAGGGTTTACATCGGCCGGTTTTACGAGAGGTGCCAAGCAGGTGGTCGCATGTAGAGATACATATTTTATTGTTTGGGACGCTGTGTCTGGTGAAATTCTACGCACACTGCTGTCATCTGCCTCTTTTATTACTCATTATATCATAGCTGAAGATATTAATAAGGCTGCAACAATTAGCGAGAATGGCATATTACAAGTATGGGATATGGACAACATTGAGGAAACAGTTGATCAGAATAAGATTGTTAGTACAAATCCTGTTACTTGCCTTGCTATCAACCAGAATGCAACACTGACTATCTGTAGTGGTGAAACTAACAGTGAGGCTGTTGTTGTAGATGTGGCATCTGGAAATATGACTTGTACATTAGAGTATAGTTCAACATCAAAGATTCCAATAATCAAGGTCCGGATATCGCCAGATGGCAAGTATGCCCTAACAATCTGCAGTAGTAGAGATCAACTGGGCATTGACGAGAATGCATGCGATGTCTACAGACTGTACGAGTGCATGATGTGGAGTACGGCTAACGGAAAGAAACTTCACCATATGCTTAACTCAAAGAATGCTGGTTTCAGCAATCATAGTAGTGCATGCTTATTTGTAATGTGCTATGAATACGATTTAGAAGATATTACTCAAGTTTCATTTGAAGGGCTTGTCATTGACCCGACAGCAGAAATAGAACACAGTATAGAACTACCCACTAATGGTCAAATGGTTTGTGACCCAGTACTGACAGATACAAACAATGGTATCATTTGTCTGTTTGTCATGCAAATCTGCAAGACTATCAGAGACATGGGTGGTATCATATTAACTAGGTGGTTTGAGATTCGGCTTGTTCAAAGAAATTGTCAAGATGAAAAATCACAAATGTTCAGAGTTCGTGATTTATGGGAAGAAGCTGGACCAAAAGACCAATTCATGGGATGTAAGATCGCATTAAATGGGACAATTCTTCTGTTTTATTGCAGAGACACCAGTCATTTCCGATACAATATGGATGGTAGCTTAATAATGCCCACTCTTGCACCTAAAGGAGTTTTCATCTTTGATGCAAACACCTCCACTGCAATTAAGCATATATCATGTTTAAGTTCCCTCCAGTGTCAGAGTATTTCATCGCTACAAGTATCATGCAATGGAAGCATGATTCTTGACAATTTATTGCGCGTTCATCACATAAATGGGAACTATAATTCATATGCCATTCCTCCACTGTTTGCTGAAAATTCAATGCGTTTCCTCTTGTCTGGGGAATATCTAGTTGGGTTATCTGTGGAACGAGATGCGCTTGTCCTTACACGGACATGTGATACCAAGTATGTACAGACAATCTACCTCCATGAAATTGGTACTTCATTGGAGGTGGCTGCAGATGGTCGCACAGTGCTCATTGGTTGCCGAGATGGTCGTATAATGGCCCTCAGATTAGTCCTTGGCTTATGTGATCCTACCATAGAATGTATTAACAAGATACCGAGCCGCTGTAGCAAATCTGATTGGATTGATAACACAAAACAGAATAGCACAACATTGCGCAAGGATGTCCATAGGATATCTAGTGCAACACCAGAACTAGTTCGACTCTCAGCGAGAAAGCGACAGCAAGCATTTCGGGATTCGCTAAGACCACCCAGCTACACGATTCTGGAAAACACGGTGAGAATCTCACAGGAATATAACAGTGGAAGTTCAGAGATGTGTTGTATCCAGTGATAATCAGTGGACCTATAAGGGGTATCATAGTATGGAGCTTTACCAGCAATAACATTTTAATGGCTAAATTTGGAGAAGAATATCAAAATATTTGCTTATTGAATGTCCATTTGCAGGTCAAGAAGACTATTTTTTAGAATTTACCACTGGAATGGATGGCTAGTTTATCTAGCCAGCTTTTCCAGTGGTAAATTTTCAAAAATAGTCTTTTCTTGGCCTGCAAATGGACATTCCTCAAGAACATTGCAGAGGTTTTGGCCGGCTATGAGATGAAATGGTACAAGCATCCTAATGCGAACCAAGATCACAACAACAGACATGTCAGCCCTTCGTGCATCATTTGGTGACCATAGTGATTTTCTATAGCAGCTCGGCATGTCTTTAGCGATCGCTTCAAGCAGATTCCCAAGGTGAATCTTTCAGCAAATTTCAACTGGAACAAGTCCACACAACGCCAATAGTCATCGTAAAGGCCCCCCTTTGTGGCACAAAAACATGGCACCCTTCAACGGTCCAACCAGCCAAAAATTTGCCTTTGCATTGGTAAATTTTGTATGCTATTTTTGAAATTTTACCAATAAAATGACTGGCTTGAAACCTGAGCCAGTCATTCCAGTGGTAAATTTTCAAAAATAGTCTTCTCTTGACATGAAAATGGATATTTAATAAGGAAAACCAATTTTCGTGACCAATCAACTAGTAACAGGCCCCAAGACATGTCCATCTGTGTATACAGAGAATATGCTACAATGTCAGGCCAACACTGATGATGTCAATACCGTCATCTCTCCACATAACTACTGCATCAGCAGGCTATAAGCAATAGTTAGCTCATACACGTTGTCATAATGGAACAGAACAAACAAATATACAATCATGTTAGTGCATTGATTCTTTTATTTTTTATACAAAAAATTGTCATAGATCAACCATTTTTAAATTTAAATATATATAAAATCAACATAATTAATTAATTTATTATTATTATTATTATTATTATTTTAATATTATTATTTAAGGATGGAATATACTAATAAATTATTAAAGAAATCATCGTGTAACAGCTATGTTCAAACACTGTACTGATGTCTAATCATTATTGACTTTATGAAGACTGGACAAATGAGTTTTCTGCAGACAAACTTGAGTAAGGCATGCCAGGTAGTCTGCAAAATTTCTGATTTCTGAGTGATAGGTTTATCAGTTCTGCATAAGATGATGTCTTAGCGATGACATCCAAGATGTTGGCCATTCATTTCCAGTGAAATTTACCACCTTTAACGCTTATATCAGGCAAAGATGGCGTCTGCAGTGGTCTTGATGAATGTCCATTGGCAGACCAAGAAAACGACTCCTTTTGAATATTTACCTCTTGAATGACTGGCTCGATAAATGAGGCAGTCATTCCAGTGGTAAATTTTCAAAGATAGTCTTCTCTTGATCTGCAAATAGACATTTTCAATGAGAAAATTTATTTTCTTGAACAAATTTGATGGTTAAAGGATTAAACGATTACATACTAAAAAAAATTTAAATGAAAATTTTCTACGATAAAATCCATCAAATAGAAATTTGATCGCTAGTGGGCAGCATTTTTCCAGTGCTAAAAAGTTAAAGGGATAAGATATGTTTGGCACGTACATAATGTTCAAGCTGGTCAATGTCCACAATCCATATTATCTCATTGCTATCAGCTAAAACATACAGAATGGAATGTGTTAATAATTGTGATAGACATTCACCTGTCTTATATGACCATCTTCTGGAGCAACAAGACATGAACAAAAAACACAGGTAGCTCCTTGACCCTTCAATGGTCAAACGGCCAAAACCGGCTTCTGGTGTTCTTGAAAAATGTCCAATTGCAGACCAAGAGAAGAAAGACAATTTTGGGAACGTTTACCATTGGAACGAATTCATTCCAGTGATACCTGTAAATTTTCAAAAATAATCTCTTGGTCTGCAATTCAAAATTTGTTATAAAAACATGATTTTCTTTAAAAGAATTGGACCATTTACCTTTTAACACACAAGCCAGCCAAAAACGGCTTCTGCAGTCATCTTGGAAAATGTCCATTTACAGACCAAGAGATTATTTTTGAACATTTCGATAACCAAGCCAGTCATTTCAGTTATAAATTCTCTAAAAATAGTCTTCTCTTGATTTCCAAAGGGACTTTTCCTATGAGGAATTCTCTTGAACAAAATCTGACAGTTAACAGCATAATACAATTTACTCAGCATAGGCTTTATATACCTTAGGGACGACAAGATGGTAATTCATTAAGCAAGTGTTCATATGCCAGCCTGTCTTAAAGAACCATCATTCTTTGATTCTAGAAGACACGGATCTCTCAAGCAGGTTTTATTCTACAGTACAGCTCAGAAATACCGAACTTGTTTCCAAAACAAAATAAAACATACTGTTGAATATTTTGGAGATAATTGGATTGGAAGACATTGCTGCCTTAGGCAGCAATGTCTTCCAATCCAATTATCTCCAAAATATTCAACAGAACATTTCGTACATCGTGTTCAAAATTGTACTAACCAAAAGGTTAATTTTTATTTGGAAATATGATAACTTATTTATGAGCTGTATTGTATATAATGACACCTGCTAGAGCTCAGCATACATTCCATGACACACTCACCCTTTAAGAGTCATGACACGTCAAGAAAACTTTATGCTTAGTGAATCTCCATTTTAGCCAAAGAGACTATTTTTGGAAACTTACCACTGGAATGGCTGGCGCAGTTATCGAGCCAGTCATTCCAGTGGGAAAATTTCTAAAATAGTCTTCGATTCTGATGTCAATATTCTATCTTTTACTGTGTGTGCGCTCACCTGGACCATTGGCATTTAAACCATTTGTATTTAAATAGACATGGATGATTTTCGGAAAATCCAAGATGACCACCAAAATCATTTCACCCAACTTTTGTTGAAATCGGGTTACTGCTTGAAGGAGTACCCTTTTTAAATAGTTCCGGAAAACTTTCAGAAAATCAGAGATTGCTGCCAAAACATTGACCTATTGAAATTCTGAATAGAATTTCTAGAGGCTACGACAATAGGATCCTACCAGCCAAAATTGGTTGAAATTGCCCAAGCGATTAATGAGGTGTAGCATCATATATGAATTCCCATTTATAGGAAAACCCAAGTGGCCACCATAAAAAATAAGCTGTCAAAATTCTGTACACAAGTTCTGAAGCATACTGGCCTAGGGTTCTTCCAACTGAGTTTGGTTGAAATCGGCCAAGCGGTTAATGTGGAGTAGCCTTTTAACTGATCCAAAATGGCCACCAGAAAAATTGACCAATCAAAATTCTATAAGTAACTTCTAAAGCTTACCATCCTAGGCTCATTCCAGCCAGTCTGGTTGAAATCTCCCAATAAGTTAACGACTTTTTTCAGCCATTTTTCGGAAAATTCAGATGGCCACCGAATAAATTGGCCAATTAAAATTCTATATAAAAGATCTGAAGCATAGCACTTTAGCGTCCTTTGAACTCGTTACAGCAGTTAATAAGTAGCCTTTTAACTGATTTCCCAAAATTTCTAGAAAATCCAAAATGGCCACCAGAAAAATTGACCAATCAAAATTCTGTATACATGTTTTGAAAGCTGCCAGCCTAGTATCCTTTCAGCCAAGTCTGGTTGAAATTGCTCAAACAGTTAATGAGGAGTAGCATTTTAAAGGCTTTCCTGCCATTTTTTGGAAGATTCAAGATGGCTGCCAAAAAAATTGACCAATCAAAATTCTGTATACACGTTCTGAAGCATACCAGGCTAGGGTTCTTTCATCCAAGTTTCATTGAAATTGGCCCAGTGGTTATCGAGAAGTAGACTTAAGTGATTTCAGGAAATTTTCAGAAAATCCAAGATGGCCGCCTGAAAATTTGACAAATCAAAAATCTGTACACAAGTTCTGAAACATACCAGCGTACTATCCTCTCAACTAATCCTGGTTGAAATTGTCCAAGCAGTTAATGAGGAGTAGCGTTTTAAACGGTTTCCAACAATTTTTCAGAAAATTCAAGATGGCCACCGAAAATATTGACCAATCAAAATTCTGTATACAAGTTCTGAAGCCTACCCCCATAGGGACCTTCCATCCAAATTAGGTTGAAATCTGATAAACGATTAAGTTGACGGGCGGATGGATGGACGCCGGACGGTCGCCATGCCATAAGCTCACTTGGCCATTCTGGCCAGGTGGGCTAAAAATGTATACCAGTTCATCTTCTAATTTAGTTTGAAGATTTTAGATTCTGACATTAGTGTGGTACGGGTTAAGAGAATTGGTGATATTATAGCACATTTAAAGAATCACCAGGATTCAATCTCAGAATGCAGTCCTTATGTTAAGTGACATTAGCACTGAAGATGGACATAAAGGTTTTCTGCAGTGGTTGGCTAGACTGTAGTTTATGGGCCGTCGACAATGGCCGCTGGAATCTCACAAAATACCGTTAGTGATGAGATTTCAATGGTTGTTAGGGATTTTCCAAGAATAGAATAGGGATTCCTCAATAATTTTATAACACAAAAATCAAGCAAATCTACCTTATAGGTAGTCAATCTTTAACCCTTTAATGGTCATACCGGCCAAAAAATGGCCTCTGCTATGGTCTTGTGGATTGTCCACTTACAGGCCAAGAACAATCTTTGAAAATTTACCACTGGAATAACTGGCTCGATAACCGAGCCAGTCATTCCAGTGATAAATTGTCAAAAATTGTATTCTCTCGGCCTGTAAATGAACATCCAACAGGAAAATATTTAAATTTTCTTGACCAAATCTGACAATTACAGGGTTAAGTAGCTATGATCAGCTGATGACTGGTGATATGCTCTTCACTGGAATATAGGACTGTGTTTTAGTAGTTACAGAAAACACAACAATCAATCCTCATTGTGTTTTAAATATTTGTAACGCAATATGTTTATTAAATTTACTATTTACTAAATGGACAGTACAAATGATACGAATTAGCAATTCATTTATGACGTAATAACGCATTACTGTAATACTATTTTGAAGCAAATGACGTCGCAATCAAACTACACTATAAAAGGTTCTAAATATGGAATGCTGTTTACACCGTAATCAAGTTCCCCAGACCACTTGATCGACATTAACCAATCAGTGGTCCGAGAATCACCATATTTGCGGTATTTTGTGAGAACTTTTGCGGCCATTACCGGCGGCACCTAAAGTGCATTAGTCCCATGGTCTTGAGAAATGTCCATTTTCAGACCAATAGAAGGCTATTTTTTAAGAATACACCACTGGAATGACTGGCTTGATAATCGAGCCATTCATTCCAGGGATAAATTTTCTAAAATAATCTCTTGGTTTGCAAATGCACATTTTCTTTGAGAATTAAAATTTTCTTGAATAGATTTGAGGGTTACTGGGTTAAGAGACTATTTGTGTCCTGTCTTCAGTGAGCACTATTTTGTGCTCCTTAGACTCGTCATTTAAGCAATAGTGACTGTCGAAATAAGAATACAGAGGACAAGCATATGTATGTTTCTCTAGTAACCACGCTGAGGGACTCCAACACAATAGTTTTAATACTGGAATGACAGTATTGTCAGGCATTGTCACACAAGGATGGCCTTGGTCTTAAAGAAAAACATCAGTTCTAAGTTTATAGATGAGAAATCTAAGTACATGCTTAGGTAGAAATTATCACGATTTTCTGAACTTATGTGTGGTATTGACCTATCAATGTTATTTCCTTTTAAATGTGTTCTCAAATATTTGCATATCTACAATGGATTTGTAAGATTTTTATTGAAAACTTGCCCAACAAAATCAAAGCATTTTCGATAAATGTGGTCAGTCAAACAATTGGATTTCCTGTACAAGTCGAACATATTTCATGGCTATATTAATGATTAGCTGTGATCATCTTCACTAGTCTGTCTAGTGAGATAAGCCTGTGTTAGATCAGCTCGCTAAACAGTCAAGCGCAATAGAAGTATCCAATATGACACTCAAGTATCTGATGCCATAATCAATTACATCACTAGTGAGCTGAAGTCACAATCATTATGACATAGATGTCATGAAAATGGCCCTTTCCAGTTTTAGCTATTCCCCGTACATCTCTAGCTACGCTCCAACCACACTTCACCCGTGTTGGGATCGATCAATCCCTGAACATCAATTTCCACAATATCCAGAACACTATACAGGTATGCTGTTGAATATTTCGAAACTAATTTGACTGGGTGCGATATGGAAGCAACAGCGCCCAGTCAAAAGTGTCAAAACATTAAACAGCATGTTTCTGAAAAAGTTGGTCCCGATCCCAGGATAATTCATAATACGGAAAAATTAGTTACCCCTCCAGGATTTCTCCATCCAACATTTCTAAGGCATTATTTTCACTGCAGTACAGGCAACTAATATAAGATTTTGAAATATAATTCTTATTATACAATATTTAATTTTAAATATCTTATTATATACATTGCATAATTTAAAATATTTAGATCACAAAGGCCTGTAGGATAGATGTTTTGGTATACGAACAAATTGTATAATATTCATTCTATTGCAATATTGCCCTATGTCTACATGCAAGAAGTAAACATTTCCCATCAAACATGTCAAAACCTGACAAAAACACCTTATGTTACACTACAGTCCAGTCAGTTTGCAATATTAACAAGAAGCCCAATGGGCCTGTGTCGCTCATCATGCACTATATATTTTTGTCAAAATTGTTGGTGGGTGGTTTAGAACTAGTCTTTTAAATGAGTTTGTGGACATTTTTGCAAGTCCAATATGGCCGCCAAACACATTTTGATTGGTCCACTGCGGCCATGTTTTTGATGTAGCTCTTTCCCGTAAACAAACTTTAATGGCACTCAGTGCCTAATCATATCTCCAAAATTTCATCCCAATCCATTCAGTGGTTCTGGAGTTGTTTTGGCAAAAAATAAGAAATCCAAGATGGCCACCAACCCATTTGGCCAATCAAGTTCCCTTGAACAAACTTGGTGCAGCTCTTGCCCTAGATATTTCATGCATTTTCCAAATTGGCCGATCGGCTTTGTTTGAACAAACATAAACCTCTATGCCCTAAGAATGCTTCCTGCCAAATATACCTGAAATCGGTACAATGGTTCTTGAGAAGACATTTTAAATTTCTAATTGTTTTATTATGGGACTTTTTGGCAGGAAAAAGATCCATGATGCCCGCCAAAGCGTTTATCCGACAATTTCAAAAACTGCAAATATGAAATCAGAATACCCACAAACATATATAAAACCAAATTCGGCCTCAAAATCCATCAAATAAACAAGAGGCCCAAGGGGCCTGTATCGCTCACCTGGACCATAGGCATTTCAACTAGAACGGTTATTAACAATAACCAGACCTCTAATGAGTTGAGCAGACTTGAAACAAGAAAACAGACATCATGTTTCTTGAACAAAATTTAATGGCCCTTAGTCATCAATATCATATCTCCCACATTTCGGTCCAATCCGTTCAGTGGCTCTGGAGACGAAGTTGCTTTCATGAAAATAAGGCCATCCAAGGCCGGCCAACAATTTCCCTTAAACAAACTTGGTTCAGCTCATGCCCTAAATGATATTTTATGAGCTATGAAACAATCCCTTAAACGGTTTCGGAGAAGATTTTTAAAGACATTTCTAAAAATTGGCCGAAATCCAAGATGGCCGCCGGCCCAATTGGCCGATCGGCTTCGTTTGAACAATTTGAATCTCTATGCCATAAGGCTGCTTCCTGCCAAATATGATTGAAATCGGCACACTAGTTCTCGAGAAGACATTTTTAATTTCCCATTGCTTTAGCATGGGAGCTTTTGGCGGGAAAATGATCCAAGATGGCCGCCAAACCATTTATCCGACCATTTCGAAAATTGCAAATTTGAGCTCAAAATACCCAATAACATATATAAAACCAATTTCGGCCTCAATATCCATTAAATAAAAAAAATCCAATATGGCTGCCAAACATGCTACATTTTGATTGGCCCATGGCGGCCATGTTTTTTGATGGATCAACTTCCCTTGAACAAACTTTAATGGCCCTTAGTCCCTAATCATATCTGACAAATTTCAACCCGATCCCTTCAGCGGTTCTGGAGTTGTTTTCACTAAAACTAGGTCAACCAAGATGGCCGCCGAACCATTAGACCAATCAAGTTCTCTTGAACAAACTTGGTTCGGCTCATGCCCTAGATCATATTTCATGAGGTTTGCATCAATCCCACAAGCAGTTTCGGAGAAAAAGATTTTTAGACATTTCAAAAAATCTGCTGAAAGCCAAGATGGCCAGCATCCCAATTGGCCGATCGGCTTCATTTGAACTAACTTGAATCTCTATGCCCTAAGGATGCTTCCTGCCAAATATAATTGAAATTGGGCCAGTAGTTCTCGAGAAGACATTTTAAATTTCCCCATTGCTTTAGTATGGGATTTTTTGTCGGGAAAATGATCCAAGATGGCCGCCAAACCGCTTATCCGACCGTTTCGAAAATTACAAATTTGAGATCAGAATACCCAAAAACAGGTATAAAACGTATTTCAGCCTCAAAATCCATCAAATAATCCAATATGGCCGCCAAACACGCTATATTTTGATTGGCCCACAGCGGCTACTTCCGTTGAACAAACTCTAATGGCCCTTAAGCCCTAATCATATCTGCCAAATTTCGACCCGATCCCTTCAGCCATTCTGGAGGTCGTTTTCGCTAAAACTAGGTCAAACAAGATGGCCACCTAACCATTTGGACAATCAAGTTCCCTTGAACAAACTTGGTTTAGCTCTTGCCCGTGATCATATTTCATGAGGTTTGCACATCAATCCCACAAATGGTTTCGGAGATTTTTAAAGACGTTTCCTAAAATCGGCCAAAATCCAAGATGGCCGATCGGCTTTGTTTGAACAAACTTGGATCC
The DNA here is from genome assembly GCA_034401795.1 of Chaetoderma sp. LZ-2023a. NCBI lineage: Eukaryota > Metazoa > Mollusca > Caudofoveata > Chaetodermatida > Chaetodermatidae > Chaetoderma > Chaetoderma sp. LZ-2023a. The sequence continues at coordinate 14,669,061 of CM067370.1, forward strand.
CTATGTCCTCAGGATGCTTCCTGCCAAATATAATTGAAATCGGCCCAGTGGTTCTTGAGAATTCGTTTAAAGGAAAAGTTGACAGATGGACGATGGATGGACGGACGGACACATGACGGACGGTCGCCATGGCATAAGCTCACTTGGCCTTTCAGACCAGGTGAGCTAAAAATCCAATATGGCCACCAAACACGCTACATTTTGATTGGCCCACGACGGTCATGTTTTTTGACGGCTCACCTTCCCGTGAACAAAGTTTAAGGGGCCTTAGTGTCTAATCATATCCCCCCAATTTCGGCCTGATCACTTCAGTGGTTCTAGAGAAGTCATTTTCGGGAAAACTAGGTCATCCAAGATGGCCACTGAACCATTTGGTCCATCAAGTCCGCTTGAACAAACTTGCCTTACCTCTTGCCCTAGATGATGTTTCATGAGTTTTGAATCGATTCCCCAAGCAGGTTTGGAGATTTTTAAAGATGTTTCCTAAAATCGGGCGAAAATACAAGATGGCCGATCGGGTTCATTTGAACAAATTGGCTCCCTATGGCCTAAGGATGCTTCCTGTCCAATATAATTGAATTCGGCCTAGTTGTTCTCGAGAATTTCCCACTGCTTTCGAATGTGAGCCTTTGGCGGGAAAATAATCAAAGATGGCCGCCAAACCGGTTATTAGACACTTTTGAAAATGCCAAATTTGAGCTCAGAATACCCCCAAAAATATATATATAACTAATTTCGGCCTCCAAATCCATCAAACAAAAAAAATCCAATATGGCCACCAAACACGCAACATTTTGATTGGCCCAACTGAGCGACCCTGTTTTTTGACAGATCAACTTTCCTTCAACAAACTTTAATGGCCCTTAGTCTCTAATCAGATCTCCCAAATTTCAGCCCGATCCCTTCAGGGGTTGTGGAGAAGACGTTTTTGGGGAAACTAGGTCATCCAAGATGGCCGCCGAACCATTTAGTCAATCAAGTCCTCTTGAACAAACTTGGCTCACCTCTTGCCTTAGCTGATGCTGCATGAGTTTTGAATCGATTCCCCAAGTGGTTTCGTTGAAAATTTTTCAAGACATTTCCTAAAATCGGCCGAAATCCAAGATGGCAACTGGCCATATTGGCCCATCGACTTCATTTGAACAAACGTGGATCCCTATGCCCTAAGGATGCTCCCTGGCAAATATAATTGAAATCCTTATGTCAGTCATTGTTAGGAGTAAACCCCATAGCTTGTTATTATGTGTGAAGTCCATATTTCATCACCCATTATGGGTCCCACTATGATGGGCTATGATGATCAGACAATGATGGGTCACGATAACAGATACAAAGGATGGGGTTGCGATCATTTGTCGCGATGACGGATCATGGGCAGTTTCAAAAATATGAAATTCATATGGGGAGCGCAAGTAAGCCAAAAAATGGCAGAAGATTATAAACATGTGTTCAGTTATCATTCTTGTCACACAACAGTCTGAAATGTCAAGACAATTGCAATAGTATGGAAAATTACTCTACATTTTAGACAATTATTAAACCTTTAATGTTCAGAGTACAATCTGTTAAACTATTATAATTTGTCATAATTAATTATGAACTCAAAAGTATTACAGTTCATTCTACGGATATCAGTTTACAATTTATAATTTTATATATTTTATGCTGAAGAACTGACAAACTGATAAATTATATAAACATGCTAATCAAGAATAAAAGTCTAAGAAGTATTTCTATTCCTGATAGGGTTACTTTTAATGAACCCCATGTATTACAAGACTGCTGTATCTGTTTATGCAACACTGTGCCTACATACCCCAAGCATCCTCTGCTAATACGGTCTATCATGTAATCCGTTAAACACAAGAAAAACAAAATTTTCAAACTCAGCACGGCCAGGGCCTTATTTAGGACTTCGGGGGCCCTGCACGTTTCTTAAATTAAGAAATAACAACTTGTTTCGTGCTGCACTGCCCTAAGTTTGGACCTGGGCACAGTACAAACTGTGCAACATCATTCCAGCATCTGTGAGCGTAGCGCAATCACGATGAAACAATGTTTGCACATGTTCTTAGAATGCCAGAGAAGACACACACTCAGAAAGCATTGCAGTTTTCAATACTGGGTGCCAATAGGCATAAGTCATGCACAGGACACCATAACACACGAATTTGTTAAGTGTTTTGCAATCAGACATAAAAAAAATGTAATCAAGACCACTAAATCATTGTCCAAATTAGACAAGATCTTATTTGTGGGTGTTCCGGGGCCAGAGTCCTAGCTTGCTGACCATGTATATAACTTCAATATGAAGCAATTCTCAGAAACTCAGTCTGGCAACAGCTTAGTAGTTTGAAAGTCGTTGCAGACATATATGGCAACAACATTCAGCTAATTTGTTTATAAAATAACGATCCAAGTTTCACGATAGAATGCAAACACTATCATAACCCAGAAGATACATCATGAAATGTGAGTCTAAAGTGCAGTACTTTATTTAGGAGGAACAAAAGGGACTTGGCCAGAGCCCTGTTCCACAGAGGGGCACTACTGCTGGTCTAATGAGGCGCCCTACTGCTAGCCTAATGAAAAAATTGTGTCCCTATTTTCTTCCAGAAAAGTAGTAGGTATCTTCTTGGAGCATGTATGTCAAAATTTTCTGGTACATCTTGAATAATAAGTCTGCATAGAGACCTATCTATCCCAGAACAGCATATATCTTAAATACACTCCTACCTAAGGGTGAAAGCTAGGGGTGTGTCTTCATGACTGACGTGGTCAGTGAATTCACTGACTTGATTTGTGCCAGGTGCCCTGGTTAAGATGAACTAGAGGAGGGGTATGGGGCACCCAGCATGAACACGGTTTTCTTGAAATTTACTTACCACGTCAGTCACAAAATGCACCTCTAATGAGACTGAATAAACGTAAGGGTTCTCAGTGTTGCTTATTATCATAACTTTGTCTTAAACTTTCTCGTCTGAGTCTAAATTAAGATCTTTAAAGAGTTTGTTTAGAACTTTACAGTTTGCTTCCATGTTCACCAAATATTCAACCAAGTCATCCACTGTCTGAAAAATAGAAATACAAATGTCACTCTTTCAACACTGAACTCCTAGTATCTAGAAATTACAAGACAACTCTACAGGGAAAATGCTGAATATTTTACAAACGACCTCCGGTCAAATTAATTCCAAAATGTTTAACAGAACACACAGAATTTGGTCTATTGTAATAAAAATAACTAGCAATTTCCCACAAAGGTTAATAAAAGAGCATGGTCATTATGCTACAAGCCAAGCTGGACAACCATGAGGGTTGAACCAAAATGATTGTGAATATGTTGCTAGTTATCTTCTTTAGATGATGAAGGTAATGGCTGAATTCAATCCTTTAACAACAAGAGGCCCAAGGGGCCCCATGTCGCTCACCTGGAGAGCATTATGCATTGGGTGGTTTAGGAGTAGTCTTCTAAATGAGTTTGTGGACATATTTGTAAGTCCAATATGGCCACCAAACACGCTACATTTTGATTGGGCCACTGCAGCCATGTTTCTGACATAGCGCCTTCCCTTGAAAAAACTTTAATGGCACTCATTGCCTAATCATATCTCTCAAATTTCGGCCCAATTCGCTCAGTGGTTCTGGAGTCATTTTGGCAAAAATTAGGTTATCCAAGAGGGCCACCAAACCATTTGGCGAAACAAACTTGGTGCAGCTCTTGCCCTAGATGATATTTCATGCGTTTTGAATTGATCCCCCAAGCAGTTTTGGAGAAGATTTTTAGACATTTTAAAGTGGCCAGTTTTTTGATGGATCAACTTCTCTTGAACACACTTTAATGGCCCTTAGTCCTTAATCATATATCACAAATTTCGGCCTCATCGCTTCAGCGGTTCTGGGGAAGAAGTCGTTTTTGCGAAAACGAGGTCATCAAAGATGGCCGCTGAACCATTTAGTCAATCCCTTGAACAAACTTGGATCAGGTCTTACCATAGATCATATGTCATGAGGTCTGAATTGATCCCGCAAATTGTTTTGGAGATTTTTAGACATTTCTAAAAATCAGCCAAAATCCAAGATGGCCGTCGGCCAAATAGGCCGATCGGCTTCGTTTGAACAAAATGGAATCTTCCTGCCAAATATAATTGAAATCGGCCCAATAGTTCTCGAGAAGAAAACATTTTAAATTTCCCATTTGGTGGGAAAATGATCCAAGATGGCTGCCAAACCATTTATCCGACAGTTTCGAAAATTGTAAATTTGTGATCAGAATACCGCAAAACACATACAAAACCAATTTCGGCCACAAAGTCCATCAAATAAAAAAATCCAATATGGCTGCCAAACACGCTATATTTTGATTGGCCCACGGCAGCCATGTTTTTTGACAGATCAACTTCTCTTGAACAAACTTTAATGGCCCTTAGGCCCTAATCATATCTGCCCAATTTCGGCCCGATCCCTTCAGCGGTTCTGGAGAAGTCGTTTTCGCTACAACTAGGTCAACCAAGATAGCTGCCGAACCATTTGACCAATCAAGTTCCCTTGAACAAACTTGGTTCAGCTCTTGCCCTAGATCATATTTCATGAGATTTGCATCAATCCCCTAAGCGGTTTCGGAGAAGACTTTTAAAGACATTTGCTAAAATTGGCCTAAATCCAAGATGGCCGCCGGCCAAATTGGCCGATCGGGTTCTTTTGAACAAACTTGGATCCCTATGCCCTAAGGATGCCTCCTGCCAAATATAATTGAAATCGGCACAGTGGTTCTTGAGGAGTCATGTAAAGGAAAAGTTGAAGGATGGACGGATGATGGACACATGATGGACGGTCACCATGGCATAAGCTCACTTGGCCTTTCAGGCCAGGTGAGCAAAAAATGGCTTATGCTGTCTTGCAACATTTGATACCAAGAAATTTTTTTTTTTAATTTTCCAAAATCAACGTATAATGTAAACATATAAAAACACTTGAAATTATAGCCTGGACAAAAATATTATGCAAATGTTAAGTGAAACCTAAAAGGTAGGTCAGACTGACATACTTTTCATATGCAACACACAGTACGTGTAAATGCATCCATACACCAAGTTTAGTTCCTGTATACCAAAAACTATTGAGACTACAGTCCGGAGAGAGATGTTCGGTAATGTTCTGTGAACCATGAAAAGTACATGTATGTCAAAAGCATGTTCTGTGAACCATGAAAAGTATGTCAAAAGTATGTTCAGTGAAAGTATGTCAAACTTACCCTACTTTTCATATGCAACACACCTTCAGAGTAGTTATATATCCATACACCAGATTTAGTTGTGGTATAGCAAAAAATCTTGCAACTACAGTGCCGATAAACACCGAACTGACAAAGATTTTCTGTATTGTTCAGTAAACAATGAAAAGTAGGGTAAACGTATGTTATATTGACCTACTTTTCATAACCTGCACACCTGCTCCCTACGGTGCATACACAAATTCCACATACAAAGTTTACTTCCTGTATACCAAAAGTTCTGGAAATTACAGCCTGGTCATAATTTTTCAGTACTGAAGCGTGGAAAGTAGGTCATACTGACCGCCATTTAAATAGGCACGATACCCTCAGCATATAATGCTTTAATACAGCAAGTTTAGCTCCAGTATATACAAACCAGAAATGTGCTTGCAATGAAACCGTGAAGCTCGACTTTACAATCATCTATGAACCTTGACTTCAAACAAAATAAATATAGAAGGCTTATCAATACCCTTATCAGCAAGAGGCCCAAGGCATGTGACACTCACCTGGACCATTAACATTTGAACCATTTGCATTTAAATAGACATGATGGAAATCCAAGATGACGGCCACAGAAATTGAAATTCTCATTTGATTTCCTGACCCTTATCATCATAGGATCATTCCACCCAAGTTTGGTTGAAATCTAGTCATTGATTAAGTAGTAGAAGCGATTTAAACTCTGCTGGAAAATGTCTGGAAAATCCAAGATCCCTGGCGAAAAAATTGACCAATCAAAATTCTCATTAGAACTCTTGCAGTTGATCATGATAGGAGCATTCCACCCACATTTCATTGAAATCGGGCCATTGATTAAGGAAGAGTAGAATTTTAAAGGATTTCAGGAAAATCCAACCTGGCCACCAGAAAAATTGACCAATCAAAATTCTGTAGACAGGTTTTGAAGCGTAGTACCATAGGGTTCTTCCAGCACAATTAAGTTGAAATCCGCAGCCATTAATGAGTAGCGTTTTGACGATTTCTGGCAAACCTTTCATAAAATCTAAGGTTTTCACCAAAAAAATGGACACATTAAAGCTCTGTTTACAATTACTGAAGCCTAGCTGTACCAACATACCACATTAAGCTGAAATCTTCCCAGTGGCTATGAAGACTAGTGTTTTCAGTATTTCTCAGATTTTCAACAAGAAAATTGATCAATCAAAATTCTGAATAGAAGTTCTGGAGTCTACCATGATAGGGTCCCTCTACCCAAATTTATTTGAAATATGTCAAGTAACTAAGAAGTAACGTTTTGACAAAGGATTGACCAATCAAAATTCTGAATAGATGTTCTGGAGGGTACCAGCACAGGGTTCTTCCAGTTGAATTTGGTTCAAATCGGTCAATGCGTTAAGAAGCAATTTGACGGACGGATGATGGACGGGTGGCGGATGGCCGCCATGGTATAAGCTCACTTCACCCTTAGGGTGGGTCATTATAAGGAGGCATATGTCCAAGTTTGGGACCCGGATGATTAACCAAAGATTAGATATAAACTGCTAAGTTGAGCTAAATGGAAACTGTTAATTAATGATGAAAAAACTAGATTTTTTCCAAGGCCACAGTGACCTTGACCTTTGACCACAAGGTCATTGTGTCATGCCGTGTTATTATAATGAAGCATGTGTCCAAGTTTGGGTCCAGTATGATTAACTAACGATGAGATATAAACTGATAAGTTGAGCTAAACGGAAAATGATAATGTTGAAAAAAGTGTTTTTACAAAGGTCATAGTGACCGTGACCTTTTTACTTCAACGTTATTGTGGGATATTGTGTGTCCTTATACGGAGGCATGCGTCCAAGTCTGGGTCAAATATGCTTAACCAAACTATAAATAGAAAAGTTCAGCTACACGGAAAATGTGACATTGAGCTTTTGACCCCAAATTAATTGTGAGATGCTGTGTCATTATAAGGAAGCATGTGCCAAGGTTTGGGTCCAGTATTATTAACCAAACCTGAGATAGAAACAGAAAACTTGAGCTAAATGTAAATTGCACGAGTACGCCACCACTGCCACCGCCGGATGCAGTGCATGGTATCATAATAGCTCATTTTTACTTCGTAAAGTTGAGCTAAAAACATTTGAAAATACAGCTAAAACAAAGATTTTCTGCAATGATCAAGAAACCGTGAAAAGCAGGAAAAAAAGTAGGTCACGTTGACGTACATTGCAGATCTTTTCGCTAAGATGCATCAACATACCACGTTTGGTGAACATATGTGAAACGGTCTTGAAACTATGGTCTGGCCAATCTTGTACAGTATGAATGGATGGACGAATGGACTGATAAAGCAGCAACTATATGCTCCTCAGGGAGAGTAAAAATAGTCTCCTTTTGGTTCACAAATGGACATTTTCTCTGAGAACAGCAAAATTCTTTTGAACAAATTTGCTCATTAAACCTTTAATGGTCAAGGCAGGTTCATTCCAGTTCGATAAATGAGCCAGTCATTCCAGTTCGATAAATGAGCCAGTCATTCCAGTTCGATAAATGAGCCAGTCATTCCAGTGGTAAATTTTCAGCTTTCTCTTACCTTACAAATGGACATTTTTTAATAAATTGTGACCATTAAAGCGTTAATATGTATGAACACGTCTATCATATCTTTGTCAGCCTCCACCTGAACATGTTGCTAGGTGAATATCACAAAGACACGTCTATCATATCTTTGTCAGCCTCCACCTGAACATGTTGCTAGGTGAATATCACAAAGACACGTCTATCATATCTTTGTCAGCCTCCACCTGAACATGTTGCTAGGTAAATGTCACAAAGACACGTCTATCATATCTTTGTCAGCCTCCACCTGAACATGTTGCTAGGTAAATGTCACAAAGACACGTCTATCATATCTTTGTCAGCCTCCACCTGAACATGTTGCTAGGTGAATATCACAAAGACACGTCTATCATATCTTTGTCAGCCTCCACCTGAACATGTTGCTAGGTGAATATCACAAAGACACGTCTATCATATCTTTGTCAGCCTCCACCTGAACATGTTGCTAGGTGAATATCACAAAGACACGTCTATCATATCTTTGTCAGCCTCCACCTGAACATGTTGCTAGGTGAATATCACAAAGACACGTCTATCATATCTTTGTCAGCCTCCACCTGAACATGTTGCGAGGTAAATGTCACAAAGACACGTCTATCATATCTTTGTCAGCCTCCACCTGAACATGTTGCTAGGTAAATGTCACAAAGACACGTCTATCATATCTTTGTCAGCCTCCACCTGAACATGTTGCTAGGTGAATATCACAAAGACACGTCTATCATATCTTTGTCAGCCTCCACCTGAACATGTTGCGAGGTAAATGTCACAAAGACACGTCTATCATATCTTTGTCAGCCTCCACCTGAACATGTTGCTAGGTAAATGTCACAAAGACACGTCTATCATATCTTTGTCAGCCTCCACCTGAACATGTTGCTAGGTGAATATCACAAAGACACGTCTATCATATCTTTGTCAGCCTCCACCTGAACATGTTGCTAGGTGAATATCACAAAGACACGTCTATCATATCTTTGTCAGCCTCCACCTGAACATGTTGCGAGGTAAATGTCACAAAGACACGTCTATCATATCTTTGTCAGCCTCCACCCGAACATGTTGCTAGGTAAATGTCACAAAGACACGTCTATCATATCTTTGTCAGCCTCCACCTGAACATGTTGCTCGGTAAATGTCACAAAGACACGTCTATCATATCTTTGTCAGCCTCCACCTGAACATGTTGCGAGGTAAATGTCACAAAGACACGTCTATCATATCTTTGTCAGCCTCCACCTGAACATGTTGCTCGGTAAATGTCACAAAGACACGTCTATCATATCTTTGTCAGCCTCCACCTGAACATGTTGCTAGGTGAATATCACAAAGACACGTCTATCATATCTTTGTCAGCCTCCACCTGAACATGTTGCGAGGTAAATGTCACAAAGACACGTCTATCATATCTTTGTCAGCCTCCACCTGAACATGTTGCTAGGTAAATGTCACAAAGACACGTCTATCATATCTTTGTCAGCCTCCACCTGAACATGTTGCTAGGTGAATATCACAAAGACACGTCTATCATATCTTTGTCAGCCTCCACCTGAACATGTTGCTAGGTGAATATCACAAAGACACGTCTATCATATCTTTGTCAGCCTCCACCTGAACATGTTGCGAGGTAAATGTCACAAAGACACGTCTATCATATCTTTGTCAGCCTCCACCCGAACATGTTGCTAGGTAAATGTCACAAAGACACGTCTATCATATCTTTGTCAGCCTCCACCTGAACATGTTGCTCGGTAAATGTCACAAAGACACGTCTATCATATCTTTGTCAGCCTCCACCTGAACATGTTGCGAGGTAAATGTCACAAAGACACGTCTATCATATCTTTGTCAGCCTCCACCTGAACATGTTGCTCGGTAAATGTCACAAAGACACGTCTATCATATCTTTGTCAGCCTCCACCTGAACATGTTGCTAGGTGAATATCACAAAGACACGTCTATCATATCTTTGTCAGCCTCCACCTGAACATGTTGCTAGGTGAATATCACAAAGACACGTCTATCATATCTTTGTCAGCCTCCACCTGAACATGTTGCTAGGTGAATATCACAAAGCCACGTCTATCATATCTTTGTCAGCCTCCACCTGAACATGTTGCGAGGTAAATGTCACAAAGCCACGTCTATCATATCTTTGTCAGCCTCCACCTGAACATGTTGCTAGGTGAATGTCACAAAGACACGTCTATCATGTCTTTGTCAGCCTCCACCTGAACATGTTGCTCGGTAAATATCACAAAGACACGTCTATCATATCTTTGTCAGTCTCCACCTGAACATGTTGCTCGGTAAATATCACAAAGACACGTCTATCATATCTTTGTCAGTCTCCACCTGAACATGTTGCTCGGTAAATGTCACAAAGACACGTCTATCATATCTTTGTCAGCCTCCACCTGAACATGTTGCTCGGTAAATATCACAAAGACACGTCTATCATATCTTTGTCAGCCTCCACCTGAACATGTTGCTCGGTGAATATCACAAAGACACGTCTATCATATCTTTGTCAGCCTCCACCTGAACATGTTGCTCGGTAAATATCACAAAGACACGTCTATCATATCTTTGTCAGCCTCCACCTGAACAGGTTGCTCGGTAAATGTCACAAAGAGTGGATACCAAAATGACACTCGGTCATCATGTTCACATAAAGCTGCTGCTGTCACAGACATTGTTTATTAACACTTTAACACTCATATCAGCCAAAATCCACTTCTGCAGTGGTCTTGAGAAATCTCTATTTTTGCAGACCAAGCAAAGACTATTTTTGAAAATTTACTACTGTAATAACTGGTTCAAATAACAGAGCCAGTCATTCGAGTGACAAATTTTCAGTCTTCTCTTGATCTGCAAATAGACATTTTTTTAATGAGAAAATTAAATTTTTAAAAACAAATTTGAGGGTTAAAGGGTTAACAGCACATACAAACTGACCATAAGTCACACTTCTTAGCTGACCAGAATCATGACAGCTGCTAATTCACCAAAACCTATATCTATATTATTAGAGCGAGTATTATCTACACAAATAATAAAACAATCATAGTAATTACCTGATCCTCGCATCCTTCCCGTCCTTCGTTAAAATTTTTGAAAAAAGTCTCTCTATTTGGCAGGATCCTTGATAATAACTGAAAAGAATAAGAAATTAATTAAAATCACGACGTGTCTCATATAGGAAGAACTGGTAAATATCACTAAGAAATATCTCAGATGTGAAGAACTGGTAAATATCACTAAGAAATATCTCACATACTCTCCAACATGATGTCATAACACATGGTAAATATCACTAAGAAATAACTCACATACTCTTCAACATGACACGATAACACATGGTAAATATCACTAAGAAATATCTCAGATACTCTCCAACATGACGTGATAACACATGGTAAATATCACTAAAAAATATCTCACATACTCTCCAACATGACGTGATAACACATGGTAAATATCGCTAAGAAATATCTCACATATTCTCCAACATGACATGATAACACATGGTAAACATCACTAAGAAATATCTCACATACTCTCCAACATGACGTGATAACACAAGGTAAATATCACTAAGAAATATCTCACATACTCTCCAACATGACATGATAACACAAGGTAAATATCACTAAGAAATATCTCACATACTCTCCAACATGACTTGATAACACAAGGTAAACATCACTAAGAAATATCTTAGATACTCTCCAACATGACGTGATAACACAAGGTAAACATCACTAAGAAATATCTTAGATACTCTCCAACATGACGTGATAACACATGGTAAATATCACTAAGAAGTATCTCACATACTCTCACCATGACTTGATAACACATGGTAAATATCACTAAGAAATATCTCACATACTCTCCAACATGACTTGATAACACATGGTAAATATCACTAAGAAATATCTCACATACTCTCCAACATGACGTGATAACACATGGTAAATATCACTAAGAAATATCTCACATACTCTCCAACATGACATGATAACACATGGTAAATATCACTAAGAAATATCTCACATACTCTCCAACATGACGTGATAACACATGGTAAATATCACTAAGAAATATCTCACATACTCTCCAACATGACGTGATAACATATGGTAAATATCACTAAGAAATATCTCACATACTCTCCAACATGACGTGATAACACATGGTAAATATCACTAAGAAATATCCCAGATACTCTCCAACATGACATGATAACACATGGTAAATATCACTAAGAAATATCTCAGACACTCTCCAACATGACGTGATAACACATGGTAAATATCACTAAGAAATATCTCACATACTCTCCAACATGACGTGATAACACATGGTAAATATCACTAAGATATATCTCACATACTCTCCAACATGACATGATAACACACGGTAAACATCACTAAGAAATATCTTAGATACTCTCCAACATGACGTGATAACACATGGTACATATCACTAAGAAATATCTCACATACTCTCACCATGACTTGATAACACATGGTAAATATCACTAAGAAATATCTCACATACTCTCCAACATGACTTGATAACACATGGTAAATATCACTAAGAAATATCTCACATACTCTCCAACATGACGTGATAACACATGGTAAATATCACTAAGAAATATCTCACATACTCTCCAACATGACATGATAACACATGGTAAATATCACTAAGAAATATCTCACATACTCTCCAACATGACATGATAACACATGGTAAACATCACTAAGAAATATCTTAGATACTCTCCAACATGACGTGATAACACATGGTAAATATCACTAAGAAATATCCCAGATACTCTCCAACATGACATGATAACACATGGTAAATATCACTAAGAAATATCTCACAAACTCTCCAACATGACGTGATAACACATGGTAAATATCACTAAGAAATATCTCATAAACTCTCCAACATGATGTGATAACACATGGTAAATATCACTAAGAAATATCTCAGATACTCTCCAACATGACGTGATAACACATGGTAAACATCACTAAGAAATATCTCACATACTCTCCAACATGACGTGATAACACAAGGTAAATATCACTAAGAAATATCTCACATACTCTCCAACATGACGTGATAACACATGGTAAATATCACTAAGAAATATCTCACATACTCTCAACAAGACTTGATAACACATGGTAAATATCACTAAGAAATATCTCACATACTCTCCAACATGACTTGATAACACATGGTAAATATCACTAAGAAATATCTCACATACTCGCCAACATGACGTGATAACACATGGTAAATATCACTAAGAAATATCTCACATACTCTCCAACATGATGTGATAACACATGGTAAATATCACTAAGAAATATCTCAGATACTCTCCAACATGACGTGATAACACATGGTAAACATCACTAAGAAATATCTCACATACTCTCCAACATGACGTGATAACACAAGGTAAATATCACTAAGAAATATCTCACATACTCTCCAACATGACGTGATAACACATGGTAAACATCACTAAGAAATATCTCACATACTCTCCAACATGACGTGATAACACATGGTAAATATCACTAAGAAATATCTCACATACTCTCCAACATGACGTGATAACACATGGTAAACATCACTAAGAAATATCTCACATACTCTCCAACATGACGTGATAACATATGGTAAATATCACTAAGAAATATCTCACATACTCTCCAACATGACGTGATAACACATGGTAAATATCACTAAGAAATATCCCAGATACTCTCCAACATGACATGATAACACATGGTAAATATCACTAAGAAATATCTCACAAACTCTCCAACATGACGTGATAACACATGGTAAATATCACTAAGAAATATCTCGCAAATTCTCCAACATGATGTGATAACACATGGTAAATATCACTAAGAAATATCTCAGATACTCTCCAACATGACGTGATAACACATGGTAAACATCACTAAGAAATATCTCACATACTCTCCAACATGACGTGATAACACAAGGTAAATATCACTAAGAAATATCTCACATACTCTCCAACATGACGTGATAACACATGGTAAATATCACTAAGAAATATCTCACATACTCTCCAACATGTCGTGATAACACATGTCTTATAATGTGACCCCTTCATAGAGCACAAACAGTGGAGGGATCTGGTCTGTCACTCAAATATATGATGTCATAATCAATGGGGGATTCCAGTTTATCCGTCAATCATACGACGTTATAATCAACTAAGTCATGTGTAGGATGACGTCATAATCAATTATGTCGTGAATGATGTAGCTAAGTTCGTCATGAACGCTTAATTGCATTGTTGTATGATTTGTATGTATTTACTATTTAATAAACATGCTGTTGAATAAACAAAATCACTGATTTTTTGTTTCACGAGAGAGTTGATACTTATCTCCCTAACACTCTTTGATATTCCCAAATATTGACATTCACTCAATACACACTCAGATTAAAAAAGTTAGGTGCCCCTACTGGGCAGGTAGTCAGATGACAGTCCGGCGGATGCCAGTCCCAAAGTCGCGCATGTGCAGACTAGTACTTCATCTGCCTAATTTTTTGGCTGACACTATGCAACTTTAAGAAAGCCTGAAGACCGAGCCTCTGTGGGGCGGAGAGGCCAGGTCCATGTTAGGGAGGTAAGTATCAACTCTCTCGTGAAAAAGGAAATCAGTGATTTCGTTTATTTCACTTCAAGAGTATACTTACCTCCCTAACACTCTTTGTTATTGCCAGAATTCATCAGAGAATTCGGCAGGAGGGTGGCGAGGTGAAAAGACCAGCTCTTCAGTTTTCTCTATGCGTTTTTCTGCGCTTAAGGAACTTAACCTTCTGAAATTGTGTGACAACACAATCAGGGATAGATATGAACATTGGATAACATAATCGATGGCTGAAAGAAGACCATATGTCATATGCACTCCCCACCCCACGCAACCCCCCCCACCCCACCCCTTTTCTTTGGAGGAAGACAGAATGACCTTAATGTCCCATACGTTCTCTACGTACAAGTGCCATTGACCATAGGACATTAAACGAAAGGCTTCATTTTCGTATACTCTCAATAATGAACCACATAAAAACACATACTATCACCATATTAATAATGAAGGGTCACGTGACAACACAAACAATGAACAACACATATACAAGACTGACCTTGTGAAAGTTGGCGGCTGTCATCATCTTCCCATTGGTGAAGGCTGATGCAGTCCAAATAAGTGGTTGTTACTATTAATTGTGAAATATGTAACAAAAATGAGAAAACCTCATCAAAATATATACACCTAGATTATCTTTTCAAAATCGATAAGGCGGGAGGATTCGAGGTGTCACGGAGGTAATGGTCGGTAAAACTTGACTCACAGTGCCACTGGACTACTGACATAATGTCATCCACAGGAACCCTGTTAAACAGGGCAGTATATGCCACTACGCCCCAGACACTGTGAGCCTTAGCTAAGTCAACTTGTTTATCTGTGGCAGATTAATGACAAAATTGAATGCACTCTACAATCCACCTGGAAATGGTGTCCTTAGATGCCCTGCCATGGGGTTCAATATATGACAACCATTACCGCCATTGGGTCCGTCCGCCATTCCTGAGTACGTTGTTTGTACCAGTTTAATCCTCGGACTGGACACCATGCTTTCGAATTAGGATCATATCTAGTCAAAGCAGGTTAAAATATGGGTTGACCTGGATATTTCAGACTGATTTTTATCCATGAAATTTATCCTAGGTAGAAGCTTAAGGCCTTCCCCAGTAACCACAAAACGGTCTGCCTCGGCTGATAAGGCATGAATTTTGCTTCTCCACCTTGCCGAGGCCGCAGCAATTAAAAATAGTCTTAAGAGTCAACATTTTCATAGAAATGGAACTTAGTGGTTCAAATGGCTTATCAGCTAGTACCTGGAGCACTAGAGATAAACTCGAAGATGGATCACTGGGGGATTCCTAGGTCTTAGATTGCCCATGCCTTTAACTAAAGTATTTAATGTACTTACTTCATCACTTCCCCAATTCGCCAAGCAAGGGATAACTGTTATTAAAGATGACTTATAGCCAGCAATAGAGTTAGGCTCGAGGCTATAGGCATCATACAGGTGACAGAGGAAATCGACTACTACCTGAATAGATGAATCCATTGGATTAATATATCTTTTTAAGCACCATTTTGCAAATCTGTTGATTTTATAATTATATGCTCTGGAGGTTGACCCCCTTCTGGCTTTTGCCATAAACATGGCTGCTTGCTCAGAAAAGCCCTCCTTAATTCTAGATTCCTTGACAATATCCACGCAGTCAATCTGAACATTGACAGATTGTTGTGAAGGGCCTTGCCCTGGAAAATAATATTGTCCATCAGAGGCAGAAGAACTGGATTGCAGACCAGAAGGTCCAGCAGATCCGTATACCATGATCGGCTTGGCCAATTTGGGGTGATCAGAAGCACTTGGCATGCCTCCTGTCTGATTTTCTGAAGAATTTATGGAATCAGGATTGCTGGAGGGAAGGCGTATGCATACATTCCCACACAGCTGATAGTTAATGCATTTGTTGGGATAGTGCTCAGATCTGGAATCGGAGAGATGTACGTCGTCATCTTCGCATTCTTCTTCGTTGCGAATAAATCTATCTTGGGTTTCCTCACCTGGTTGAACAGACGATCCGCCACACATTGATTTAGTTGCCATTCCGTAGGTAAAACACTCATCCTTCGGCTCAATGAGTCTGCTAGAAGATTTAACCTTCCCGGAATATGAACTGCTTTCAAGGTAATCCTGTGATCCAGGCACCAGCAAAGCAGTTTCCATGTCATCATACAGAGACTGGGAGACTTCGTTCCGCCCTGGCGGTTTATGTAAGTCACTACTGTTGAATTGTCTGATCGAACTAGAACAACCTTGCCCTGAACTTTCTCTATGAAATGTTCCAGGCCCAGGACATCGTAATTCCAGTACATTGATATGTTCATGTGACTGATCCAAATTCCAAAGCCCTGATATTGTGGCTTCTTCCAGGCAAGCTCCCCACCCCTCCATCGATGCATCTATATACATCGTTAACTGAGGTTGGGGCGGGGTTAGCATTACCCCCGCCAGGAGATTCTCTGTCTTCATCCACCACTGAAGGTGGTGAATAAGAGGCTCCAACATTGGCACGTTCGAGTCCAGTGATACTGTACTCTGGGTCCATTGAGTCATGAGAAATAACTGGATAGGCTGCCTGCATAAGGCCGCCTGAGGAATGACTGGTTCCAGAGAAACCATCAACCCCAGCATTCTCAAGTAAACCCATGCCAGGACATGACGACTGTTACACACTGACTGTATTAATGAGATGAAGACTTGTACCGTCTCCTGAGTAGGATAAACATATCCTATCTCTAGATCGAAGAACATTCCCAGGTAAACAAACTTCTGGGATGGAGTCAGCTCTGATTTTTTAAAGTTGATTATCCAGCCTAAGTCTGTGAGAGTTTTCAAAACTATCTCCAGATTTGCTGATAAACTTTCCTGATTGTGTGCTTTTAACAGCCAGTCGTCTATGTACGTGTGGACTGCTATGCTTCTCCTGCGGAGGTATGCTGTTATCGCAAGAACCACCCTGGTGAAAGCCCGAGGAGCCGTAGAAATTCTGAAGGGTAATACCCTAAATTCCCACTGTCTGCCCTGGAATGCGAATCTCAGGAAGCGACGGAAACTCCTCGCTATTGGAATGTGGAAATAAGCATCCTTCCGGTCTATTGATGCTGTCCACATTCCCTTCTCCAACCCTGCCAACACCGTTTTCACTGTCTCCATTTTGAAACTGGGTGTCTATGAACTTGTTCAATGGCTTGAGGCTGAGAATTGGTCTCCACCCTCCAGTGCTCTTTGTCACTAGGAACACGGTTGAATAGAAGCCCGGGCACTTTTGTGCCAGTTGAATTGCTCCTTTTAGTATGAGGGAATTTATATCTTCCTCTATACACAACCGTTGATCTGGATCTCTTGGAATTTGAGTCCAGACTGGCACCAGAGACAGCCGTGATGGTGGCCTGCTATCCAATCGGGATGATACCCGACTGAAAGCCATCGCAAGACTAAACGGTCCTGAGTCAACCATTCCCACTCTTGCTTGTGGTGGGCCAATCAGCCTCCCACTGGACTACCTAGGGAGAGAAGTGGACATAAGAGGCACAAGACTGGCACTGTCTCCTGGTCCAGAAGCACTGGAGTGGTTCTTAGCATGGTAACCGACCCTTCCGGTATGATTACCACGACCAGATCCTCGCTCGCCACGGCCTGCGCCGCGCGCACCTCGGTGCACGGGCGGCTGCCTGGTTGCGCTGGAGGAGCCTGCGGCCCCCTCGCTGCTGGCTGAAGTGCACGCAGCCATGGCTGGCGCTGCGCTGGTGGCTGGCCTCTGACCTGGCCACCTCAAGCTTGCAGGGGATGATACGCAGGGGGAGATGCGCAAATGCGCTCTCTGTGGAGCACTTCATATTGCACGTGCAGTGCCTTCTGGTTATTGACCAGGGTGACTGTCTTCTGGAGGTGCTTACATCTCTCACCTCCAAAAAGACCAGGACCTGTCATAGGCATACACAGCAGGTCCTGTGACAGGCACAAGTTGTCTAAGGAAAATGTGCGCCGTGCCCGGACACTCCTGGTCACAGACCGTGTTAAACAATCCAGAGCCAGGTTAATTCCATCCTGGATGGCTCTCTGGACTGTTACCGGACTAGGCTGGTGCGATGCGAATGCTATTACTACCCCCTGTAACAACTGCGAGACGTGCAAAAGCGCTACAATAGACGCTCTCAAACTCTCCTCCGCATCATGCAACGCCGTATTTGCCGAACGCAAAACATTCGAGCACAGCGCTCCCATGTCAGATCAGGAGCCTGGCCGCGTATCCTCGCCTAGCGCAGCGCGGTCATCCGCGCTTGGCTTAGGCACCACACCGTACTTCTGATACACATCAGGTATGATGCAACATCGTTTCGCCACCTCGTGAGGAGCCTTCGCGAGACGTCCATGCGCCTTGATGGACGTCTCTGCCGCTGTAAACCCAGCGGCAGAGATGGCATAATGGCAGTAGTCGGATTACCTGCCAGCCACGGGCGCTGGACCCGTTGGCTGGCTGGCTGTTCCACAGCAAGACCTGGCCTGACATTTATTAGCCAATGACAAGCGTCAGACCAGTCTTTCTCTTTGGCTACCTGCGAATGCTCGACAAGGCGTGGGCCTTTGTCATCCTCCTGAGCAATCGCAGGCCTGTATGTGGCTGGAGGAACTGATACTCCTGGCAAGCCAGAAAAAGCATGCGGGCTTGAAAGAACAGGCATGCTAACTTGGCTGGCTTGACCAGGAGCAGGCGCCGTGGTACTGCGTAGGGGAAGATTTCGCCACACCACGGCCCTGGCCAGAACCTGCTACACCATCCGCAAGCGGTAATACTGACCATCAGATCCAGCCCGGGCTCCCTTCTGCGCTGTGAACGCTACGCCTGCGTGAGTAGTTCCATGGACAATGTCGCCCGTGCTCCCCACAAGGGGTGCACGTATGTCAATGTCCATGGGCACGGCGCCAGAAGGAGAACTCAGCAGATAATCCTCTTCTTCCAGAAAGACTAGACTCCAGGTCAGCGAAGAATGCTAACCCGGACTGGCCAGGAAAGGTACCATAGGAAGCAATGGTACCTGTAGGGTGCGGATAATCCTGGCCTGATAAGCAGGCACCTGACTCCAGCGACACCTGTCCACGAACAACCAGCGCTGCAAGCCTGCTGCCAGTGTCCTCATAGTGGACTGCCCCCTCTAATGGGGCCACCTCTGAATCTTGGACAAAAACTGCTAAGTCCCTACAGAGCACCGATTCAGAGGTGAGGATTATCTGCTCCGGAGAAGAAGACGACAATACAGGATTTGGTCCAGGAAGCATACCCCGAAGCAACTCTGGAACCAAATCCTCAATTATCCTCCTCATCTCTCCCAACATTTCAACACGGAAGGCCTTCATATCCATGGTGGATGAGGCCTTCCTCTTACCCTTCTTACCAAGAACCTCTTCTCGTTCTTCTCTCCTCCTCAATCGCCTTCTCCTTGGTCTGTAATGATAAAATCTCAGACATTAGCTCGCCCACACACCCCACCCCACTGTTTGTTTACAGATGCCACAGTTAAGCAATGGTCCACAAGGACTGCATTGGAAGCATAAATGTGGGACGAATCTTTCTTTCAAAAACCTTCCACAAGAATGGCAACAAGGCTTCTGAAAAAAGGCCAGAAGATGAAGACAATGAGTATTTTAGTTAATGAATTAGTAACTCAAAACCAAAATAAGAGAGAGGGAAGGTGGCCATAAAGACCACTAACTAACAATTAAACCAGCATTGGACAAAACTTTATAATAGTGAGTAAAGTGCAAGACTGAGTATGATGTCACAACTTCAAAAATAAGAAGTTAATCCGACCCGAAAACAATATCCAGGTGTAAAGACAAATTGCAGTCATATCCAGAACAGACTATGCAAACATCAGATATACAATGATACAATGGCAGCAGTTTTCAAAAATATTTCCAAAAATAATTGAAGTGCCTAATATCATAACTAGAATACCTGCGTCTCAAGCATAGACAAACTATCCGATCTGATGCACTGGAAGCTCCACCAAACTCTATCACGTCTTAACTCTCCACCATTAAGGGAAGGAAGCGGACCAAGAGGGCAAAGTGAAACCATACGAGGCCTCCAACTCACTGGCCATAGATTTGTATTAGTTCATTATAACAATGTTAGTAGGAAATGGAACCTTGGTGGAGAGAAAAACAAACCCTCTGATGATGTGCTGTCCTTTTCAATCATAGGTAGATACCTGTGGACACAAACACAAAGAGAGATTAGTATTCCATAGCGCCATATAGAAATAAACCAGTTTTACGGACACTTATCACGTCTAATCGCGAGTCCCGGAAACATCGGAACTAAAACGCTAAATTAGACAAATATGTAATAGAAATCGCCTGATGACTTGGTCCTGGGCCCTCCTCTGGTGACTTCCCACGCTCAGACATGACTTTCAGATGATAAATAAGTTTAGAAAGTGATTTGACACAGCAGAAAACATGCATGCATGTGAACTCTTTTGCCAATAAATTGGAAAAGAGGAAGTACTAGTCTGCGCATGCGCGAGGTTGGGGCTGGCATCCGCCGGACTGTCATCTGACTACCTGCCCAGTAGGGGCACCTAACTTTTTTAATCAGTGTTTATTGAGTGAATGTCGATATTTGGGAACATCAGAGTGTTAGGGAGGTAAGTATACTCTTGAAGTGAAATGTTAACCCTTTAACACTCATACATGTATCAGCCAAAAACGGTTTCTGCAGTGGTCTTGAGAAATACCTATTTGCAGACCAAGAGAAGACTATTTTTGAAAATTTATCACTGGAATTACTTGCTCGATAACCGAGCCAGTCATTCCAGTGGTAAATTTTCAAAAATAGTCTTCTCTTGGTCTGCAAATGGACATTTTCTATGAGAAACTTTTTTTTTTTAAACCAAATTCAAGGGTTAAAGGGTTAAGAAACTAATATTCATACATGTCGGCAGCAACAGCACCAAGTCAAATTAGTTTCAAAATATTCAGCAGCTTACCTGTATAGTTTTCTGGAAATTGATAGTCAGGGATTCAGGGGTCAATCGATACCAACCCAGGCGAAGTGTGGGTGGAGCCTAGCTAAAGATGGGTGGGGCATAGCTAAAACTGTATTCCTCCACTACGTGACATATATGCTGACGTCACAATCATAATGAGTATTAATGACATATAATAACTCTGTTATGACGCTGTATGTCTTTGATGAATTTATAATGTAATAAACATGCTGTTGAATATTTTGAACCCAATTTGACTGTGAGCTGTTGCTGACATATGCAGTAACAGTCCACCCGGTCAAATTAGGTTCAAAATGTTCAACAGCTTACCTGTATACAATAGTTACTTTGAAACTGGGATTCCCGTAATTCAGAGTTCAGCGTATATAAATAGATACCAAGACGAGTACGTGGGTAGAGCTTACCTAGAAATGGGTGGGGCATGGCTAGAAATGGGAAGGGCATGGCTAGAAATGGGCGGGGCATGGCTAGAAATGGGTGGGGCATGGCTAGAAATGGATCCTCTGTTAGTCATTATAACAACATACAGTTGTGCTACTAACCCTTAAAAGAAACCCTTAATTTCTCATAGAAAAATGTCCATTTGTAAGATATAAATTTTTTTAATTTTCCCGCTAGAATGACCGGCTCGGTTATCAAGCCAGTCAATTAAATGGTACGATTTTTTTAAATATTCTTCTTTTGGCCTGCAAATGAACATTTCTGTAGACCACTGCTTTGGTTGTTCTGTAGACCACTGCTTTGGTTGTTCTGTAGACCACTGCTTTGGTTGTTCTGTAGACCACTGCTTTGGTTGTTCTGTAGACCACTGCTTTGGTTGTTCTGTAGACCACTGCTTTGGTTGTTCTGTAGACCACTGCTTTGGTTGTTCTGTAGACCACTGCTTTGGTTGATCTGTAGACCACTGCTTTGGTTGTTCTGTAGACCACTGCTTTGGTTGTTCTGTAGACCACTGCTTTGGTTGTTCTGTAGACCACTGCTTTGGTTGTTCTGTAGACCACTGCTTTGGCTGATATGCCCATTAAAGGGTTAATGCATGGTGATGATCCATAGAACAGGTATGACAATCAGAGACTACTGAAATCCATAGAACAGGTATGACAATCAGAGACTACTGAAATCCATAGAACAGGTATGACAATCAGAGACTACTGAAATCCATAGAACAGGTATGACAATCAGACTACTGAAATCCATAGAACAGGTATGACAATCAGAGACTACTGAAATCCATAGAACAGGTATGACAATCAGAGACTACTGAAATCCATAGAACAGGTATGACAATCAGAGACTACTGAAACCCATAGAACAGGTATGACAATCAGAGACTGCTGAAATCTATAGAACAGGTATGACAGTCAGATACTGCTGAAATCCATAGCACAGGTATGACAATCAGAGACTGCTGAAATCCATAGCACAGGTATGACAATCAGACTGCTGAAATCCATAGCACAGGTATGACAATCAGAGACTGCTGAAATCCATAGAACAGGTATGACAATTAGAGACTGCCGAAATCCATAGAACAGGTATGACAATCAGAGACTGCTGAAATCCATAGAACAGGTATGACAATCAGAGACTGCTGAAATCTATAGAACAGGTATGACAATCAGAGACTGCTGAAATCTATAGAACAGGTATGACAATCAGAGACTGCTGAAATCCATAGAACAGATATGACAATCAGAGACTGCTGAAATCTATAGAACAGGTATGATAATCAGAGACTGCTGAAATCCATAGAACAGGTATGACAATCAGAGTCTGCTGAAATCTATAGAACAGGTATGACAATCAGAGACGGCTGAAATCCATAGAACAGGTATGACAATCAGAGACGACTCAAATCTATAGAACATGTATGACAATGAGACTGCTGAAATCCATAGAACAGGTATGACAATCAGAGACTGCTGAAATCTATAGAACAGGTATGACAATCAGAGACGGCTGAAATCCATAGAACAGGTATGACAATCAGAGACTGCCGAAATCCATATAACAGGTATGACAATCAGAGACTGCTGAAATCTATAGAACAGGTATGACAATCAGAAACTGCTGAAATCCATAGAACAGGTATGACAATCAGAGACTACTGAAATCTATAGAACATGTATGACAATCAGAGACTGCTGAAATCTATAAAACAGGTATGACAATCAGAGTGCCGAAATCCATAGAACAGGTATGACAATCAGAGACTGCTGAAATCTATAGAACAGTTATGACAATCAGAGACTGCAGAAATCCATAGAAACGGTATGACAATCACTGAATTAGAGACTGCTGAAACTAACGCTCAAGCTGGCACAAAACAGCTTCTGCAGTGGTACATGTATTGGATAATGTCAATTTGCAGACCAATAAGACTACTTTAGAAAACTTATCACTGGAATAAGTGGCTTGATAAATGTCAATTTGCAGACCAAGACTATTTTTTGGCAACTTACCACTGGAATGACCCTCTGAAGATGAGTGACAGATGCACAGAAATCTAGGACAATTTGTAAAGTTGTCACACAATAGAGGAATCCATTTCTAGCCATATCGACCGCTTTCCAGCTAAGCAGCCCATTTCTAGCTATATCGACCGCTTTCTAGCTATACCAGCACATTTCTAGTTATATCGACCGCTTTCTAGCTATACCAGCCCATTTCTAGCTATACCAGCCCATTTCTAGCTACACCAGCCAATTTCTAGCTACACCAGCCCATTTCTAGTTATACCATCCCATTTCTAGTTATACCACCCCATTTCTAGTTATATCGACTTTCTAGCTATACCAGCCCATTTCTAGCTATACCATCCCATTTCTAGTTATATCGACCACTTTCTAGCAATACCGGCCCATTTCTAGTTATACCATCCCATTTCTAGCTATACATGTACCATCCCATTTCTAGTTATATCGACCGCTTTCTAGTTATATCGACCGCTTTCTAGCTATACTGGACCACTTCTAGCTATACCGGCCCAATTATAGCTATACTGGCCCCTTTCCAGATACACCGGCCCATTTCAAGTTATACTGGCCCCTTTCTAGCTATACCGGCCCATTTCTAGTTATGCCAACCCCTTTCTAGCTAAACCCACCCCTTTCTAACTATACCGGCCCCTTTCTAGCAATACCAGCTCATTTCTAGCTATACCGGCCCATTTCTAGCCATACTGGCCCACCTCTAGCTATACCTGCTCCTTTTTAGCTATACCAGCCCATTTCTAGCTATACCATCCCATTTCAAGTTATACTGGGTTCTTTTCTAGCTATACCAGCACATTTTTAGTTATATCGACCGCTTTCTAGCTATACCAGCTCATTTCTCGCTATACCAGCCCATTTCTAGCGACATCAGCCCATTTCTAGCTAAACCATCCCATTTCTAGCTTTATCGACTTTCTAGCTTTACCAGCCCATTTCTAGCTATACCATCCCATTTCTAGTTATATCGACCACTTTCTAGCTATACCAGCCCATTTCTAGCTATACATGTACCATCACATTTCTAGTTATATTGACCGCTTTCTGGCTATATCAGCCCATTTCTAGCTACATGTATACCGGCCTATTTCTAGCTATACTGGCCCCTTTCCAGCTACACCGGCTCATCTCAAGTTATACTGGCCCCTTTCTAGCTATACCGACCCATTTCTAGTTATACAGCCCCTTTCTAGCTAAACCCACCCCTTTCTAGCTATACTGGCCCGTCTCTAGCAATACCAGCTCATTTCTAGCTATACCGGCCCATTTCTCGCCATACTGGCCCACTTCTAGCTATACCTGCTCCTTTTTAGCTATACCAGCCCATTTCTAGCTATACCATCCCATTTCAAGTTATACTGGCCCCTTTCTAGCTATACCAGCACATTTCTAGTTATAGCAGCCCATTTCTAGCTACACCAGCCCATTTCTAGCTAAACCATCCCATTTCTAGCTATATCGACTTTCTAGCTATACCCGCTCATTTCTAGCTATACCATCCCATTTCTAGTCATATCAGCCCATTTCAAGTTATACTGGCCCCTTTCTAGCTATACCAGCACATTTCTAGTTATATCGACCACTTTCTAGCTATAACATATAACCCCATTTCTAGCTACCCCAGCCCATTTCTAGCTATACCATCCAATTTCTAGTTATATCGACTTTCTAGTTATACCAGCCCATTTCTAGCTATACCATCCCATTTCTAGCTATACCAGCCCATTTCTAGCTATACCATCCCATTTCTAGCTATATCGACTTTCTAGCTATACCAGCCCATTTCTAGCTATACCATCCCATTTCTAGTTATACTTGCCCCTTTCTAGCTATACCATCCCATTTCTAGCTATACCAGCCCATTTCTAGCTATACCAACCCATTTCTAGTTATATCGACTTTCTAGCGATACCAGCCCATTTCTAGCTATACCATCCCATTTATAGTTATACTTGCCCCTTTATAGCTATACCATCACATTTCTAGCTATACCAGCACATTTTTAGTTATACCATCCAATTTCTAGTTATATCGACTTTCTAGCTATATCAGCCAATTTCCAGCTATACCATCCCATTTCTAGTCATATCAGCCCATTTCTAGCTATACCGGCCCATTTCTAGTTATACCATCCCATCTCTAGCTATACATGTACCATCGCATTTCTAGTTATATCGACCGACCGCTTTCTAGCTATATCAGCCCATTTCTAGCTATACCGGCCCATTTCTAGCTATACTGGCCCCTTTCCAGTTACACCGGCCCATTTCAAATTATACTGGCCCCTTTCTAGCTAACCCCACCCCTTTCTAGCTATACCGGCCCCTTTCTAGCAATACTAGCTCATTCCTAGCTATACCGGCCCATTTCTAACCATACTGGCCCATTTCTCGCTATACCTGCTCCTTTTTAGCTATACGAGCCCATTTCTATCTATACATTGTGTACCATCCCATTTCAAGTTATACTGGCCCTTTCTAGCTATACCAGCACATTTCTAGTTATATCGACCGCTTTCTAGCTACACATGTACCATCCCATTTCTAGTTACATCAACCGCTTTCTAGCTATATCAGCGCATTTCTAGCTATACTGGTCACTTTCTAGCTATACCGGACCATTTCTAGTTATACCAGCACCTTTCCAGCTAAACCCACCCCTTTCTAGCTATACCGGCCCCTTTCTAGCAATACCGGGTCATTTCTAGCTATACCGGCCCATTTATAGCCATACTGGCCCACTTCTAGCTATACCTGCTCCTTTTTAACTATACCAGCCCATTTCCAGCTATAGCAGTCCATTTCTAACCATATCAGCCCATTTTTAGCAATACCGACCCATTTCTAGCTAAGCTTGTTTATTAGTTGTAGATAATTCTCACTCCACCCATGTTTTGCGTGTGTTGGGATTGATTTATAGACTTTGAACCATGAATTCTCATAATCAAATTTTCAGGGTAATTATACATGTAAGTATTGAATATTTTGAAACTAATTTGACTGGGTGTTGTTGCTATCTACGGAATGCCTTCATGAGTTTTGAAAGCCATCTTTTTCACTTAGATTTAATAAGTTTATTTGCTGCTCAAAGATGCATATAAATTGCTGTATATGATAGCATTATTATCCATTAGGTCTACATTAAAAATAACAACATAGTTTTAATTTATTTACCCCGAATGCTTTCTGTGCAATCCAGTTATGATAACACTTTAGTGTCTTTTCATATGCAATATTGGATAGTGGTACAAGAGATGATGATTTAGTCCCTTTTCTATGATCTTCCACAATTTCAGATAAAAATGCTTCGAGAAATTCAATACCACTGAAAGAAACAAACATAGATATAAAATGATAGAAATAGTCGACTATGATTATTATTACTATTATTTTATAGTTATAAAATTTCAGACTTGAAACGAAAATACATAACGGAGGAATCCAGTTTATTGATCAATGACATATTGTCATAATAAAAATGTCACATGTAGGCTGATGTCATAATCAATTACGTCATGAATGACGTTACTTAGTCCGTCATACACACTTAAATAAGCCGTCAAGTTATACAAATTCTGTGGCTTTACTATTTAGTAAACATTCTGTAGAATATTTAGAAACTAATTTGACGGAGCACTATGCCAGTAACAGCACTCAGTCAAATTACTTTCAAAAAATTCAATATCTTACCTGTATAGTTTATGTAAATTGACATTCAGAGTGCAGGGGCATTCCGAAAACTAGATTCCTCCATTATAAGAATCTTGGAAACAAAATGAAAGCAGAATTTGTGGTTATTTAACCCTTTCAACCAAACATACCCGGATTGACAAATTCTTTATGATACAAGCAGCACCATCCTCAGTATTTTGACAAAATAAATTTCTCACATGGCTTGCTTGAAGTTGAGATATTTGGAAGCTATTTTTCTGAATATGATGCTAACATTGTTTGTACAGCTGACACTGATGACACCTGATTATTAATATTGTTCAATGGTAGTAATTCCGCTAAATATAAATGAAATAAAAGTAAATCTGGATTTCTCTATTTTTACGAGGGAGTTGCTATTACCATCATGAACATGGCTGTGTAAAGCGTGTAATGATACACTTTGAAACAATATATGTATCACAATTTTACAGAATGGGTCATACAATACACACGCGATGTACAATCGTGATTAAGCCAATAATGATCAAACCGTTTGAAGCAGGCCTGCACGATTATGTGATCAAATCGAAAATCACGATTCTTTTTTAAATCGTTAATTTATATGATTAACAAGAGCTCCGCAAACGGCGTGCGCCGCCATGATGACAAACCAATGAATGAGAGCTTTCAGAAAATAGTGATTTCTTCCTCAGACCTATACCTCTTATCCTATGAAGTTTCAGTGGTCTTCTAAATGGTCATGGAGTTATTGTCCAGAAACCAATTTTCAAGATGCCCGCCGGTGCCTGTCAACCATATTGTATTTCGGATCATCTTCTATTTCAATAAGTTTCCTCTTCAGATGAAATGGAAGAAGTGGCATTGTCATTCAGAAACCTATTTTCAAGATGACCGCTGGTGGCCATATTAGATTTAGGGTCATCATAGACTTCAATAATTTTATTCCTCAGACCTAGTCCAGTCATTCCTATGAAGTTTCAAATCAATTCGATAAATAGTAACAGAGTTATCATCCCGAAACCAATTTTCAAGATGGCTGGCTGCCATCCTCGATTTCGGATCAACGTCAATTTTGATGGGTTTCTTCCCCAGGTATAGTCCAACGGCCCCTATGGAGTATCAAAGTGTTACCATTCAGAAACCACTTTTCAAGATGGCCACACTTAGTTGGCGGCCATCTTGGATTTTGGCTCATCGTCAATTTTGATAGGTTTCTTCCCCTGACCTAGTCCAATCACTTTATGAAGTTTTAAAGCGATCCAATACACGGTAACAGAGTTATCATCCGGACACCACTTTTCACGATGGCCGATGGTGGCCAGCCATCTTAGATTTCGGATCATCGTCAATTTCGATAGGTTTCTTCCCCAGCCCTAGTCCAACCATCCTATGAAGTTTCAAAGAGATCCGATAAACGGTAATAGAGTTATCATCCAGAAACCACTCTGCCGCCCGTACACACGCCCACCCGAATGGCGCCATTACATAAAACCCTGCCAAATTTTTTGACGGGGTATAAAAATTACAAAATTACATACTCCAATAACCATGAATAATTTCTAGTGCATATCATATTGCAATTCCAACTCTTTAATTACTTTTTAATGGGATTGGTCACGAAAATTGTCATTTTGCTCAGTGAATGTATGTCCATTTGCAGGAAAAGAAGACTATTTTTGAAAATGTATCACTGGAATGACTGGCTCGAGAACCAAGCCAGGTATTCCAGCGTTACATTTTAAAAAATAGTCTTCTCCTGGCCTGCAAATGAACTTTTCTAAAGACCACTGCAACTTTTGCCATTGATAGGCTTAAATTGCTATGTCTTGGTAATTTGTACCCAAGCTGATTAATCGAGTAGTCATGATTATTCTTAAATAATCGATCACAATCACTCGAAGCAATAACTGCACACGCCTATTCTGAAGATGATCACAGTGCCATCTGGTTTATCAGAGTACAGCATGTGATCTCCATTATCACATCAACAACACAAGTCTTACGCCAGGCCTGGAGTCAGTTACCTTTAAATGTAAATAGTTACAGTTACATTGCACTATGTCAGTTACAGTTACAGTTACATTGCACTATGTCAGTTACAGTTACAGTTACATTGCACTATGTCAGTTACAGTTACAGTTACATTGCACTATGTCAGTTACAGTTACAGTTACATTGCACTATGTCAGTTACAGTTACATTGCACTATGTCAGTTACAGCTACATTGCACTATGTCAGTTACAGTTACATTGCACTATGTCAGTTACAGTTACATTGCACTATGTCAGTTACAGTTACATTGCACTATGTCAGTTACAGTTACATTGCACTATGTCAGTTACAGCTACATTTCACTATGTCAGTTACAGCTACATTGCACTATGTCAGTTACAGTTACATTGCACTATGTCAGTTACAGTTACATTGCACTATGTCAGTTACAGCTACATTGCACTATGTCAGTTACAGTTACATTGCACTATGTCAGTTACAGCTACATTGCACTATGTCAGTTACAGCTACATTGCACTATGTCAGTTACAGTTACATTGCACTATGTCAGTTACAGTTACATTGCACTATGTCAGTTACAGCTACATTGCACTATGTCAGTTACAGTTACATTGCACTATGTCAGTTACAGCTACATTGCACTATGTCAGTTACAGTTACATTGCACTATGTCAGTTACAGTTACATTGCACTATGTCAGTTACAGTTACATTGCACTATGTCAGTTACAGTTACATTGCACTATGTCAGTTACAGTTACATTGCACTATGTCAGTTACAGTTACATTGCACTATGTCAGTTACAGCTACATTGCACTATGTCAGTTACAGTTACATTGCACTATGTCAGTTACAGCTACATTGCACTATGCCAGTTACAGTTACATTGCACTATGTCAGTTACAGTTACATTGCACTATGTCAGTTACAGTTACATTGCACTATGTCAGTTACAGTTACAGTTACATTGCACTATGTCAGTTACAGCTACATTGCACTATGTCAGTTACAGTTACATTGCACTATGTCAGTTACAGTTACATTGCACTATGTCAGTTACAGTTACATTGTACTATGTCAGTTACAGTTACATTGCACTGTCAGTTACAGTTACATTGCACTATGTCAGTTACAGTTACATTGCACTATGTCAGTTACAGTTACATTGCACTATGTCAGTTACAGTTACATTGCACTATGTCAGTTACAGTTACATTGCACTATGTCAGTTACATTGCACTATGTCAGTTACAGTTACATTGCACTATGTCAGTTACAGTTACATTGCACTATGTCAGTTACAGTTACATTGCACTATGTCAGTTACAGTTACATTGCACTATGTCAGTTACAGTTACATTGCACTATGTCAGTTACAGTTACATTGCACTATGTCAGTTACAGTTACATTGCACTATGTCAGTTACAGTTACATTGCACTATGTCAGTTACAGTTACATTGCACTATGTCAGTTACAGTTACAGTTACATTGGTTGATCAATGTAACTAGTTGCATTTCAGTTACTTTGCATAATGTAACTAAAGTTACATTTTAGTTACATTAGTTATTTTGATAATTATTATGAAGGACTATGTGAACATCAATGTCATCATAAAAAGGTGTAAAGTCAACCAAATTGAGATATATGGTAGAAACAAAATAATACTATAACCATTGATATAATATACTGACAGAAATGAACCCATTTCAGATATAAAATATAAAACTTGCTTAAAATTCTTTAATAAATTTGACTGAATTTTGTTGCTACCATATGTAATAACAAATTTCAATCAACTGCTTTCCAAAATAATAAGACATTAGTTTAATTCCCCAGCCTTGATAGATGTACATATATATTTCTTCCTCTAACCCTTTCAACCCAGACATGCTATATAACAAACATTAATGTTATTGTAAGAAATAATAGGTTGAATGTTTTGAAACTAATTTGACTGAAAGCTTTGCTACCATAGGTATCAACATTTTTCAGTGAAGTCAGTTTCAAAGTGTACAACAGATTTCCTTAGAGCATTGACTTTCTGTGATAAGATAATCTGCCATCTACCATGGGGCAATATAACAGTTTCCAATGCAATTAGCTTCCAAATATCCATCAGCTTTGATGTTTGCTTAATTTCCAATAGGAATTTAAATATTTTGAAAATAATTTACTACTTTCATTAGTTGCAATAGCAAATTGATTCTGATCAGAAAATCTGCTGAGTACTTTAAACTTACTACATTTGTAATTTTTCATATGGCAGCAAAATTTTTTTTAGTTCTGATTAGTTTCAAAAGTTTCAACAGCTTTCCAGTACACTAGTTTAATTCCACAGCATAAATAAATTTTGTCTGCTATACCAAAATGCTTGATGGCTTGCTTTTATCAATGGCATTGTCCTTTGATCTTTATCACCACACCTATGCGAATTGAATTTAGCTGGAGTATAATTGCTGAGTAATGATGTCCTAAGCTGGCCTAATCAATAGTATATAAAGAAAAGAACAGGACATGCTGTTAACACCTACTGTGGCAGATTGTAACTTTCTTTACAATTCAACATTTGATGTTTTTAATCCTCTTAACCCTTTAACACTAAAGCAAAATGGCTTTTGTAGTGGTTTTGAGAAATGTCCATTTTCAGACAAATATAAGATATATTTGAAAATTTAGCACTGGAATGACTGGCACAACAACCAAGCCAATCATTTCACTGGCAAATTAAAAAAAATAATCGCATGGTCTGCAAACGGATATTTTCTATGAGAAAACTTAAGCTTTCTTCAACAAATTTATTCTTTAAAGGGTAACAGTTAATTCTATAATGATTTAGTAAACAACCTGTTTCTAAGCTACATTGTAGATTAAGGTAAAAGCTGTATAAGATTTTGATTTTAAAAGGTTGTTGTTGCCTGATGTAGCAATAACATTCAGATTATCATTGCTAAAATATCACATATACAGGATATAGAGTGGGTTAACTCTTTAATGGTCAAGAAATGTCTATTTTGAAGACTACAAGATTTATAATTGAAAATTTATCACTGGAATGACTGCCCTAATAATCAAGCTAGTCATTCCAATGGCAAATTTCAAAAATAAATATCACCAACGCTTGGAAATAAAGTTGTTGCCCATGGCAGCAACATCTTCCAGTAAAATTAGCATCAATATATTCAACAGCTTACCTAAATGATTACACTGAAATTGGGATATTGGAGTGTCACGTGTATAACAGTAGCTATGCAGCAAATTAAGAAAATTGTAATAAATTTGGTAAAAAAGTTTGAAGTGTAACTGAAAAGTAACTGTACTTTTGCAATGTAACTGGTTACATTTCAGTTCTTCAGTTACAAGTTACTTCAGTTACATGAAAAATGTAACTAAGTTACAGTCAGTTACAGTTACAAGTTAGTTACCCCAGCCCTGTCTTACGCTCATCAACCTAGAGGTTACATGTACCCTGTTGCTATTGGAATGAGGTTCATAACTCATTTAGTTTTAGAATTATTGACCAAATAGTCTTAAAATGCTATCGTGAAATCCAATATGGTTGCGTGAAATATCAAACTCACAATGGCACAATATAATTCCTTGAGAGCATAAATCTGGGCATGGCTACTGGATCAAAAAAGCATCCACTTTTGTTTCTACGAGAATTGTTAATACTTACCAGATGTACTATTATGATACTGTCTATTATCTAGTCTAGCTCAAAATAAACAATTAAAAACTCTGCACTCTCCATGGTCCTGCCCATAACTATATCCGGGAATTACTATAGCCCCAAGTACCGAGTCAATTCCCAATCACAGTCAGATTCGTCTTATATTTGTCTTGACAAACAGTGAAAGCAGCTCAGCCTCACCTCAGCGGGGCGGCTGATGAGGGCCATAGTAGGTATTAACAATTCTCGTAGAAACAAAAGCGGATGCTTTTTTGCTTCTACTTCAAATAATACTTACCAGATGTACTATTATGATAAACTCTGGATTTTGACACCCAAGAAACTCCGGTGGGAGGTGAGGCTCGAACCAGCTCTCATCTACCATCTGACAGAGAAGGTTGTGAAGAGACTAGAACCATGGCATATGCTTGGGTTCCGCCATCTGACTCAGAGTGCTAAACTTCCATGGTCTAGACCGCGCTCCACAACCCCCCCTCCTTTGTCCGCACAAATGTCAGAGGGCTGTCAAAAGGGAGGCAACACCCACCAGACCCGTGTCAGCCCCAAGTATTGACTAAGGCAGTCCAGGAGAGTGCAAAAGAAGCTACTACAACTTCTAATTAAAAAAAAAAGTATCAGTATATCGAATAGATTTTCAAATTTGAATGAGTCTAATGTCTGTTGCAATAAATAAGATACTCTTGAACCAGACTTTTACTTAATCAGTCTGGGAATTCGACTGTAAGTAAATTAATATTAGTCACTTAATTTAAGAGAACACTCAGCATTTTCTGCGTGCTTGGTCTTTCTTGATCATCACAGGAGCTCCGCCCAATCCACGGTCATTCACAGCTCATGTGCATCACCATTGCTCAGTGCAGGTGAAAGAACCTTGCGATGTATGCGTAAATAGTCGTCGGATGTGGCTTTAGCTAAGATTCCACAAACTGGTGACGGCTACCGGGTTAAGAGCGCTGGAGATATCGCGAAGGAAGAAATTAGTAAATGATGACTCGGCATGCCATTATGCTACAGACATCACCTCCTCTAAAGAGACACCCTTGTAAAGGGCCGATGCTGCTGTTAGTGCTCGGACGTGATGGGCGTTCTCACAATCAATCTGCTTTCCTGTTGCGATTTTATGCGACATCTGAATAGCATCGACTATCCAACGAGAAATGGTGTCTTTTGAGGCGCGAAGATGAGGAGCTCCGAGACATAACCACAGAGATTTCGGGTCATCTCTCCACTCATCAGTACGTTTCTTATAAATTTTCAGACATCTGACAGGACAGGACACCAAGCAGAAGAGTTTGGGTCACGTCTAATTAAACTTGCCAAATTGATCGGCTGTCCTGGATATTTAAGTGACTGATTCTTTGCCAGGAAAAAAAGACGTGGAAGTAGTCTTAAACCTTCACCTGTAACGCCAAAACGGTCTTGTTCAGCAGAAAGCGCATGAATTTCGCTTCTCTTTCTCGCCGAGGCTGCTGCAACCAAGAAAACTGACTTAATACATGTAGTTAACAGTTTAATATCTATAGATCTAATTGGTTCAAAGGGAGCATGCCCTAAAACCTGTAGAA
This sequence comes from Chaetoderma sp. LZ-2023a, assembly GCA_034401795.1. Taxonomy (NCBI): domain Eukaryota; kingdom Metazoa; phylum Mollusca; class Caudofoveata; order Chaetodermatida; family Chaetodermatidae; genus Chaetoderma; species Chaetoderma sp. LZ-2023a. Next base: position 14,704,079 of record CM067370.1, read on the forward strand.
CAAGAGATAGATTCCATGCTGGGATAGGAATTGGCTGTCTAGGTCTCAAATTGCTCATTCCTTTAATAACTTCATTCAAAGTGTCGTTCTCTACTCCTACAATGGCCAGACTGGAAACAACTGAAGCTAATGCAGACTTTTATGCTGCTAGGCTTGAAGATACAAGTTTGTCAACTTCGTATAAATGACAAATAAAATCTGCTACGTGTTGAACAGATGCAGAAAAGGGATTAATATCTCTCTTCCCTCACACCACTCTGCAAATTTGTTGATTCTATAATTATCTGTCTTGGTGATTGACCCTCTTCTGGCTGAAGCGACAAACTTCGCTGCTTGCTCAGAAAAGCCACCCTTAATTGCACGCTGCTTGATAACATCCATGCAGTCAATTGGAACATCTCTGGTCTGTCATGGAGATACAGACCCTTATTCTGAAAAAGCAGATCCCTTCTATCTGGAAGAGGGATTGGATTGCAGACCAGAATGGTCAGCTGACCCGTAAACAATGATCGGCCTGGCCAATGAGGGGCGATCAGTAGTACTTGGCACATACCCTCTCTTATCTTTGCCAGAACTTTTGGAATGAGAATTGTTGGAGGATATGCATACGCGTACATTCCCTTCCAACTTATCGCCAGTGCGTCTACTGCTAGAGCTAACGGGTCCAGGATCGGTGACACGTATGTGACCATCTTTGCGTTTCCTTCCATCGCAAATAGATCCCCATTTGACTTGCCCCAATGTTTGAAAAGAACCTCCGCTACCGATTGGTTGAGCTGCCATTCCATCGGATGGCAAACCGTCCTTCGACTGAGAGCATCTGCTAGGATGTTCAATCTTCCTGGAATGTGTGCTGCTCGAAGAATAATATTCCTCTCTTGGCACCACAGCATAACTCCAGTGAGTCCTGCCTTGGCGGTTCAAATAAGACACCACTGTTGAGTTGTCTGTCCTTACTAGGACAATCTTGTCTCAGATTAAGTTTTCAAATTTTCGAAGTGCTAATGACACCGCTAATAATTCGAGAACATTGATGTGTTTCTGCGCATTGGTCCGATCCCATTCCCCCGAGACTGATAGATCATCCAGTACTGCTCCCCAAACCCATCGTCGATGCATCTGTAAAGATGGACATCTGCGGTTGAGGAGGTTGTAGAGGAACACCTCGCAGGAGATTCTGTTCTGATAACCACCACTGAAGATGGAATATCAATGATTCTTTTACCAGAATTTTCAGAGCCAACGGATCCGTTCTCTGAGACCAGAATGACATTAAGTACATGTACATCTGAATTGGCTAGCGCCTGAGTGCTGCAAAAGAAACCCCCTTCTCCAGAGATACTAGTAAACCCAGTATTCTGAGAAATTGACACGCCGTCAGATAGGCTCCTAGAGAAACTGACTCCAGTACTGCAATCAAACTCTTGACTGTGCTCTCTGCCGGAAAAGCTACACCATCCCTGAGATTGAAAAGAATTCCCAGATATGCAAACTCCTGGGATGGAGTCAACTCTGATTTCTCTAGATTCACAATCCATCCTAGGTCGTTTAGTAAGGCCAGGACTACCCTAAGATTGTTGCGCAGAGCCAGTCGTCTATGTAAGTATGAACAGCTATGATCGATACTGCCCACATGCCTTTTCTCAGCCCTGTCATCACTGCTGCTACAGTCTCCATCTGAAATTTTGGTGAAAGAATGAATTTGTTCAGCGGTTTGAGGTTGAGAATCGGTCTACAACCTCCGGTGCATTTCGGAACGAGAAAAATTATCGAATAGAAGACCAGGGAGGACTGATCGCGAACTAGATGAATCGCATTCTGCTGCTGAAGATCTATGATGTCTGAGAAAATGGCATCTAGATGATCGGATTCCGTTGGAACGGGAGTCCATACTGGAGTCGATGTTAACGGAACTAACGATTGATGGATGAGCCAGTCCGGTTCATAGCCATTTCCTAGCCAATGACAGACTAAACAATCTTGCACGACCTGTTCCCACTGGTTTGAGAACAGCTGAAGTCTGCCTCCGACGGTAGGATTCTGCACACAGCCCGCGGTCGACATTGCATGATAAGACGTTAATTCGCTTGGGTCAAGATTCTCAACTACATTCGTTCCTGGCGTCACCGGAACGGGTCTCGCCGGAAACCCGCCAGGATCGTTCCACCCAAACTCCCCGGCCACCTCGCAGATTCTTGGAATATGACGGCCCAGGACTGCCGCCACGGCTATCCTTATGGTAGCCACCGCGACCCGAGCCGCCACCCTGCCTATCATCTTCACACAGCCTCTTATTAGAGGACTTGCACGAGGATGAATGGCCAGGTCCCTGTGAACCGGATGCCCGATGGGCATCACGGCCAGGATGGAAGGGTGATGTCTGATGCTGTCTCTGTTGCTCATGCCGATGCTACTAGTAGGACTGCAGCGGCTGAGTCCTCTTCGTCGACTTTCATGACTTGCCAATCACTTCCTGCTCTGCGACCATTGACGCAACCTTGGAAAGAGCTTGCCATGCCGAGCTGCCAAACAAGCCTGGACCAATGAAGGACGCAGAAGATAATGCAGCTCTCCTCTCTGGTCCTGGTTCTACGCAATCGAGAACCATTCTCCTCCGCTCCGCCAATGAGCTAGTGATCACCCTGGCCAGGCAATCCTGGGATAAGCGTATGGTGTCCCGGATCACTCTGGGAGCAGCCTCTGACACTTCCCCACCTTCCGCCAAGCAGGTCCGCATACCCTGCAGGACGGTGCAACAGTGCGAGAGAGCAGCCATCGCCATAGCTCTTGCTGCATCCTCAGTGAGAGTCAACTCATTGAAAGGATCTTTGTTAGCTCGGGAAACCAAGGGTCGAGAACGGCCCTTGCATTTCCCAGCTAACGGCCCATTCAGTGCTTCTCTTTCCCCGACTGAAAGCCGAGGAACACGAGCATACTGATGATAGGCCTGCTCCAGTATCTAGCGAATCGCCAAATATGGTTTCACCGCAATCCATCGGCTCCAGCACGGGAGCTGGGACTACGGCTGCTACTACAGCAGGAGATGGAACCCCGAGAGGAGCCGTCATAACCGCCTCCGTGACACCGATAGGAGCCGTAAAACACAGCTCTATCGGCAATCCGGACTGAGCGAAATTTGGGTGAAAAATGCCTGATGGAAAGTCGACATCTCCACCCGGCTGGCAAACCTGTACAAAACCCGTGGGTGACCCGCAGGAAGTACCGGCATCTGCTGCCTGAGAAAGCCGTCGGCTCTTGAACCAAAGCAAGAGGAAGGACAGGTGCTTGTCCCTCCGCAGAACTCGCCGGACCACCGATAGGTAGTCCTGCACCAGCCTGCATCGTTGGGATCGCGCACTGGAATGACTCGAACATCGCCTTGAATTAGGCCGCCCAAACACCCAAGGCCGAGTCCATCTGCTCGTTCAAACGCTCTTCTATACCCTTGACCGACGCCTGATCCACTTTGGCCACCATGTCCCTCGCAACCCTCTCCAAACGCGCACGCCGATCACGATCGAATTCCGCCACCAACTCCGCCGACCACTTCGCACATACATCACAAGGACTTTCAAACTTACACTTCGCGCAGGCAACACAGTGATGGCCATTGAACTTCCGCTTGCAGCGAGAGCATAACGTATCAGGAGGGGCTTTTCCTTGCCCCATTCACCTTCAGTGAACACAGAATCAGAATTAAAATGCTGCACATGATAAGATGATGACGAGCAACACGCACAATTCACTTGATTGTAATTCAAAATGTGTTACAAACATTAACTTTCTCTTAAATTAATGATCATCAAGAATTATGCAATAAATATTTGAACATTTTTTTAGTGAAAATTTTACAAATATGACTCGGTAATTAACTAACGTTAAAATAGCCAAGAAATATAGACTGATCGCTACATACACCCTCGTCAATGAAGCGAGAGCTAAAGAACGGCCTAAAACAGAGTGCATAGAAACGCCAAGCCAAAACAAAACTATACTCATGGGCGCCACCATTTTGGCTAAGGGCGTATCCATCTTGGAAGGAACCGAGTCGCAAGAGAAATTAACTGAGTACCCGATTAAACACTTAGCGGGTAATGGAGCGACTCTAACAGCTACCATTTTAAAACAAGAGGCTCAAGGGGCCTGTGTCGCTCACCTGGAGCACCATCAATTTTTGTCAAAATTGTTGGTGGGTGGTTTAGCAGTCTTTTAAATGAGTTTGTGGACATTTTTGCAAGTGCAATATGGGCGCCAAACACACTACATTTTGATTGGCCCACGGCGCCCATGTTTTTTTGACCAACTTCCCGTGAACAAATTTTAATGGCCCAAATTTCGGCCAGATCCCTTCAGCGGTTATGGAGAAGTCATTTTCGTGAAGCCCAGGTCATCCAAGATGGTCGCCGAACCATTTAGTCAATCAAGTCCTCTTGAACAAACTTGGCCTAGATGAAGATTCCCCAAGTGGTTTCGGAGAAGATTTTTAAAGACATTTCCTGAAATTGGCCGAAATCCAAAACGGCCGTTGGGCAAATTGGCCGATCGGGTTCATTTGAACAAAATAAAATCTCTATGCCATAAGGATGCTTCCTGCCACATATAATTCAAATCGACCCAGTAGTTCTCGAGAAGAAGACATTTTAAATTTCCCATTGCTTTAGTATGGGAGCTTTTGGCGGGAAAAAGATCCAAGATGGTTGCCAAACCGCTTATCCAACAATTTCGAAAATTGCAAATTTGAGATCAGAATACCCAAAAACCTACATAAAACGAATTTCGGCCTTAAAATCCATCAAATAAAAAAATCCAATATGGCTGCCAAACACACTATATTTTGATTGGTCCACCGCAGCCAGGTTTTTTTTACCAATCAACTTCTCTTCAACAACCATTAATCGCCCTAGTCCCTAATCATATCTGCCAAATTTCGGCCTGATCCCTTCAGTAGTTCTGGAGAAGTTATTTTCGCTAAAACTAGGTCAACCAAGATGGTCGCCAAACGATTTGACAAATTAAGTTCCCTTGAACAAATTTGGTTGAGCTCTTGGCCTAGATCATACTTCATGAGATTTCCTTCAATCCCTCAAGTGGTTTCGGAGATCTTTAAAGACGTTTCTAAAAACTGGCCAAAATCCAAGATGGCCACCGGCCTAATTGGCCGATCGGCTTCATTTGAACAAAGTTGGATCCCTATGCCCTAAGGATGCGTCCTGCCAAATATAATTGAAATTGGCCCAGCGATTCTTGAGAAGAAGTTATTCAAAGGAAAAGTTGATGGACGGCCGGACGCCACGACATAAGCTCACTTGGCCTTTGAGGCCAGGTGAGCTAATAATGTGCCAATTTAAGGAAATTGCAAACAGCCATTATGGCACGAATGTATAAATTCTAGATTGATACAACCTGCCCCTGTGATGCTTTTCATTTCCCTTCCATGATACCGGCAACGATTCACGTAGAAACTGCTAAACTCCGCAGAAAATTAAAAATTTTAGAGCTCGACTAGTAAGGAGAGCAAAATAGACGAATCTGACTGTGATTGGGAATTGACTCGGACACAGTATGGGCAGGACCATGGAGAGTGCAGAGTTTTTAATTGTTTATTTTGAGCTAGACTAGATAATAGACATTATCATAATAATACATCTGGTAAGTATTATTCGAAGTAGAAACGAGGTTCATAGCTCATTTATTTAAATATTAGATATTATTAGAATCTGCAACTCCTCGCTAGGTAACCGTAATGGACTTTATACATATAACATATATATTGTGATGTAAATGCTCTGGAAAATCGCTAATTTGGACAATTTTGCACATGTGAAAAAGAAAATTAACTGATGAATCCTGGGAATAGAATAGCCGTTATCCATCTGAAAATGACACCAGTTTTTGATAGATGTATTAAACGATCATGAAGTGTTGTGGCCTGCAATTTACTCAATCTCACCAAATTTATGATATTGAAAATGATTTCCCCAAGGTAGAGCTGCTAGACAGACTGCCTGTGACCATACACATACAAGAATTTACTGTGCAGCTTCTTTCCATAGTGAAATTAATGGACATGAAGCTTATCAAACTCATCTATAGGCTGTCTAATATATGTACGCCTGAAAACTACCTCCACACCTCAATACAAGTGTTGTTTATAAGCTGCATCAGTATTTGCACACAGATTTTTGGTACCCTTTTTACGGATGAGCTTTAAAAAAAAAAAAGAACGAAAAAAGGCCAACCATACAGGAATGCTATTGAATGTTTTGAAAGTGATTTGACTGAAAAGCATTGCTGCCTAGGCAGTAATGGTTTGGAGTCAAATTAATTTCACAAATTCAGCAGAAACATTTTGTCACATCTGATGGGTGCCAGTTTCAGAGATTTACTTTAAGTATTAGCCATTCAGTAAGATGGTGAAATTAAAATTGTTTGTGTCATCATAGTTGTATATATATCTGTATAATATTGTATATATTTATATTTTGCTGTACAGTTAATCATATAATTTTCAGATTGTAAATATGTTTTCCATATGTAAATAATTGAGGGCCTCGGGGAAGAACAGTTATTTTATTGATCGAGTTTGTACCCTCTTTAAATAAAGATATTATTATTATTATTATTATTATTATTATTATTATTCTATCATACCGTTTCAGCCACAATCCGCCTATCGAAGCTAGTGTGGTTGTTTTGTTTGTGATTTCATCTTCTAGCATATCATTTATTGTCACAAATCGCTCCGGGTCCATTTCATACTTCTTTGTCAATTTCTAAAATGGAAATGAAAAAAAAAGAATGATTAACGTTTAGAGTAAATTGCCACTCCATTTTCACATTAACATATACCATGTAGTACAGGGCTATATAATTACGGCTGTTGTTAAAAAATAACCTAAAGGGGATGGGTGAATGCGAGGTCATTAAAGAAATACAATTACAAAGCCTATGGCCATTCTAAAATAGACATGGTTAGGGAGTGCGTGGGGCACAAGACATTACTATTTTATCGCCCATTCCATGCCATTGTAAAGAAAACAAAAACCGACCACACCACAACCATTTAACGGCCTGACTGCCGTGAGCCACCAGACAATAATTTCAATGGGCAAAACCTCTGGCCTTGCTGAACTTTTTGAAAGCCATCTGACTGGAAAAATATTCTGCATATTCCCCATTAAGCCAATGGCAAATTCAGTGTGCCGAAATTCAGCAGGCAGACAGTGAGCATGCGAGCCAGCCAAAGATGGCTACTGCAGCTGTCTTGAGAAATGTCCATTTTCAGAACAAGACTATTTTTTAAAAACATACCACTGGAATGGAATGACTGGCTTGTCAAACGGGCCAGTCATTTCACTGGTGAATTAAAAATAATAGTCTTCTCTTGTTCTGGCAATCAACATTTTCTATGAGAAAATTTCCTTGATAAATTTGAATGCTAAAGGGTTAATAAGTTAGCTCGTGGAAACATTTCATGAAGCTGCCTGGGATGTGGATCTTCCATTGACTGCCATCATACACATCATCCAATCCATCTCCCATTTATTCCCATCATACACGTCATCCAATCCATCTCCCATTTATTCCCATCATACACGTCATCCAATCCATCTCCCATTTATTCCCATCATACACGTCATCCAATCCATCTCCCATTTACTCCCATCATACACATCATCCAATCCATCTCCCATTTATTCCCATCATACACGTCATCCAATCCATCTCCCATTTATTCCCATCATACACATCATCCAATCCATCTCCCATTTATTCCCATCATACACGTCATCCAATCCATCTCCCATTTATTCCCATCATACACGTCATCCAATCCATCTCCCATTTATTCCCATCATACACGTCATCCAATCCATCTCCCATTTACTCCCATCATACACGTCATCCAATCCATCTCCCATCATACACGTCATCCAATCCATCTCCCATCATACACATCATCCAATCCATCTCCCATTTACTCCCATCATACACGTCATCCAATCCATCTCCCATCATACATATAGTACCCATGGACATCACACTGACTTCCATCATACATATAGTACCCATGGATCTCCCATTGACTACCACCATACATGTAGCACCCATATATCTTCCATTGACTACCACCATACATGTAGCACCCATGGACATTCCATGGACTGCCATCATACATGTAGTACCCATGGATCTCCCAATGACTTCCATCATACATGTAGTACCAATGGATCTCCCATTGACTACCACCATGCATATAGTACCCATGGACATCCAATTGACTGCCATCATACATGTAGTACCCATGGACATCCCATTGACTGCCATCATACATGTAGTACCCATGGATCTCCCATTGACTACCACCATACATGTAGTACCCATGGATCTCCCATTGACTGCCATCATACATGTAGTACCCATGGACATCCCATTGACTGCCATCATACATGTAGTACCCATGGATCTCCCATCGACTGCCACCATACATGTAGTACCCATGGATCTCCCATTGACTACCACCATACATGTAGTACCCATGGATCTCCCATTGACTGCCACCATACATGTAGTACCCAATACTACCCATGGACATCCCATTGACTGCCATCATACATGTAGTACCCATGGACATCCCATTGACTACCACCATACATGTAGTACCCATGGATCTCCCATTGACTGCCACCATACATGTAGTACCCAATACTACCCATGGACATCCCATTGACTGCCATCATACATGTAGTACCCATGGACATCCCATTGACTGCCATCATACATGTAGTACCCATGGATCTCCCATTGACTACCACCATACATGTAGTACCCATGGACATCTCATTGACTGCCACCATACACGTAGTACCCATGGACATCCCATCGTACATGCAGTACCCATGGATCTCCCATTGACTGCCACAATACATGTAGTACCCATGGATCTCCCATTGACTACCACCATACATGTAGTACCCATGGATCTCCCATCGACTGCCACCATACATGTAGTACCCCATGAATCTCCCATTGACTGCCACCATACATATAGTACCCATGGACATCCCATCATACATGTAGTACCCATGGATCTCCCATCGACTGCCATCATACATGTAGTACCCATGGATCTCCCATCGACTGCCACCATACATGTAGTACCCCATGGATCTCCCATTGACTGCCACCATACATATAGTATCCATGGACATCCCATTGACTGCCATCATACATGTAGTACCCATGGATCTCCCATCGACTGCCATCATACATGTAGTACCCATGGATCTCCCATCGACTGCCACCATACATGTAGTACCCCATGGATCTCCCATTGACTGCCACCATACATATAGTACCCATGGACATCCCATTGACTGCCATCATACATGTAGTACCCATGGATCTCTCATTGACTGCCATCATACATGTAGTACCCATGGACATCCCAGCATACATAGAGTACCCATGCACATCCCATCATACATATAGTACCCATGGACATCTATGGATGAATGGGTTTCTCAATACAAACACTCACTTCAATGTTTCCCGAGACATCACTCTTGACGGGCTTGAAGGCAGAACTTATAGCATCTGTGAAATTAGAAATATTAATATCTTAGAATACAATACAGCTCAGAAATAAATATTTTCCAAAAAACCACAAACATGTTCTAAGTACAATTTTAAACACTATATAAGAAATGTTCTGTTAAACATTTTGAACATAATTGGATTGGGAGACACGGTGCCTTAAGCAGCAAGTTTGCCAATCCAATTATGTTCAAAATATTCAAAATTACATTTAATTTTGGAAACATGTTAAGTTGAGCTGTACTGTACAGTAGCTGTTCATAGATCTGGAAAAACCGCTGACAGGATTAAAATCCATTAACATACATGACACAATATATTTCACAGAATTAAACATCTCGTCTGTCATCCTCAATGACAATCAGCATCAAAGGTCAGTGACCTTGACCATCGGTCTAATGGAAAGGCCAAACGGCGAACAATGTATCTAGGTTTAGTTCCAATAGGACCAAGTTAGTAATACTGAAAAATAGCGGAGAGGTTTTGCTAAACACAAAAAATTAACTTGAAACAATCAGAGGTTTGTACCGAGACCACAGTGACCTTGATCTGTGACCTTATCCCCTCAATGTCATCAGGTGGATTCCTAACCAAGCCTGAAATGTACCTAAACTGGGAAATTGAGCAAAATGCGAAAACTTTACATTGAATTCAAATAAATTTATATCTTGCTGTTGAGTATTTTGAAATGATTTTGACTGGAACCTGTTGCTGACTTTGCATCACTGAGTCAATTACACGACTCAATTATTCGAATTTAACATTGTACATGATCATATATTTTAATAATTGCAATTACCAATTAAATTTAATAATTGTGCAAGTGTATTTATTCGCGGACATACATTAATTCATGTTTTTGTAGCTTATGCCTTCTTCCTCTTCTTTTCGATCGCTGGTATCACACTTGGAGAGCCGTTCTCAAGATGAAATCTGTGGTTTTCTGCAGTTCTTCCACAGGCCCATACAGCTTTTCAAGAAAGGAGGTTGACAAAGGCCAGATCTCTTCTCTCAGCAGCTGATACGTACTGCAACATTGAAGTATGTGCTCTGTTCTGCTTCTCCACAAGGACAAGCGGGCGATGTCGTAAGGTGGAACGGCCTGTACATGTGTTGGTTTAGTCTGTTGTGTCCAGTTCTGAGACGAAAAATGGTCACTTGCTCTGGCCTCGAGAGATGATGGTAGGTATCTTCTGATTGAGGTGTTCTATAGAGTGACTTGATGATAGTCTTCATCTCTGTATGGGTAACCATGTTTTCTGTCTAATTCTCTTCTGCACCCACCTTTGCCATCTTGTCTGCTTCCTCATTTCCTTGGACTCCACAGTGGCTTATGCATTGATATATGCGACTTAAAAATTCTAGCAAATGATCAAATTTAGCCATCATTGTTAACTATGAATGTTGTTATTAGAACTAGTCCTGGAGCACCGTAATATGTCCCTACAAACTTTAGAATACCATTGGACTGGTAAAAGTACATATAAATTCTGTAAAAAAGACGCAACAATGCTGGCTGGTATTGGTGAACATAAGCCTAAGTATTGTTGCGAATAGATCGTGAACTCGGTTTACCAGAATGCCTTCCAAGCGTGATGAAAAATTAGCTTCAAATCTACTATACACGGGTATACGTATTTCAGAATTTTACATGTAGGTTAACTTTTTGTCAGATAATCATATGATGCATTATGTCATATTTATGATGTCATAATGAATAACAGGATCTCAGCCACAATCCACAAGAATGTAAACACACATTGGATGAAGTAGGCTTACGCGATTTTTGCTTTGAAACATCGCATTGATTTTGCACCCAAAAAAATCGCAATTTTCGATTAAATCTTAGGTCCAAATTCCCAAAAGTATAAACCTGGGTAACGTGACAAGTCACGAAAACTCGGACTTGGAATTCCTAGACAAAGTTGAAATAAATGATATAAAAATGGCACAAAATTATAACACAATTTCATACAACAAATTCTTACCATCTTACGCCTATGCTTATATCCATCATCGCGGGAGTAAAATTATTAATTGGGACCACCTTCGAGTAGCTATGAAAGTGATGGCATAAACTTGTCCTATAGTGCAGTTTATAGTTGCTTTCAGAATGTAGGATTTACATTTAAGCGTAATCAACAGAACGCATAGTTTAAAATACAACAATCTGGAATGCTGGTGCTTTATTTTCTTTAATTAGACATGATAACTGAATCAAAAAGAAAAATTATTACACCGTCTGACCTTGTTATTAATTGAAATTGCTAACCCTAGAATTAAAAAGAATTATTTTCACTGATTATTCCCTAATACTCTGCAACTAAGTATATACTAGGTATTTCACGACAGACTCAGGGTCTGCAGCGAAAGAAAGAAAATTACATGGCGATTCGGACGGAGTAACTAGCTCGTCTTCTCAATGACAAAGACGTTACCTCGCTATTGTTACCTTGTTTATCATAGTGCTTTGTGTTGTGATTAGTAATTATTCAACATGTGCATGGCACGGCGGATATAAACACAATGAACACAGGTGTGAATCGATTATAATTGTACTCATGTACTGAGAAAATCCAATGGAAACGTACACACTTCAGATTTTAAACAAACATGAAATTTTTGATGATTTCCCAATTTTTCCTCAATTACATCGTAAAAATACATCAAACTTCACGATTAAATCAAAAAATCATGCAAGCCTATTTAGAAGCACTGATGTGCAGGAAAGTCATAGACGTTTTGAAAGTGATTTTTTTCAGAGACAGCAACAGCTTTCAGCAAAATTAATCTCAATATACTCAAAAAGATTAACTTATTGAAATGAATTTGTTATTGCCACATGTATATGAAAGTAACAAATATTAGTCAAATTATTTTCAAAATAAAAATTTTAAGGTAGTCATACAGGAAAGACTTGTGATACGATCGTTATGGCGTTTTCCAAACAAAAGTTCAACATAAATATATTTGCAATTTTAATTTCAATATTTGCCAATTATTAAATTATTTGAATTTAGCATTGTCCACGATTATTTTTAAAAAGGTAATTGTGATTATCAATTAAAGTGAATAATTGTGCAAGCCTAATAAAAATGTCCTTAACAGCTAAAGAAATTAACAAACTTGTCCAGTTTTCGCATCAGGCGACATATATGCCAGTTGCTGTCAAACACGGTATGTTGATTTATTTCACCAACATAATAATAATTCTTTTCTACAGATGCACCGAAGGGGTATGGGTTGCTTATGTTGTTTTCAAATCTAGATTGATTTTTTGCATGCACATGTCCAATCCAAACACGGACATAGTTTCTATATATGGTAAAAAACAAAAACTAATTTTTACGTTTTATGTTATGCAAAACAACGCTTATTTCATTTTAAACACCAGATTTACCACTTTACAAAGCAAGGACACAGGATAAAAATTGAATTTTGACCAGGTCTAGATTTACTAAAATAAATTCAGTTGTACTCCATTTTTAGTGGCGTTTGTATCATTATTTTTGCTTACAAACTCTCCTGTTGCCATATCAGTGACAGTGATATCATATCATGATCTTGTCGCTATAGAAATAACACAGTTACATCGCTGATAGAAACTGGTACCTAAGCACACAAAAACTTACATACAGTAAATTTATCTGGAGGAATTAAACAATTTGAATTCATGTATTATTTCACTTAACACTTGTTAATTACTAAACATACAACCTTGACACAACCTAAACATTCTTATGGAATCGGCAAAACTGCCCATACGCTGTTAGAAATCGGTACTCGGACTGGGGTGGATGGACGGAAATTCAAAGGCCTGTGATGTCACATTTTTTTCCTCAGAATTTTTCGGCAGAATCGCAAAATTCAGAGCTGAAAATGCGATTTTATGGATCGTGAATCAGTCGGGAATAATGATCGCATTCTATCATGTCTATAGGTACTACCTCAACTGGATCGTTGAAATGTCTTACTACTGTCTAAATATTGTGTTATACCCTTATTAAATACCATATTGTGTTGTAAAATGATCAAATAAATTGAAATAAGTACGATATAGCTGTTTTCCAAGGCAATCTAACATTTATTATATCTACAGAAAGGGATGTTACTCTTGTCTTCCCAAGTTGGACATAGAGATATTTAAAATCCATTGATTGCTACCTAGATACAGTAATAAATGCATTAAAAAAAGAATGACAGAGCCGATGTTTTCCAAGGCGATCGAGGATTTACATAGATATAGAGAGGAATGTTTTCTTTGCACTAAACAGGACAATGTTTTGACCAATCGGTGGGCATGTTGATGATTATGATTGACAGGTTAAGGTTAAAGGTCACAGCTGTCAACGATTCGGATTCTATTCTAACCCGTTCTGATGGAAATTATATTTGTATTTTTATATCATTCAATAAAGTTTAATACAAAATATTTGCTAAAAGTGTAGGCAAATGATATTCCCGTGATTAAACAACAGATTAACGCATGCCACAAACTGGATTTTATACGGAAAGCATATTTGACACGCAGTAAGTCAGTGATTTTTTGTTACCAGTTTTCGTTCACATGTCTCTTGATCTTACTGCGTGCTATACACGAAAACAAGGTTTTTTCAGGCCAATTTTGGTCAAATTTAGGGGTGTGCACTATGCACGATAGCGCAGTATATACAGAATTTAACGGTAATGCAGGTTATGGGCCTTTACTGTGTCAATATCGGGAGACTCAGAAACTGCATTATGATTTTTTTAAAACTCTGTTAAACTCGTGCAAACGAATTCAATCAGGCACAGGCCACAGTAGTTGTATTCAGATATTCCTCCTCCTGATAGGAGCACCATCTAGGCCGCCGTCCTAGCCGCTCAGTCTTCTTCTTCTTCCAATTACTGGCCGCCTTCAACTTGCTGAAGATTATGCCAGGTGTGTGCATGCGTCAAGTTTAAAAACAGGGTGCCAAAAAGTATGTACAGGTGCAGATTAAAAACAGAGCTTCCACGCTCGTCTCTGGTCACTAGGGCCTTGAAGGCACGCTGGTGACCGTCTCTTCTGGCAGGGCATTCCAGTCAACGGCTGTTCTTGGGAAGACGGTTGCTTGTCGATATGCTGTTCTGGTATGTGGGATTTGATATAGATAAGATAAGATTGATTTGCAGAACGCAGTCTAAAAAGCCTCTATGTTCCGTTTTGTGTTAGGCTGCTATAGAGTTAGGCTGCTATGATAGTTAAATCTTAGTTCTTGGTTTGCCCAGTAAGTGTCCAATCTATTCTTGAAGATGTTAAAATTTTCCGATGTTACAATGTGATCAGATAGTGAATTCCAGGCATCGATTATTCTATTGGTAAAGTAATGTTTTCTGAAATCATGTGAAAAGCGATGTTTCTTTAGTTTATATGTGTATCCTCTTGCTATTGAATTGTTTAATCTGAAAAGATGTTTTGTTAGATGTGTGTCGTAATAACCGTATATGATATTACATAATTCAATCATATCTCCCCGGTGTCGTCTGTATTTTAGAGTTGGGAGATTTAGTCTCTTTAGCCTGTCAGGGTAGCTCAGTCCCTTCAATGACGGAATCTGTCTGGTTGCCCTCCTTTGAACATTTTCTATAGTATTGATGTCTTTTTCTTTGCCTGTACAGTGAGTGTGTCTTGTGTGACAGAGTGGTTTTACTAGGTAGTTTTCCATGTTTACTTCTACTAGGTTGTTGTTAATTTTATAGAACATGATGAGATGGGCTGCTTTCTGGCAAGCTTGTAGACCTTGCCATTCTAGTGTGTTGAGCATTTCGCATACGCTGGATGTATTTCGATATCGATGGTTTACGAATCGGGCAGCTCGCCGTAGGACTTTCTCAATTTGGTTGGTATCACTTTGCTCATATGAGTCCCAGACAGTACTCGCGTATTCAAGGCTCGGTCGTACTAATGATTTGTACCCTTGGGCCTTGATCCTTTTAGATGAGATTCTGAGGTCTCTGCGGAGGAAGTCAATGGTCTTATTTGCCTTGTTGCAGATCGTTGATATGTGTGACTTTCAGTCTAGATTGTTGGAGATGGTTAACCCCAGGTATTTTGCTGATGTAAAGGGTTTTAGGATCACGCCGTGGAGTTGGTATTCGTGTCGTATGGTGGTCTGTATTCTGGAGATGGACAGGACGTTGCATTTTGCGGGGTGAAACACCATCTTCCACTTTTCCTCCCAAGCGGCTAGCTTGTCCAGGTCTTCCTGCAATGCTTGGCAGTCTGTTTCATCTTTTACTGTAAGATAGATGATGGTATCATCAGCAAAAAGTCTAACCTTTGATGTAATGCCTTGGTGGATGTCATTTATGTAGAAAAGAAAGGGTTTGTCCCAGTACTGAGCCCTGTGGTACTCCAGATTGAACTTTTGCTGGGGTAGATCTTTCTCCATCAACAAGGACAGTCTGGCTGTGGTCGGATAGAAAGGCTTCAATCCAGGCATTTGTTTTTCCCCTAACGTCGTAATATCCGAGTTTATGTATTAGGAGACTATGACAAACTTTATCGAAGTCTGGTCAATTCTGTGTTGTACAGTGTGCTATTTACAGGTTTAGATATGGAACCATTGGCTGCTTGAGCTGTTGACCGAGATGTAGATACAGTACAGTATTGTAACTTATTTACAGTACTATTTACACTATCAGAGCGTATTCACAACTGAGCACCCAATACAGGGCATTCAGCATGATTTCTTGTACATCCCCCATGGCACACACACCACACGAGACGGGACCGACAGCTTTACGTCACCTCCAAAGGACACGGGTTTACACCTATCCAAATGCCTGTCTGCAGGATCGAACCCATAACATTTTTGGATTCAATTCCCGCAGCAAAGGTGAATGCTCTAGACCATTGAGACACACAGCTCCAATGATCATTTTGATGATAATGATGAATGGAATGAGCCCATTGCAGCGGTTGCTTACCCATCAGAGGCAATACTTGTTTGGCAGCTTCTAAAAAGGCCCGTGTCTGTATGCGTTGGTCATCTGGCACTGGTGGAAATGTAGGGTTAATTTTACCAATATAACTCATTTTTGTATGTGACCACTTATGACAATAAAATGTTACACAGATTGAAAAGTTCTCAAACTAGCCTATCTGTTATATTCAGATCGTTTAACAGTAACAACAATACACGAGTAGAATCTTTAAAATAAGGTTACATCGAGATTTGTAAGCCAACTCAAAGGGGGTATATTATTGGGGACTTGTGGCGCAGTGGTCAAGTCTGGATTCACGATTCTCTAGCCTATGTACCACGTGCAACACCAATACCCACAACATCTGGACCAACAACAGCATCCTAACATCATTCTTGCTCGATCCTTCTACATATATGTCTAACAAACCAAGCTGCAACTGCCATCATAAACTAGAAATGTCAGTGCAACAATACTTCTACTCACTACACCATCACAGGACCACAAAACTCGCAATTATAAACAGTAATAAACAGACCAATTAATTCATACACAAGTCCGCTTCTACTGTTGTCGTTTTTGTATTTTACTCGCTCGCGAGGTGCTCCCGTATATGGGAGGGATTTCCGAAATGAACTGAACTGATTCAATATTATTTATTCAGTAGCAAAACATATTAGCGAGTTCAGGCGAAAACTCGCGTACGTACACTAGGGTAGATGGGCATGTGATCGGTTACCCTCAGGTAAATGCCCACGTAGTGAGAAAGTACACTCGTAGTGCTTGTACAGTGCTAACCAAACTGTGAACATATTCGAGAATACCTCGAGTGGTATGGATCAGCACACGAAGTCCTTGTAACAACCATTGCTGATCATGATAGTACTGAACCCGCGTCCGAAACAGCCAATCATGAAACAAATAGAGATGAAATTGGAGACAGTAACGCTGATAAGCAAACAGCACATGAAGTCATTGAAATAGCCAGTGCTGAGCATGATATTACTGAACCTGTGTCTGAAACACCAAATCCTGCAACAAATTGTGCTCAAAAGGCTTATTGCTGATTATCAAGTAAACACACAACTGACAGAAGTACCTCCACCTACCAGTTCCAAACCATCTACTTCTGTATGACCAGAAACAACCAATAATATGTATGTTCTTCATAAGTTGGTAAAGCAGGTTAATGATATGCAGAATAACTTTGATGCACTGATAACACATGTCAATGGTCTCCGTCCTTGAGGCTATCACCAAAGGTAAGCTGCCACAACTTGAAGAAGCACTACAAACCATCAAATGCTTTCGGATAGCATTGCAGTGGATCCCCTCACACTGTGGAGTCCAAGGAAATGAGGAAGCAGACAAGATGGCAAAGGTGAGCCAGAAGAGAATCAGACAGAAAACATGGTTACACATACAGAGATGAAGACTATCATCAAGTCACTCTATAGAGCACCTCAATCAGAAGATGCCTACCATCATCTCTCGAGGCCAGAGCAAGTGACCATTTTTCGTCTCAGAACTGGACATAACAGACTAAACCAACACATGTATAGGCGGTTCCACTTTACGGCATCGCCCGCTTGTCCTTGTGGAGAAGCAGAACAAACCACAGAGCACATACTTCAATGTTGCAGTACGTATCAGCTGCTGAGAGAAGAGAAGAGATCTGGCCTTTGTCAACCTCCTTTCTTGAAAAGCTGTATGGGCCTGTGGAAGAACTGCAGAAAACCACAGATTTCATCTTGAGAACGGCTCTCCAAGTGTGATACCAGCGATCGAAAAGAAGAAGAAGACAAACTACTTATACCGGTACACCACAACATTTATCTTATAGAGATATTCTCGCAACTGGCAACCCGGTTGTTTCACAGTCTGTCTAACCTGCATACTGGCAAAACAATGCCAAATTTGAAGGTCAGGGAAAATACTCAAAGTGTCAACGTTAGGTCAATTCCTGTAGTGAACAATCAAGGGACACATCCAAATCAGACACCAAACTCATATGTCCAACACATGACATCAGGATACTCCCGGACCAGAGTACCGATTCAACATGAAATACCACCATCGCTAACTCAGACTGATAATGGCAGTTATTACCACACTAAAAATCAGGATAATGACTACATATCAAAGAGCAGATTAGCAGGATTTTCCAATACCAAACCCAATTCCACCAACGCAAATGATAATTGGACTGACCAACGAAAAAAGCTCCTCATTATCGGTAGCTCCACACTTAGAAAGTTAAGTGGAAGATATATGTCTACCAATGAACTCAACATTAATATTCGAACTCTACGTGGGGCATGGATTAATGATTTAACAGACCAATTAGACAAATACCTTCAAGTAAATAGTCAGCATGCTATTGTCATACATGTAGGTAGCAACGACATTGGCAAACGAAACCAACAAAGTATGACTCAAGATTACTTTGCCTTAATCGATCGCATTCACTCTATATGCCCTCACATTCAGGTCTGTGTATCATCCTTGCTGCCACGACCACAAAATGAGTATTGCCATAATCTAACACTTGAGTTCAATTGTATCCTACTAAGCCTGTCTGAAACGCAACATACAACATTTATAGACAACTCACCACTTTTCTTCAATCCCAGTGGTGAGGTGTATAAGGAATTATTTTATGATCACATACATCCAAATGTGCAGGGGACTCGTATCCTATCAGAAAATATTATAAACTACCTCAACAGTACCCCTATCAACAATTCTTACAACATCTATGCTTCCGCTGTTTGAAAGACTTAACCAACTGAGAGATCAGCTTACAATCCACATTTTCACAATGGAAGGATCCATGGGAGGAATCCACCAGCATATACTACACATCATACACGAATCAGCAACATGCCCAATCAATGCCTTACACACTACAACACAGGCACTCCACCAAGCCAGTACTATTAAGTACTACTAATAATTCCTCTAAGAAAAAGATTGTAAAAACTTGTTTAGTTACAGCTGCACCTCTTATAAAAGTAAAGAACAAAACTAAAAACCATAACATGCCCTTAAGTGACAAATGTAGACCAAATATATCATCAAAGAAAATGTCTAGCCCAACACATGCCAATTTCAAACATGACAGTGATGTCACAGTTTTATACACTAATGCAGATGTCTTCACGCAAGACAAGATTATTGAATTCAAACACTTAATCCAAGACAAACCACCACATATCATAGCCATCACTGAGGTAAAACCAAAGAACTATAAAGTTCATCGAACACTAGCTGATTACAACATAGAAGGATACAACATTGAAGAATCTAATATTGCTGACAAACACGGAAGAGACATTCTTTTATTCATAAGGAAATCTAGATATCCTATAACCTGATAACCACCAACCATGCATTTGTAGAATGTTTCATCTGTGATATAACTGTGGAAAAGGAATCTCTAAGGATCGGTGTATTTTATAGAACCCCACATTTGGATAGTTTGAACAACATACAACTTTGCCATGTACTACATACATTATGTTCTGATAACAGACGCACACTTATACTGGGTGACTTTAACATGCCGCATATCAATTGGTCACTAGCTACATATACCAGCGCTACTAATTTAGATTTTACTTATCACTTTATTGAGACAATAAGAGATTGCTTCCTACAGCAATTGATAACAACTCCCACTAGAGGACGGGGCTCGGCTAAGCCCTCAATACTAGATCTACTATTTACAAATTATCCTGAACTAGTGGATGACATAGTTGTTAATGCCCCACTCGGTAAGAGTGATCATTCTATAACGGAAGTACGTTATGTCAAAACCGGGCGAGAACTGGCAAAACCAGGGGAGACCAGGCTCAACCGACCAAAAAAATGGGCGCAACCGAGCATGTTTGAGGGTATATGTCCATCGCCTAATAAGCTTTGGTTTCTAGATGGATTAACTATTTCAAATATTGTATAGGTAATCATGTTATTAATATGAAAAATTCCCAATAATATGCCGGCCTTAATAGACAGGTAGAGGTAGACAAAATAAAATACAAGCCGGAACTGATTCGTCAATGGCTAAGACAACAATTCAACAGCTGCGACTCCACCTCACTCTATTATTGCAGTTAAGGCCACTACTGTGATGGTTAAAACCACTAATTACACACACGCACACCTACACTATATGTGTGCATAGGCCATACGTGATCTATGAGTATCAATTGTTCTAGGTGTTATCCATTGATGATTGTTACACGGGTAAGTCAATGATTATGACTCCACCCCACCCAGTTGGTCTATTGAAAATCCTAAATATATTTGTACATAATCAATTTGTATATAATTCAATTCCATCGCCTAGGGAAAACAATCCGATGACGCATGCTATTTCTTGTCCAAGTGTTAAGGATTAAGTTGAAGTTGTATGATTTTGAGCGTTGATCTATGAATGATCTTATGCAAGCCTATATTATTCTAGCCAATATTAATTCAATACTGCTCTCGCCAAGTTGTGAAAGCTTATGTTGGTGGTCGTGGTGGTGTGGGTGGTGGAAGCCATACCTGGTCGTCCTTACAAAAAGTGGGTATAAAAGTAATAAACCCGTAATCACATTTATCAGTTTTTCAACTTCTCGATAATTAATACGGTTGCCGCGGTACATAATTGTTACTTCAAGAATTTAATATGTGCCTTTGTTGTGTTTTTATTTGCTAAGTGCATCTTAAGGTTTATAAGTTAACATTTTACGTCAAAATCAAAGCAAGTTATGGGCTGGTTAGGCCAACGTGTGTTTTAATTTGTTCCGTGTGGTGCTACTATTCAGTATTTGTGGATCATCTCTTCTCCCGGACATGGATTTTGTAAGTATTTTAAAACTAATTCCTTAAAGTTTTTGCTAGTGGAGACGCCTCTGTAGTGGTCTTGAAGAATGTCTATTTGCAAGGCTAAGAGATGACTATTTTTAAAAATTTACCACAGAAATGACTGGCCAGTCATTCTAGTGGTAAAATTGTCAGAAATAGTCTTCTCGTAGCAAATATCTTTATTTTCCGGACAGAATTTAGGCACTAAAGGGTTAATACCTATTTTACTGTCTAAGCTATGCAGCTCTGTGATACTATACGTTGTTTTTGGTAGAGGGAAATGTCGGCATGCGTGTGAATCTCAAATTAAAAAATTTTCGAGCCGCACCCCCCCCCCCCCCCCCCCCCCAGTACATCCGCTAAAAAGTAAATTATTGATTTTACTAACCCGTGGCAATTTTCGCTAGCCCAATGTTTGTTCTTAAAGGCCCAAATTTGAATATTTCCTTTATAGTAAGTCATATATGGAAAGCCTCTTGAAGACCTCTGACAATGTTATCATAACCCATTAACACCCATACCAGCCCAAAACGTAACCAAGCCAATCATTCCAGTGGTAAGTTTTCAAAAATAGAATTCCCTTGGGTCTACAAATGGACACTTTCTTTGAGGAAATTGAAATTCTTTTGCAAAATTTGATATGTAATATATTTGTTTCTCAAACTTTATTTTCTCCTGAGATCACTTGGCCTACTAACCCAGGCGTTTAGCTAACCCGCATGAAATTGTACTATAATCGGTTCAGCGGGATGGTGTTAAAATCGGCCCATGCTATTAGTCAGTTACAGTTTTAGACCGGTTTCCATGTATAAATGTTGTTGAACAACTTTCATATAGACTACGAAGACCAGAAGGCAGTCTATTTTGAAAATTGACCACTTGAATGGCTGGCATTCGCTTGGTCTACAAATGGATATTTTATGAGAAAAAAATAAAATATATTATATAAAAGGGTTAACGCCGTATTCACCCTACTCACAAAGGTCAAATACTTATAATAATAAGACTAAACTAACATCATTATGTGATTCACACCTAAATAATAGTGTTTAATTGAGGCGCCTATTTGCCAGTATTTGGATATTATTGCGCATTTAGCTCCATGCCTAGACGTTGTTTAAGCAAATCGGTAACCGCCTGCTGGTCTGCCCCACCCACATTTGATGACTGCTCTCCAATCAGAGGGCCAGTAGATCGTATCCGGCAGCTGTTAGGCGAAATTAAAATGATAATTTATTCTATTCATTTCGGCCGCAACTAAATATTTTAACAAATGCTTACATGCATTTAACAAATGAAACATCTTTTCACTAGCCTACTATTATTATTATTATTATTATTATTATTATTATATATTTTTTTCAGACTGGACGATCAAGGAGAGTGGGTTTGCCACCTAGAGCGTACACACCCACACACACATATCCGTGTCGTGTTTGTAGAGTTAGCTGCATCAACAATTGCATGTTTTGTGGACAATGTGATCGGTGGGTTCACTATAAGTGTGACAATTTAAGCTTAGGCAATGCAACGACTTTGAACAAATTAAAGATTGACTATCATTGTAATAAGTGCACACACACACACACACACACACACACACACACACACACACACACTGATGGAAAATTCGAATTCCAGATGGCCCATGACCGATTGTCCATGGCAGCATATAAAACATATCAGCAGTTATCCTAGAATGCATTCTACTTGCGATAGCATTTTCATTCCCAAAGAGTACAAAATTGTATTGCACCCGTCATTTGAAGGGTAATGTTTTGGATTTCCTAAAGGACAAAATCGGTGTAAGCGAGAAAGATCGATCAAGAATCTGTAGCTCAATTTTCGGCACAAAAGATGTAGTTAGCGCAAACGACTCCATCGTATTCGAGTCATGTGTGCAGGATGTAAGTGCGTCGTTGGAAGAATTTCCAAAATTTAAAACCTATTTCGATTCCCGTATCGTACCATTGTTGAAGCCTAACGTAGTTGCATCTCAGACACCAGGATACGATGACGGACTGACTACTCGGACGAATAACAATTGTGAAAGCCTCAATCATGTCTTCAAATAGGCCATAGATTGGAAATCTCAGCCGCTAAGTGAATTGGTTGAGAATCTATACTCAGTAGTCCTTAGACAATATCGCGAGTTAGAGCGTAGTTTGATCGGACAAGGTGATTATGTTCTCTGTGATGAGTACAATCGATTCACGGTTCCAGAAGCAATATGGTGCACCAGGGAGAGCGACCAAAGAAAGAGATATTTCCAGAGGTTCCTTAAAGCAGCTAAAGAAAGAGACTCACGGACAATAAGGTCAACAGACGGAACGAGAGTCGTTATACCATCAAAGAGTGGGGGTTAAAAACCTGGGCAAAAAACGAGTGAAATGTGCCAAAACAACAAGCATTCCAAAAGCATCATGTGCTATTAAACTTGAGTTACGGTAGAAATGCTAGCCAGTCAGTCCTGTAGTGAAATTGCTGTCCATTCCATAAATACTATTTTTGAAAACATATCACTGGTATAACTGGCTCGATAACTGAGCCAGTCATTCCAGTAGTAAATTAAAAAAAATAGTGTTCTCTTGGACATTTTCTATTAGAATTCGGTAGGGCGTCAGATGTATATATGATATAAATTAAATGTAATATTTAAGAAGATAGAATTGTCTTATAGAAAATGTCCAAGAGAATACTATTTTGGAAAACTTATCACTGGTATAACTGGCTCGATAACTGAGCCAGTCATTCAAGTAGTAAATTAAAAAAAATAGTGTTCTCTTGGACGTTTTCTATAAGAATTCGGTAGGGCGTCAAATGTATATATGATATAAATTAAATGTAATATTTAAGAAGATAGAATTGTCTTATAGAAAATGTCCAAGAGAATACTATTTTGGAAAACTTATCACTGGTATAACTGGCTCGATAACCGAGCCAGTCATTCCAGTAGTAAATTTTCAAAAATAGTGTTCTCTTGGACATTTTCTATAATACAATTCACTGTTGCGTCCAGTGTAGATACCATGTATAATATTTTGCAATATTCAGAATATTGGCGCTAAATACGTACATATGTAGTATATATATGCATATATAACTTCACCCTTAAGCTTAATGTGTGGAGCGTCTTGTATAGATAGTGTGAATGTGACGCGTGCGTCTGTTCGTGCATGCTTGCGTACGTGTGTGTTTCATTATATTATATTCTTTTCTATTCTATTGTAATGTATTGTATTGCCTTGTATATGTCAACATTAACATATAATAAATATAAACTGCGTTGATCAGTTGTTTGTCTTGTTTCTTGATACGCGCATAACGGAACTTTGAATTGACTTCATGTAGGCCTATACGGAAATATAACAGCAACAATAGACTGCAGCATGTCATTGTCATTTACGAAAATATTAAATTTATGGTAGAGATCTATACAAGCTATGTATATATATATATATACATAGCTTGTATAGATCTCTACCATAAATTTAATATTTTCGTAAATGACAATGACATGCTGCAGTCTATTGTTGCTGTTATATTTCCGTATAGGCCTACATGAAGTCAATTCAAAGTTCCGTTCATATATATATATCTTCTTCTTCTTTTCGTTCGCTGGTCATACCGCCAGTCCTAAGTGACTATCGACATGATCATACGCGTTAAGTGCGTGGATCCATGGTTTATTAGAGTGCGCCGTGCGGCCTAGAACCTCCGTCTTCAGCACTCGAGGTTTCTGTCAGGGTTACCTCACCCTTACCTCCTTTAGTCGCCTCTTACGACACGCAGAGGATACGGAAGGTGTATTCTAAGCCCCACCTACAGGGCACACACACACACACACACACACACATATATATATATATATATATATATATATATATATATATATATATATATATATATATATATATATATATATATATATATATATATATATATATATATATATATGGAATTATATATATATATAAATATACGTCTCTGTCGTAATATTCTTGTTTTCTTAAACTGCAAACTCTGCCCTATCCATATGACTTTGTCCCCATCCCATATATATAGCCTATCATTTTATATATTATAATCCCGCTTTCATAAATTGCTTGAAAATATATCTAATGCCCAGAATATGCGCTGATGCCAGTCTAATTTGATTTAAACAAATTTATCTCTCAGGATTTGACCTGGTTGCACCCATTTTTTTGGTCGGTTGCGCCTGGTCTCGCTTGGTTGTGCCTGGTCTCGCCTGGTTTTGCCAGTTCTCGCCCGGTTTTGACATAACGTAATTCCCATTCTATAATGCAAGTTACAATCCATCTCGACCTGGTTAGCAGTACAACCACAAAATTGCGATATTGCTATGATAAAGCGGATTATAAAGCTATGATTGCATATTTGAACATAGACTGGAGCAACCTTATGGGAAGGTTCAATGATGTTAATGATCTTTGGCAAACAATCACGAAGTTGAAGAGAAATTCATTCCTATTTTAAAAATTGAAAGTAAGCGAAACAAATACCCACTCGATAAAACAACCAGAAGTAAGATTAATAAATAGAAGCGTCTCTGGAGAAAATATATAGAAACTGAGAGTGAAGGCATATATATTGAATACTGTAAAATAAGAAATCAAGTCAGGACAGCTACAAGAAAAGCTATGAGAATGCATGAACATAATATCTCGAAATGTGTTAAACAAAATCCAAAGAAATTTTGGAAATAGGTTCAATCGCTGACAAAAACAACAATTGGTATCCCTGATTTGGAAATACCTAATAATAATGGTGTTTTTACCACAAATTATAAGGAAAAGGCAGATGTTTTAGCTGACTACTTGAATTCTGTTTTCACAGTTGAACCGGATGAAGAGGCACCGACAATTTCATCTAGACATATAATTATGCAGGCTCCACTAATTGTTAATATCACTCCAGACATTGTGAAAGAAAAATTATCCAAACTCAAGATTTCTAAATCTCCTGGACCTGACAGATTATATCCTAGGCTAATATATGAACTTAGGAAAGTATTCTGCAATTCTTCAACATTGCTTTTTAATAGATCACTAGAATCTGGGAAATTGCCAGACTGTTGGACTAACGCCAATATATCAGCCATATTCAAAATGGGGGACAAAAAGAAACCTGAAAATTATCGCCAAATCAGCCTAACGTCGGTAGTGTGTAAAATAATGGAATCAATAATTAAGGATGCAATAATGGACCATCTAAGAACAAATAAAATGCTTTCAGATAAACAATATGGCTTTATCAATGGCCGATCTACTGTTCTGCAATTGCTAAATGTACTTGAAAGATGGCTGCAGACACTTGATAAAGGCAGGATGATTGATGTTATCTACTGCGACTTTATGAAGGCATTTGACACGGTTCCTCACAAACGCCTCCTAAAAAAGTTGTCTATATATGGCATAGAAGGTAAATTGTTAGATTGGATACAGGCATTTCTAACCGGTAGAACGCAACAGGTATTAATTAGCGGGGTCCCTTCTAAAACAACACAGGTCACAAATGGCATACCACAGGGTTCTGTTTTTGGCCCACTTCTTTTCATAATATATATCAATGATCTTCCTGATGCAGTTAACTGTGGTTCTGAAATGTTCCTGTTTGCAGATGACACAAAACTCTTCAGATCAATTTTTAATCCAACAGACTGTATTTCACTGCAAAAAGACATAAATTCACATAAAATGTGTTCATGGACGGATGATTCATTATTAAAACTTCACCCATATAAATGCAAATATACACCTGTGCAAAAGTTAAGCACCAGCAAAAACAATAGAACGTAGAAACATGATGGTACAACTAGGCTGCCATACTTTTTGTCCCCGCGTTAGCTGACATAATTCCAAGTACGAAATGCACATGCATGCATGACTTCACGCCGCTTGATGTCCATGCGTGGCGGGAAACAGCACACGTGTTCAGTTATGTAAAAGTCCAGTTTGAGGTGTAGAACATTACATACAGATTTAGGCGACAAGATTAGGAATTTTGTACAGAGAGAATTAGCTCTTGATTGTGAACCGCTATGGCAAAACGAAGGTTAAGTGATCGTGTGAAATGGCAAATCATAGGCATGCATACCACTGGTATGTCATGCAGAGAGATTGGCAGACAGCTGAACATTAACCATACTGTAATCAGTCGTTTGATTGCAAAACATGGGCAAACTAACGAGGTGAAGGACAGGCCTAGATCTGGAAGACCGAAGAAGACTACTGCCGTGATGATCGGGCCCTAGTACACCTTGTTAGGAGATCTCCATTCACCAACAGCAGAGTGCTCAGCCAGCAATGGGAAACGCGCAATAGAGTGTCAATGTCTACCGTCAAAAGGAGACTGTATGCTGCTGGCATGAAAGCTAGGAGACCTGTCAGACGTCCTCTCCTCACTGCACATCACAAAGAGGAGCGTCTGAGGTGGTGCAACGAAAGAAGACACTGGAACATGAGATCCTGGAGATGGGTACACTGGTCCGATGAAAGTCGGTTCCTGCTTCATGCCACAGATGGTCGAACTCGTG
The DNA here is from genome assembly GCA_034401795.1 of Chaetoderma sp. LZ-2023a. NCBI lineage: Eukaryota > Metazoa > Mollusca > Caudofoveata > Chaetodermatida > Chaetodermatidae > Chaetoderma > Chaetoderma sp. LZ-2023a. The sequence goes on from CM067370.1 coordinate 14,732,034, forward strand.
TATGGAGGTCCAGACGCACGGCGTACGACCAACGTAACATCATGGAAGAAGTTCCATTTGGTGGAGGTTCCGTTATGATACGGGGGTGCATCTCATTTGATTGTAAGCTGGATCTGTTGACTGTACCTGGAACACTAAATGGACAAAGATATCAAGATTCCATACTGGATAGAGTTGTGGTCCCTCATTTTGTAAATCATGCACCTGGAACCCACCCTATATTCATGGATGACAACGCCCGACCACATCGTGCTAGAGCTGTGCATGAATACCTCCGCCAGAATGCCATCGAAACCCTACCATGGCCAGCAAGGAGCCCTGACATGAACCCAATTGAGCATATCTGAGACATTCTGGGAAACATGGTGAGGAGGGATCCTCCTGTGCAGAACCTACAGGAATTAACAGACGCACTCCATCTTGAATGGCAACGAATACCACAATGGCGTATCAGTCGGTTGGTGACCAGCATGAGACGTCGTGTCCAGGCCGTCATCCAGGCACAAGGTGGATATACCCGGTATTAATAATGATAGTCTCAAACTCGTGCACAGATGTTAAACTTCGTTTTCAGACACCATTAATGACAATCTAGCCACGTGTGTCAACTGTAGGGCAATAGTTGTCAGTTGTGTCAACGTAACCATATTCAGGCCTCGTTTTCAAGTTCAAACAAAAACATAGAGTGTTTCCCCACCATCATAATCAGCATTCCTCTAGTTGCATTATTACCTCTTGCACTAAGATGGATGGGTACATAAATGTTTATGCTATTGCTTTCTTCATAGCACATGAATATACCCTCGCATGTGCGTAAAAATAGGGTGGTGCTTAACTTTTGCACAGGTGTATATATGCGAATCTCTACCAAAAAACAGAACCACACCCCTATGCAATGAACGTATGCCGCCATACTTTAACATACTCCGCCCCCCCCCCCTGAAAAAGATATTGGTGTAATAATCAATGAAAAGCTAAATTTCGACCAGCACATAAATGAAAAGATAAACAAAGCAAACCAAATAATGGGATTAATCCGATGTACGTTTAGCTATATAGATAAATATAATTTTACCCACCTATTCAAGGCCCTCATTAGACCACATATTGAATATGCTAATGTTGTTTGGGCCCCACATTTGAAAAAACACATAAATGCTGTAGAAAATGTTCAAAGACGAGCCACCAAGCTCGTTCCTTGCCTACGCCATCTATCATACAGTGAACGCCTACAAACTTTGAAATTACCGACCTTGGCATTTCGTAGATTACGTGGCGATATGATAGAGATTTATAAACATCTCAACAACAAATATGACCAAGGAACATCGGACTTCATTGAACTTCACAACACAAATACAAATACAAGAGGCCATAGCTTAAAACTCATGAAAGTTAGACCCAGACTAGACATAAGAAAGTACTCCTTCCCATTGCGGTGCACTGATCATTGGAATAAACTCTCTGAATATGTCATCAGCGCACCTTCAATTAATATCTTTTAAACATAGATTGGACAAACTTTGGGAAAGTCACCCTATGTGCTTGAACTTTGAAGCTAAACCTACATGTATTTCAAATTCTACCTCAGTACTAGTTGACTGATGTGAAACTGTTATTCCTGACGTTAGAGGCCTGAGGCCTGCTGTCAGATGTCTTTTCATTGTATCACTGTAGTTAATTTACATTGATTCCAATGCAAACATGTGACCTACTCGACTTACCCATGTCGATAGGTGGGTAGCCTCGAGTACGTACCCGAGTAGGTACTCTAGTCGTTTAGAAGCTACTCTAGTAACTCGAGTAGCTACCCTACGAAGGCGTAAACTCAGTCTATATGTCATGGATTCAACAAGGCTGTCTATACTTATACTTTCTTATACATATCATATACTACCTATATAGTATCATAACCCCCACCACGACCACCACCACCACACCAAAAATGATGACAACCACATAATATAATGTCTTTTTGCCTTTCTTTCCATCATGCAGTTGTTTCTGACGTACCACAAGCCGCTCACGAGCAGGCGCCACAAGACGGAGATGTTCCTCTAAATGTTACTTACGACGTTGATGGCAATAATTAGTATATGGTATAGGAGCATTTATTTACAACAACATCAACACCACATCTACAACCACCAACATCACATGTAATGACACTGTCTTTATTGACCAGTTGTTCACTTTTCCCTTATGCAGGTGTTCCTGAAGCAGCTCCTGGTCTATTCGCCAGAGATTTGGGAGGAGCTCAGCTACCCAATCCCATGGATGAGTCTGGCTTGGAGATAAACGTTATGGCCCCAAGGGAATTCCCGCCACAACCACCATGATCCCTCGCCTACACATTGGTTGATGAAGGCAGCATTCGTGGACAGGTAATTCATCCATCCATCCTTTATTAGTTTACTTTTCTATTACTCTCTGTTATTTACAGTTCATTCATTCATTCATTCATTCATTCATTCATTCATTCCGCCCATCCGTCCATCCGTCAGTCAGTCAGTCAGTCAGTCAGTCAGTCAGTCAGTCAGTCAGTCAGTCAGTCAGTCAGTCAGTCAATCAATCAGATATTTACTTCTTCTCTAGGACATACTTGTGTGTAGCGATGGACACAGATACACCGTCAAAGTGGACAAAAGACGGCAGCAAGTCACCTAGTGTTGTACCACACGAACTTGTGGTGCCACCATGCTGGCGAAACCAGAGGGCTACGTGCGCGGACGAAACAACCACATTTATGGCTCTGCAGCGACAGGTATAATACACGCTTTCATAACTATATAAATACAGGTGAGCGCGGCCCAAGGTGATTATTACTATAAGGTATTTATGGCATCAAATATTATTCTTTTATAGGAAGAGACACTGCTGCCATTGTCCGCAGCGACGCCAAGAAGAGAGACGCAAACTGCCTCTTCGACCCAGCTACCAAAATTTCAGAACGCGTATGCTGCTACTACTACTACTACTACTACTACTACTACTACTACTACTACTACTACTACTACTACTACTACTACTACGATTATTATTATTATTATTATTATTATTATTATTATAGATCAGCTACCGTAATTTCAGAAGACGTATGCTACTACTACTACTACTACTACTACTACTACTACTACTACTACTACTACTACTACTACTACTACTACTACTACTACTATTATTATTATTATTATTATTATTATAATAGATCATATGTATGCTACTACTACTACTACGATTATTATTATTATTATTATTATTATTATTATTATTATTATTATTATTATTATTATTATAGATCAGCTACCGTAATTTCAGAAGACGTATGCTACTACTACTACTACTAGTAGTACTACTACTAGTACTACTACTACTACTACTACTACTACTACTACTACTACTACTACTACTACTACTACTACTACTACTACTACTACTACTACTACTACTACTACTACTACTACTACTACTACTACTACTACGATTATTATTATTATTATTATTATTATTATTATTATTATTATTATTATTATTATTATTATTATTATTAATTGAACTGCATCCGACTTTGCCCAAAGTAGCCAATCTTAGAAGGGCTGTAAATAAGGCAAGGGCTGCAATGAAGTCAGCAGAGCCGAAGACGCCAGACTTCGAACTTGATGTCAACTTCTTCCCTGACACGTTCTTCCGCCGCGATATTCAAGAGGGGAGAAGCTGACACATCAACTTCGCGTCAGATGCAATGATACATCAACTTGGACGAATAAAAGTTTGGTAAGGCAGCTAGTTCTGTGATTGATATGGTGATTTATTATTATTATTATTATTATTATTATTATTATTATTATTATTATTATTATTATTATTATTATAGGTACATGGATACAACTTTTAAAGTTGTACGGAAACCCTTTGTGCAACTATTTTCGATCCTCGGATTCTTGAAGTCTGGAGCTTGCGTGAAACAAGTTCCACTCGTCTTCGCCCTGATGACAAATCGTAGTGTTGATGATTATAATATGGTGTTAGGAATGATATTACACATCTGCATGGTTGTTGGTCTTGTTATTCGTCGTCGTCGTCGTCATCATCGTAGATATTGTGGCTGAATATTGTCATTGCCATTTCTCTTATTAGGGACATGTTGCCAGCTGTTTCAATGTGCAAATGCGTTGCTGATTTTGAGGCAGCAATGTGGCAGAGCATGAGAAATACGTTCCGAGCGGCAGAAATTAAAGGATGTCTCTTCCACTTCTCACAATCCGTGTACAGGAAAGTGCAAGGCCTTGGCCTCAAATAGCCCTATTGGCAGGATCCTGGCACTCGCGAGGTTAGTATAAGTATAAGTGTGAATATAAGATTATATTCACACTTATACTTATACTAACCTCGCGAGTGCCAGGATCCTGCCAATAGGGCTATTTGAGGCCAAGGCCTTGCACTTTCCTGTACACGGATTGTGAGAATATATATACTATGGGTACCGATGTTCGTGAATCTAAGCAAGCAATGCACTTGTGAAAGAAAACTCTTAAAACAGATCTGCGCAAGAATTTAACACAATGTGAAATAACACTTCTGAATACAAATGAAAAATATTTTGGTACAGAATTTTAATTTTAAAACAAATGCCAAGCATTTGAACAGGTTATGTGTGAAATAGCGGTACCGAATTTCGTGAATAGGTGATTATGCATCTTCAGCTGTCTGGTACATGCTTGTAAATCCTTAAATATCATTGTATTAGTGTGTTGAATGTTTCAACTGTTAATTGTGTCCGTTTTAACCCATAAATCAGTCCTACAAATGAATGTGTAAACTATAAAAGCAGTTGATACATTTGAAGAGAAGAAAAAGACCCTAAATTGATGTCCCTTTCATTAGGTAGTGCCGTCACATGAACTTCACAAATATTAATGAGCTGAAGAAATGAACTAACGCTAGGGTCTTTAAAACATGTTCAGCAGGTATAAAGCGAAGAATAAAAAAAAGTCTATCGTTAAAAAAATATGTGTGCACTTTATGTTAATTTTGACATTTTGGTAAATCATTGATAAGCACACACCCCTTCCTCTAGAGCCTCTCCTATAAAATTTAGATGTGCTTCCGTCAATCAGTCTAATCCGACGCGGCGGAAAAATGTAAACAAAGCAGGTGGTAAATTTGGATTGTGAAATTTGCTAATTTTAGGTACTAAATAAGCGCAAGTAAATAATCTAAGAAAGGTGCATTAAGGAATCTTGCAATTTTTTATCACTGCCATCAGTAATTGTATGGACAGTTTCTTGTTTTGACTGTATTTTGCTCAAAACTTTGTGAAAAGCTTCAGAATTTGCAATCAAAAAGTGGCTATTGTGTAGATACGTTCCATGCAACGTTACATCATAGAACGAGAGCAATAAAAACAAATTCACAAATTTAAGCAACTCGACCAATATATATATATCCTACAAATGAATATATAGATACGTAATAACCATTCTGTTGAATATTTTGATACTAATTTGACTGGGTGCTGTTGCCATAGGCAGCTCACCTGTATAGTTTTTTGGAAATTGAGATTCAGGCTTTGATCAATCCCAAGATGTGCAAAGCGTGGGCGGAGCTTAGCTATAGATGGATCCATCCATTGTCATGTATGTTCAGTTTATTATTATTATTATTATTATTATTATTATTATTATTATTATTATTATTATTACAACTAACACAAAGCACGACCCAGATAACGCAGCTTACTGGCCCGATGCTGGCCCGATATGGTGCCGATACTTTCAGTATCGACCCGGCACCGGCCCAGCACCGGCCCAGTAAGCTGCGTTATCAGGGGAGTGGCACTAATAATACTTTAATCTTTTTTTCAGGTGTAAGTCGGTTGTACGAATTGTATATCTTTACTATTTAATAATCATGCTGCTGAATATTTCGAAACTAATTTGAGCGGGCGCTGTTGTTGCCATAGGGAGCAACCACACCCAGTCAAATTAATTTCAATCTATATTCAATTCGTTAGTCAATCATTATATGGCATTGTGATCAAGTACCTCATATGTAGTTAAAGCTAATATTATTTGTTTTGGGTGTTTTAGTGATTTTGGTGGCTGGGTGCTATTATACCTAGTTGCTGACTGCCATGGTCATCAACTTTTGGTGCTTGGTGAAACATTAAAAAAAAAAAAAATACAGCAAAAAACAGACTTAATCATAATTCACAATTCATAGACCCTATGCGATCATATACCATGTCTTAATGCTGTGAAAATAACGACGTAAAATATTTTCAACCAACAGAAGTATCAATATCGCAGCACAAATTTCATCTCTTGTCCAAGATAGAATCAGTAAAGGACGTCGTACCCTATGCATGATGGTGGGAGCAGGACTCCATGGACTAAACAGCCTTCCTGCTCCACTAGCATATAAGTTATACACAATGTATGTCTTACCATATTATGCACATGGCTTAAAGTCAGTATGGATAAATCAGAATGAACTAAAAGCCCTGGAGCTATTCCACCGAACGATGTTGCGATATATCCAGCATCTCTCAAAATCATGTCCAAGTTCGGCCGTTTACCTGCATCTCAGTGCCAGACCCTTTCAGGCTGAGATCGATGCGTGGCGCCTCACATTGTTTGTTTGCAAACTTAGCACATAGACAGCTGATAGTCAATTGTCGATCAGAGAAAAGTTGGTTCTGCATGGTTTGAATGTTGTTCGAAAAGTATGACCTTGGTAGCCCATTACAGTTCCTGGAGAATCCTATAGACAAGGCAGCTTGGACCACAAGAGTACGCTCAAGTATCAACTCCTTTTGGACCAAGACCTTACAGGAAGAGGCACACACTAAATTCTCTCTGAAACATCTGAATGTGGACAACTGTAAGATTGGAGTAACACACACCATATGGACCATAACAGCCAATGTACGAGATCCAAGATTATTTATTTTCATATAACACATGGATTTTACATTTACACAACAGGCAGTCCACCAAAGGCTGAGCCTATACAGCGGTGGACCCCTTACATTTAACATATAATAAACATATAATTCAGCAATAGTTGGATCATGGGTGAAGATAATATAATATTTACATGTATTCATTTAAGACAATAGACAATTAACACACACGCACGCACGCACGCACGCACGCACGCACGCACGCACGCACGCACACATGGGAAATGGTAAAACACATGCATATCTTGTTTACAATTTTATTATTATTATTATTATTATTATTATTATTATTATTATTATTATTATTATTATTATTATTATTATTATTATTGTCATATATAATAACGGCCTAATTTGTATCAACATTTCTTGGTGCAGCATTATTATTATTATTATTATTATTATTATTATTATTATTATTATTATTATTATTATTATAATAATATATAACAATGCGGCCTAATTTGTATCAACATTTCTTGGTACATTATTATTATTATTATTATTATTATTATTATTATTATTATTATTATTATTATTATTATTATTATTATTATTATTATTATACACAACTGCATCATCCACATCAACAATTACGGATGCATTATTATTATTATTATTATTATTATTATTATTATTATTATTATTATTATTATTATTATTATTATTGCAGATGTGTATTTTACATTCTAGTTGTTATCCTGGCAACTGGGTACATACTTGTTTTTGTACTGCCATGGTGGTGACTTCTGCATTCATGTCATTGCTTTGGATTTTTAGTATCTTTCTAAGATTATTTTTTTAATATTTTGTTTAAAAGAGCTTTGTGTTAGAATTTGTGTGCGTATATTTATATCTGTGTTGTTCCAGAGTTGTATTGCTTGGTGAGATGGTTTTTGTGTAGCTGTCATTGTTCTGTAATAGGTTTGGTGTCAGATATTCTTAGTTCGTGTGTTGTTCGAGTGTATATCCGAATTGTTCCTAAAAAGGTTTGATAATGAGGAGGGTAGATTGCCATTATGGTAGTCCCTTAAGATAGTGTATAGTTGGACAGCTCCAATGTCTTCAAGTTTTAGCATTTCTTTTGGTTTTAAAGACATCCTGGCCCTCTGCTGGCTGTGCGAATGATTTGATTGCCTGCTTTTGTAGTGATTTTAGATGTGCTAGTTTAGTTTTATGCGTGTTAGTCCATATTACATTGCAATATGTGATATGTGGAAGGATCAGTGTACAATATAGAGTTTTTAGAATATTAGGGGGAAGATATGGCTTAAGTATGCGCATGATACCTATGTTCTTTGCTACCTTGGATCTCACTATTTCTATATGCTTCTCCCAGGTTAAGCTTTTATCCAGATAGACACCGAGAAATTTGACATATTGTGCTTCGTGAATTTCTTGATTATTTACATGCATTTTGGGGAGAGCTATTTGTTTTAAATTCTTAGATTTTGTGAAAAGTATATAGTTAGTTTTATCGACATTCAGAGATAATTTATTCACTTTAAACCAGTCTATGATTGTTTTCATTTGATTATTTACATACTTGTATACAGTGTCTATGTCCTTGTGACTACAAAAGGCATTGGTATCATCCGCAAACAATATTAGTGAGAGGTGATTACATGCTTTGGGTAGGTCATTCATGTATAGCAAAAACAACAGAGGTCCAAGAATTGATCCTTGTGGAATGCCACAGACTAATTTCCTGCCTCCTGACATGCCCCCCCCCCCCACCCCAACCCAGAATTTTACACATTGTGTTCTGTTAGTTAAATGGCTATATAGCCAATTTAATGCAATGCCCCTAATTCCATAGTGGGCTAGTTTTTAACGTAATATTTCATGATCAATAGTATCGAATGCTTTGGAGAGGTCCAAGAATACACCTAGAGTGTGTTCATTTCTCTCAAGGGATGTGGTTATTTTTTCAAGCATATCCACACTGGCAAGCATGGTAGAGTGTTTTTCTCTGAAGCCGTACTGGGATTCATAGATTATAGAGTTTTTATTCAGATATTTTATAGTTCTATTGTAGTATAATCTTTCCAGAAGTTTAGAGAAAAGCGGAAGTACTGAGACTGGCCTATAGTTAGTAAAATCAGATGGGTCTTTAGCTTTGAAGATAGGTGTTACGCATGCAGTTTTAATCGGGATGGAAATATACCCTGTGAAAATGATAGATTGCAGATGTGATTCAGTGGAGTTAGTATTTCTCTAGCACAGTTTTTAAAGATTTTCCATTTAAAGTTATCAATGCCGGCACTCTTAGTTGGGTTAATTTTCATTAAGATTTTGTAAATTTCTTCATTGTCAGTAGGGGTCAGGAACAATGAGGATTGGTAGTCGCCTGTCAGATAGTCTTGCACATTTATTCTAGGACTGGTCTGTATTTTTTTAGATAAATTAGGCCCAATATTTATAAAGTATTCATTAAATTTATCCGCAATTTCTTTTTTGTCAGTTATAATTGTATTATTATAAATGAACCGGGATGTTTCTGAACTGCCTTTTTGTTTATTCAATAGTGTTTTTATTAATTTCCATGTTTCTTTTATATTGTTCTTTTGCTCTTCAAATTTATAATGATAATAGTTTATCTTTGCCGTCCTGATTATCTGATTTAATCTGTTTCTGTACTTTTTAAATTGTGCATCATTATTTGTTGTTGGAAATTTTTATAAAATTTTAATACATCTTATTCTTCTTATGACAGGCAGCTATCAATCCTGTTGCTAACCAGCGTTTAGTATGGTTTTGTTTAAACTTTTTTAGTTTTTTTAGTGGAAAGCTTGATTCATAAATGTTAGTGCAAAGAGTATGGAATGCGTTGTAGGCATCTTCACATGTCTGGCACTCTATTATCTGATTTCAGTTCATATTTTCCATATTCATTTAAAATTTTCCTATGTTATCATTTCTAAAATCTCTGCATGTTATTTCTTCCTTTATGAATGATTTTTGTCTTGTTTTTTCTTTCTCCATATAATAAATAGGTAGATGGTCTGAAATGTCCACAACGAAAATACCTGCTTGGTTCTTGGTGCTTACAGAGGCATTTGAGAAAATGTTGTCAATAACAGTAGCTGTTACCCTGTAGGTGGGGCTTAGAATACACCTTCCGTATCCTCTGTGTGTCGTAAGAGGCGACTAAAGGAGGTAAGGGTGAGGTAACCCTGACAGAAACCTTGAGTGCTGAAGACAGAGGTTCCAGGCCGCACGGCGCACTCTAATAAACCATGGATCCACGCACTTAACGCTTATGATCATGTCAATAGTCACTTACAGGACTGGCGGTATGATCAGCGAACGAAAAGAAGAAGACAGTAGCTGTGAACTCAGTGATTCTTGTTGGTTTTGATATAAATGGATAGAATCCAAATGTTTTTTAGTAAGTTCAAAAAAATCCTGGGTATAGAAATTATTTTGTTTCAATAAATCAATGTTAAAATCTCCAAATATATAGGCTGCTTTATCATCGAAGCGAAACTCGTCATTATACCCTTAAGAGTTCAAGAAAGAGATACGCGAATCCAATATATTCCCATTATGCCACTCAGAGCCGGAAAATATAGATCAATTCCTGTTTTGCTGCAAAATTGCCCATCTTATTGCAACATGCTACAGAAAACATATAGAGAGCCTTCTCGAAAGCAAAATCAATGGTGACTTGCTCCTCGGCCTGACGCTCGATCCTAGCAAAAACGAGCTACATCTAGTATTCTGAAATCTGTCCGATCCTTCTATGCTTGAAGCCATCGAATCTGCATCATGATGGCTGTGCTATAGGGTACACCACTTTAGAGCTAGAGACCTGAATTATCTCTTTAAAGCAAGCAGGCGATTAAGATGCGTGAAACAGAACCTGATGTAATTTTCATCACTGAGGTCTTGCCAAAAAATTGTAGATTTCTACCCTCAAAAGAAGAACTAGCTATAAGTGGATATGAGATAATGCCAGGAGACTTCCCGAAAAAGGACGGCAGGGGTGTCATTATGTGTATAAAGGAGTATTTAAAGCCAGTGGAAACTACATTTGTAAACAGTTTTTCAGAGCAGTGCTGGCCGAGAATAGATTTACAGAATAAAGATAAATTACTCATAGGGCTAATATACAGGAGTCCAGACAGCAATGACGCAAATGATAAAGACCTATATAAGCTCCTTCATCAGGCGACAGAGAAAGGCAATTACACACATATCCTAAGAGTTGGAGATTTTAACTACCCTAAAGTAGACTGAGAAAAATGGACTGGCCATGAGAAAGGGGAATCTCTCTTGGAGAGCGTGAGAGACAGCTTTCTGTTCCAGAAGATCACCAAACCAACTAGAGTGAGAGGATCAAATATTGCAAGTCTATTGTTTACCAACATTAGTGTTAACCAACGATGATGGCCTCATAACAGATATCGATTATGACTCGCCTTTTGGTGAAAGTGATCATGCAGTTACCAATTTTGATATAAAATGTAATCACGAAGATTATAGAACAACTGAAACAAGATTTAATTACGAAAAAAGAAACTATGAGAAGATGAGAACATTTATGCAAATAGATTGGATAAATCTACTTGAAGGAAAATCTGTTGATGATATGCTGGCTATGTTCATGAAAGTATTGCAGAAGGCACAAGAGAGATATATTTCTAGATGTCGAACCAGATCTACTGGTCAGAGGATATCTAAGCCATGTATCCTGCCAGGGACCTGGACAGATATCAAAAGTAAAAGAACGGCATGGAACAGGTTTATGAGAACATGTAGCAAGCAGGACAGGCTCCAGTACACGAAAGCTTGGAATAAAGCAAAACATTCAATAAGGAAGGCCAAAAGAAACAAAGAGAAAGAAATAGCAAGAAACGCCAAGGCAAACTCGAAGTTATTTTGGAAATATGCAAATTCAAGATGAAAGTGCAAGACTGGGGTATTTGAACTGGCTGCAGACAAAGACGGGGTGAAAGTAGTGGCAAGCTCGGATACAGAGAAGGCTGAAGTATTAGCAGAATTTTTTACCAGTGTTTTTACAAATGAGCCCACAGGTGAGCTTCCACTGTTTGAGGAGAGGGTGTACTCAGAGAAATCTGACGATAAGCACTTTGATCCTAAAGAAGTACACAAATTTCTATGTAACCTAGATTGCACCAAGTCGCAAGGACCAGATTGTATGCACCCTAGAGTGCTATGTGAATTACGGGAGGAAATATACACCCCATTGACAATCATTTTCAATACCTCGTTTAACTCTGGAGCTGTCCCAAGGGAATGAAAAATTGTCAATATCACACCAATATACAAGAAAGGGGAGAAGAGGTGCCCAGGAAATTATAGACCAGTGAGTCTAACGAGCGTTATATGCAAGGTATTCGGAAAATATCATTCGAAGCAGACTATAGAACATCTGGACAAACATAGTCCTCTTAGTAAGCAACAATATGGTTTCGTAAGATCTACCACCCTTCAGCTGATTACGGTACTGGATGAGTGGACAGAAATATTGGAAAGAGTTGGGGTGATAAATGTCGTTTATATGGAATTCATGAAAGCACACTTCTCCGGGTGGAAATGCAATAAACATGTTTTTTGTTTAATTAAAGGTGAGATTTGTATGTATAATTGTACATTATACATGCGAATCTCACCTTTAATTAAACAAAAAACATGTGACTACAGTATGTAGCTTATATACATATATGTATGTGTGTGTGTGTGTGTGTGCGTGCGTGCGTGCGTGCGTGCGTGCGTGCGTGCGTGCGTGCGTGCGTGCGTGCGTGCGTGCGTGTGTAAGCTACATACTGTAGTCACATGTTTTTTGTTTAATTAAAGGTGAGATTTGTATGTATAATTGTATATATGCATATATAGATAGGGTAACAGTTAGAGGAATGCACACATAAAACATTCAGGAAGCTGAAGTACTGAATGATATTTTAAAACAATTTTACAAATATCAGACACAATCCAGGACCAAAACATAAAGGCGTGTGTGCCTGCGTTCTGACATCGACTTAACTTAACTAAATGTAACTTATGTATTAGGCGCTTAATCAGTATTACAAAATATTCGATTCATCCATGCAAACAGCTATCCAGAGATAGCAGAATTATTAGAATAGGATCAGAGGTTCAAGAGATATGGTGACGAACATGGATTGACTTTTTAGACAAAAAATCATCCTGGTTTCATAATCATAAAAAGGTCACATGAGAACCGGTGAAAGCGTAAGATTCAAGATTCAAGATTATTTATTTTCATATAACACATAGATTTTACATTTACACAACAGGCAGTCCACCAAAGGCTGAGCCTATACAGCGGTGGACCCCTTACATTTAACATATAATAAACATATAATTCAGTAATAGTTGGATCATGGGTGAAGATAATATAATATTTACATGTATACATTTAAGACAATAGACAATTAACACACACGCACAGACTTAAAAGAGTATTTATGAAGCCATACTGCTGACTGCTGAAAAGCTTGTGGTCTTTTATGTGCTGCATGGTCCTCTTTCTAACGAGGATTTCAAGTATTGTACACAACATGCATGTTAGACTTATTGGTCGGTATAGTTATTTGGATTCTTACGGTAGCCTTTCTTGAAGGTACACCAAAAGTAGGATCTACATCAATAGAAGAAAATGAAAGTCATCGACGCATTTATTTATATTTTTGATAAAGCATATTTCATAACAGAAACACTTTTACGGCACCTGTGTGAATAAAGATGAATTAAAATTGCTCACGCGCGGATATTTGACAAAACTCATACATTTACTTTTTGTTCTACAAAGTCTCTCCATTAAAGAGTATGTTTTAATTTTTGACACCAGTTTTCGTAATGTTGAATAAGCTATTTCTGAGTTACGGCGTCGCAAATAATTATGGGTAATTTCAAAGGTCAAATCACAAATAAATCGTGAGTCTGACAGCTATGCGGTTATCAATGCTATGCTACGTATTTTCCTCCGCATATCTGCTTGAAAACTTGAAAAACCTTGATTCCTTTTTTACATATTTCCTTTTTGAAATTTAAACTGTTTATGTGGATCAAGGGTCAAAGGGTTAATAAGGAAGTAGTAAATGTAATGTCTGAATTCATAATTGTTTATGTAAGTTCTGTCTTGTCTAATTTATATATGGTCTGTATATATGTGTGTAAGGTGTCCGCCATAACAATAGGCAATGCCTTCGGCGGACAACCTGGTATGATTCGTGAATATGTTTATCTTGGAATTATTGAATAAATAATCTTGAATCTTGTTTTTGGTGACAGCTTGATATTGCATCATATCAAGATATTTATGCGACAGAATTAGAAAATCAAACAATCTACGCAACTGGAGGCTGAAAACAATGCGGTCAAGCGCATTCACCCCATTATTTCGCTGTTACGATTATGAGTGTATTGACACTAGTGTATTTTGGCTAAATTCAATATATGGGCCTAAATATAGTAGTTATATGTGTCTTAAAGGAACAATTACCAATTACAATATGCTTATTTTTAAGTTTGTAATGCCCGCAGTTACATGACGATTGCCGTGACACATACACCAGCTTCATTGTTAGGCCTATATAGTTTCGGTGTATGGTACTATGAATACTTAGGTCTTACAATTTCATTGTTCTAACATTCCCAATTTAACACTATATAATCCTTTAGTCTCCTAATGGCACTATTAGCATACCACTAGCCTAATGTAAGGCTTCAAGGTAAATATGTGCGCGTTGATTATGCTATTCAGTGATAAAGGAATTGTCCCAACAGAGCATATAATTATGTTTATCATATCAATAAATAAACATCAGTCAAACAACACAGTTAGGGCATGACAGGCAGCCAGGGCAGGGCAAGCAATCGGGAAGACAGGGGAGGACAGGATGGCAGGCAATCAGGAAGCCTGGGCATTCAGGGCATGGCAGGCAATCAGACAGCCAGATCAGTGCAGCCAGGGTATGGCAGGCAATCAGGCAGGTGGCAGTCAACCAGGGTGGCAGAGGCAGCCAGCCAGGGTGACAGACATGCACTCACACCCCAACCCATCCATCCATTCACCACCAAGACAGAGCCAGCATGGCAGACAGCCAGCCAGAGTGGCAGGCAAATAGACAGACAGAGTCAGGTGGCAGACAGACATGCACTCACTCACCCACCCATCTGCTCACCTACCCACCCACACAACCACCCACCAATTCACCCACACAACCACCCATACAGTCGACCAGTCAGTCAGTTGACCAGCTAGTTGGTCAATCGGCCTATCACTCATGCAGTCAGTTTATCGGTCACTCATGCTGAGTGCATGAGGGAGCACCTGTGCGTGCACACATGCATGAGCAGGGAATATTTTGAGCGGCATCGCATCGCAAAATGCGATGCAAATGAGTACCTGTTGCTACACATTTACAACTTCACTTAGCTATTTGGTGCGATACATAATTTTGATGTAAAATTCAGTCAATTCACTTAATTTTGAAATATTTTTGATAAAAAGTCGCTAAAAGTTGCAAAACGATTGTCAAATTTAGTTAGGAAGCGAGATGCGCATGCGTTGGAGGCTGATTTCCGATATAGCCTATAGACATATATAGCTATAGAGCGCATATCTTCATCCCTTCATTCACTATGGGACAAATGACCGCCGGTGAAGCGAGTTCAGTAAGCGCTCTGTAGATCAAAATTCTAAAAGCTAGCGCTGCGCGCATGCGTTAGCAGCTTCCTTCTTCCGATATAATGATAAACTGTTACAGACTTCAGTTTTGAGTTTGGACACCAGTCGGAAACTCGCAATATGTATCACGGGGTATTCACGGTCGTCGACATATTGCTCATAACAGACTCTCTTAGAAATTAAATTCTATATGGGGGTATGGCTATTGATCATTGCCTCATCCTTAGTTAGCGCTACGATAAACTTTAAAAATACAAGTTTATCTAGGCTGATTCTGGTCGATTTAGACAATGTTTGTCTGAGAAACTGAGTTATATCATCAGGAATGCTAAACTCCTCTTAGCGCATCCCAAAATCAAGGCCGACAATATAGTTAGCCATGCTACGGCGGCGTATCGCAATTGATTCGCGTAAGCGACAGATTTGGAATGGCATGTCGCCAAGATCGACGCATGGCCGAGAGTGTTCTCGAGTACTCTTCTCCAAAGTCAGGAACATACTTTCTCGCAAGATTATTGGTTAATAAATATAACTATATGGAGCGCAACCAATGAATCGCAAGGAAACTACCGACGGTAAAGAAAATAAACAATGTTTTACATGGTAATTTTATGAATATGAATGACGTAGTATCTCTATATATATAGCATTCGTAGTATTTGTAGTAAAACTAGTAACACGTGAGCTGATAGATACATGCTGATCACAGTAAAACATTTTATCATTCACTATTTAAGTAAGAGAAAACAACCATTAGTAATTTTTAAATAACAATTTTTAACTCTCAACTGAAGTCGTAGTATCGCAAAAACTCAATTTCACCTTAATAAGCTGTTGAATATGTTTTTACGGGGGACCTGTTGCTCACAGCAGCCATAGCCTGCAACAGCTCCCAGTTAAGCACTAACACTATTCAGTCTTCTTACATTGTATTGAATGATGTGTACTTTGTTTAGCCTACCAGTTCAAAGGGATATATGATGCAGGTTGGTAAGTTACAAAATATATGTTAACCCTAGTCAGTGAAATCACAGTATTCATGGGAGGTACATTAATGATTTAAAAAAAAAATAATTTGACTGGGATGTGTTGCTGCCTTAAGCAGCAACAGCTTCCAATCAATGTAATTGCCAGATCTGCCAATACGTATTATTTTAGGTTTCCTATACTCCCTGACCTTGGCCAGAGTCAGTACATGCATATTCTGAATCTGACATATGTTATACATTTGTTATGCATTCCATAGGGAAAACGTTTTGCGAAATCGGAAAATTATGCTTTTCGGTTGTTTTCGGATTCACTTGCTCATAGCGTGTGTAGACGAAAAAAGCTGTTTTTGATCATGCAAACATGTTTTGAGTTTTGAAAGGCTTCCCCGTTCGAACACCAACCAGTTTCAACACAGTTTGTTTGCTATGCAAGTGCTATGAACTGCTATGCATTATTCGATTTGTTTAGCAGTGAGTGCTACGCAATTTTTTTCCAACAAAATATTCCCTGATGAGTGAGTCAGTCAGTTAGCCATGCTATCTGTCGGTCCGTCGACATGCATGAGAGTGATTGAGTGAGTCAGTCTGTTTGTCAGTCAGTTAGTCATGCAGTCTGTCGGTCCATCAATCACTCACTCATACAGTTAACTGTTAGGCCCTCGCCACGATGCTCTGACTGTGCAACTGCAATGGTGCGTATAGATACTTAATGGACTGACTGACAGATTGCACAGCTGGCTATAATGGCCCTTTCCAGTTTTAGCTATAGCCCGCCCATCTAGCTAAGCTCCACCCACACCTCGCTCATGTTGGGATCGATCGATCCCCGAATGCCTTGACTATCAATTTCCAGAAAACTATACAGGTTAATTATTAAATATTTTGAAACTAATTTAACTGGCTGCTGTTGGTGCCTATGACAGAAACAGCGCCCAGTCAAATTAGTTTCAAAATATTCAGCAGAATGTTTATTAAATGGTAAAAACATACAATTCATACAACGTGTCAGACTATTAAGCAGCGTTAAAGACATCTAAAGACATCAGTCGACTTGAGTCATTCATGATGTAATGATTATGACATCATCGTATACTTCGCGTAGTTGATTATGACATCATATGATGGATGGATAAAGTGGAAAGGTCCATTGAATTGAATTGAATCCAACTATTGATTGATTCATTTCTTTATTCTTTAATCATTCATTGATTGACTGTGATTGCTCGTGGCTGACTTGGTGATCCTTTGATTGCTCAATTGTTTAGATTCGTGATCAGTAAACGCATTGTTCTGACAAATTATTTGATTGACAATGTGGGAGTAGGCAATGTCGGGAGAGTGGGTGTTAGATATTCCCAATGAAAATCTTTAAAGATTAGGCTCAATCTGAGAAGCCTTGTGATACTTTAATTGTAGAGTTTTGCTCTTAAAATATAATTAAAACAATGCACTACAACTATATACTTCACCCTACTCTTGTTTACAGATTTGGATTTTTCAAGCAAAAAACTCCCCGGATGGCCATTGCTGGAGCTAGTCTATGGGTGTAATTTCAGAGCCTTATTGGATTTAACACAGTTACCATACAAGTTTGCTTTTAAATTGCTAATTGCCATGTACATAGGCATGGGAACAGGGGGGTTTGGGTGGGGCGGTGGTGGTGATAGCGACCCTTCAGATTTTTTCTCTCACAGTCTATCCCGATAGCGCCCACTAGATTTTGGTCACACCCATGTAGTTTAGCACCACTCCCAACCCAGCCATAGTACGTTCCTACACCCCTGATAAATAATACTTATATAGGCTCTAGTATAGGCCTATAAACGTATGAATGTAGGCCATATATATATATATATCAGGGCTTCAAAAATGTCTATATTGTCCGGACATAACCGAGAATTGTCTTCGGTGACCGGTAAATGTGATGTCCAGATAGCAATAAATTCACTATTACCTAATCAGTAAATGAAGTCGGCAGTATATTTACTGGCAAGATTTTTGTTCACTTTGTCGATTTCGTCCCGGCCGACTTGGTTACATTACATTCTACCAAGTATTAATCAGCTAGGACGAGTTTATGCCATCACTCTCGTAGCTACTCGAAGCTCCCCTCCTATTTATGTGAATTGCGCAAGTCTCTAAGCGGGTATTACTATTAGCGTCTTCGCGCTACTCGGGTAACAGCCTAAACTCATCCTATAGCGAACGCTATCATGTGATTTCAATTTTTTATCAGTGCCATTTTATATCAAATTTGGATTAGTTTTGATGAAATAAACAATGTTTATTAAAATATACGCAATATTTAGGCGGACCCATTTAATAATTTCACTCCCACAGATATAAGGTATACAATAAGCATAGGCGTAAGATGGTAAGAATTTCTAGCGTGAAAAATTTAATGTGTTCTAATTTTGTGTTATTTTTTGTGTGCATTTGTTCAATTTTTTTATTGAAATATACCTAATAGATGTCGCCACCCTTTCTCAGAGGTTTGGATTTAAAGAATTTACACCCCATGTCCTATTAGAAACCGCAGTTACCAATGAGCTTTTTACGCAATACAGTTGCATCATGCATTTTCACACTCCTCTTCCCCCCCCCCCCCCCCCCCCCCCCCCTTTCTTCCGACTGGGAAAATTCGGTTTCTCCTTCGATCAATACTCACCATTCTGTTACTTCTGATATACAGCTGGCCTTGACAGTCTTTTTGTCTGTGATTGTGATAGCTAGTGATTCTCTTGCAAGGATAATTGGATAATATGGATACCGCCGAGGATAACCAGGTCGTATATTTCCTTATTATTCCATAGTTAAAAGACTTAGGTCTCTAAATTTTGTTGTGTCGCATGTTCCAATTTCTGACCCCAAAGAATCTGGGACGTGTTAACAACGAGATATGCCGGATGGTCGCCTTCTTTAAACCCCAACAGGCGATCGGCAGATATGAAAATAGGTGTTTGCTACCGTATTTGTAACATGAATATCGGCAGACGTCGTTCTCCGTAAGATCCGAGCGGGTGACGTCACACCCGTGGTGCTCGGATGTTTATGTGAAGAAATTTTATTTTTCATTAATTCGCGCATCTTGTTCTGGGTGCTGCGTACTAAAAATGGTACCAGAAAACTGGAATGTTCAAGTTTTGCGTGTTACCACGATCTGTTTGCAATGATCGGTGGTTTCAACATTCTTGATTAGATGTGTGGTCTGCGGTTTTACCGTGTGCTACAGCAGTTTGTTTACATTTTGTTGTTTTTTCACATATCGTTTTGGCTTTCGTTAGGAGTATAATTTATATTGATTGGTAAATATACCCCGAATGCTAGGCGATATGATTCCTGGTTCTGTTATACATCCTGGAGGATCAATTATGGGTGTATTTATGCCCGCTTCGTTCTTGTCGTCATAATCAACGCGATCTTTGCTGTAACGTTGCGGGAGGGTTACAGTTAATTTATGGTCAATATATTTGAAAATTAATTGTCTGCCTTCCATCCGTGTCTCGTTCCGCTTGCTTATTGTAGGTTTGTGCTTATTTATAGGCCAAGCCAGCCCCGCCATCATGTGATGAGTGCCACAAGTTTGTACGGGTCCTATTTAAGGACCATGTCTGCTTTAGATGTACTCCATGTAACCGTGATAGTAGGTGTAATGTGTGTGCAGGGTGGTCCACGGATATGATGTTGAAGTTCCTTGCCCAGAAGGATGTGGCTGGGTCTGACGCGGGGTCAGGCGGTGCGAAGGTAAATCGTGGAGCGTCCTGTTCGGCCGGTGGGGGCGCTCCACGTCCCCAGCTGGAGGTGGAGGAGATGGCACCGCCGGCGTGGGTCGGTCCGGCTGTGCACGGTTTTCTGCATAGCGTTCTGCCCACGCTGGTGTCGTCACAGCTGCCGAAGGTTGGGGGGCAGTTTCTCCCCATGCCTGGTACGGACCCTGTCCTAGGACAGGATTCTGGACTGGTCACCGAGGGAGCCGTCTCGTACGGCCCCCTGGCAGTCCCGTCGGGCTCCGGCCTGACAGGTTCTGTCTCTCTGCGGCCACCTCCGGGTGGTCCAGTAGCGGTGGCCGGTCCGTCAGGCATGGGAGCCGTCCGCCAGGACGGCTCCACAGTGTCTTCGCCTAGTGACGACTCTTCGGAGTCTGAAGACGAGGAGGAGAGGTTGCTGCGGCCTGTGATGCCGCGGGTGGAGAATATGGAGGTCGATTCCGTCCTCCATCTGTCCGCCCATGGTTGAGGCCAATCTGGTACCAGGCACCGGAGTTCGTGGAGTTGCTGGAGGCTATTTATAGCAAGCAGCTTACGACCAAGGGCCAGCTCCCTGCAGCCTCCAGGGAGGTGCGGGCAAGGTGTCCGCGGGGGGAATACGACAGATATGGTGTGGTACCGTCGGTCACCGAGGATGACCGATGGGTTCTGGGTGTTCAGAGTGCTGGAGCGAGTGGGGTCCGGTCCGGCACTTGTGGACAGGTCCCAGGCACACCAGGAGGAAGTCCTGTCCCTATGCGATGAGGGTGTGAGGGCAGCTATGAGTGCTGTCAACCATTCGTATCGCCTTCTTCAGTCGGTGTGGGCTGAAGCGGGGGCAGGCCACCCTGTGCCACCTGTGGCACTTTCGTGCGTCAATGACGGCTTGGTGCTGTCTATGGACGCACTGGCAAGGGTGCAAGCGCGTGTGACAAAGTCCAGGAGGCAAATGGTTCTTGACCATATGCGTCCGGCTATGGCAGTCAGGGAGCGTCTTCTTGGGACACCCCTGACAGGGCCTAGCATCTTCGGTGGCCAGGCGCGGGCCATCCTAGAGGACACTGCCAGCATTGCGCAGAATCGGTTGGCGGTAAACCTACAGCTGGAGCTAGTGCGGCAAGCGCACGCACTAGGGGCTGTAGGGAAGCCGTTAGCTGGCCAACCTTCGAAGAAGCAGAAAGGCAAGGCGAAAGTTAAGCCTGCTGCGACTTCTGCTTCGTCTGGATTTTCTCAGCCGCCGCTGGCTAAGAAAGCCAGGATGGTTGTGGAGGCCCCTACCCTCCCCAATGTTGCTCCTGATCGCCCTAGAGGCTGGAAGGGGAAGGGTACGGGTAAGTCCTCCAAGGGCGGAAAGAAGGGAGCGGATCGTACCTGAGGGTACGAAAGCTCCCTTCATATCCGCCTGGACTGCACCTGTGCCAGTTATACCTGCCGAGCCAGGACGGAAATGGTTCTCTCTCTCTCTCGTTAAGAAAGGGGGGGGGGGGAGCGGACCGCGAGCCGGACAACCCCGTTAGACGTCGAGGCGTCTATGGTGGGTGGAAGGCTCATGCGTTTCGTCGAGGCCTGGCGAGGTGTGACGTCAGACAGTCTGGTCCTGGGATGGTTATCCCAGGGGTACATACCGGAGTGGTGGGACTTTCCGCCGCAGAATCTGTCTTTGGCACCTGTCTGCACACCCGTACCACGGGAACCAGACAAGTTAGAAGCCGTTCAAAACGAAGTGTTGGGTTTGCTTCTGAAGGGAGCAATAAAACCAGCGAACCAGAACACTCCAGGCTTCTATTCCAATATGTTCCTTGTCCCCAAGAGCACAGGGGGATGGAGACCCGTACTCAATCTCAGGCCATTAAATTGGTTTATCCATACGCCTCGGTTCCAGATGGAAACACCGAGGTCGGTAATGGCAGGATTGAGGAAGGGAATGTGGTGTGTATCGATCGATCTGAAAGATGCATATTTCCACATTCCGATGAACAGGAGTTGTCACAGGTTTCTGAGATTTGCGTTTCAGAATCAAGTATGGGAGTTTATTGTTCTCCCCTTTGGACTGTCGACAGCTCCAAGGGTTTTCACAAGAGTGGTCCTTGCGGTGACAGCGTTTCTCAGAAAAGAGAACGTGCCGCTACACACCTACATAGACGACTGGCTGATCAAGGCAGACTCGGCAGCCAGGTTGAACGTGGATACTGCTCTGACTCTGAAGTTACTTTCAGATCTAGGCTGGATAGTCAACAAGGAGTAATCCGAGTTGACACCCACTCAACATTTCGTTTATTTGGGGATGCGATTCGATCTCGAGGAGGGCAGGGTTTACCCATCAGAGCCCAGAGTGGTGTCTCTGTTAGCCATCCTCAAGAGTTTTCGAGTGGAAAACCACATTCAGGCGAGGCGGTTTTTTCAGATGATGGTCTCCATGGAGCAGGTGATCCCGTACGCTGCTCTAATGCGAAGACCTATCCAGTTGTATCTGATGTCTCTGTGGAACCAGAGAACAGAACCCCTGTCAAAACTGGTACCAGCTTTGGAGCCGATAATGTCGCATCTTGTATGGTGGGAAAAGCGTCTGAATCTCCTAGTAGGGGTTTCGCTGCACCTACCCCACCCCCAGCTGTCCGTGTACACAGATGCATCGCTGGAGGGGTGGGGGGCCTGCCTGGGAGAACACCAGGTCTCGGGCACATGAACTCTCCAGGAGAGCCAGCTGCATATCAATCTGTTGGAAATGATGGCAGTGGAACTGGCGTTGGAAGAGTTTCTTCCGATGATCAGGGGCAAGGTGATATTGATACGGTCAGACAATTCGACGGTAGTATCATACATAAATCGCCAAGGCGAGACCAGGTCACCCACACTGTGTATCAAAGTGTGGCACTTGATTCAATGGTGCAGGAATTACTCGGTTGTTTTGAAAGCAGCTCACATTCCTGGCCGATTGAACATTCTGACGGATGCTTTGTCTCGCGGACAGAATTCTGCCAACAGAATGGTCCCTCAACCCTCCAGTTCTACGAAGGATCTTCGAGCATTGGGGCGAACCCAACGTGGACTTGTTCGCCACAAGGGAAAATGCTCAAATCATGACTTATGTCTCGCCGATTCCAGATCCAAATGCCGTCGATACAGACGCTCTGGCGATAAGTTGGAGAGGGATGCACGCTTACGCGTACCCACCCACCATTCTTCTGCCGAAGGTATTGGTGAAGATCAGGGAGGAACCGTGTCTGGTCCTGCTAATAGCGCCGTATTGGCCCAGCAGGGCGTGGTTCACAGATCTGCTAGATCTGCTGGTGGAAAACCCAGTGCAGTTACCCGAGATTCTGAACATAATCTCCCAGGCCAAGGGACGCTTCCTACACGAGCGTCCCGAAATGTTCAAATTGACTGCGTGGATGTTATCAAACAACGTTCCACGTTGGAAGGCTTTTCTCGACAAGTTGCTGATTTCATCGCGGCTGCGAGAAGGAGGTCAACCTTCAAGTCATATAACAACAAGGTTAACAGATTTGCAGACTGGTGTGAAGAAAAGGGTATTGATACCTTTCAATCCACTATTCAGCAAATAGCAGACTTTCTCTGTGAGCTGTTCTTTTCAGGACTAGCTCCCGTCACAATTGCTGGATACAAGTCAGCTTTGGCATCAGTTATCCCTTGTCTAGCCAACAGGGATAGTCCAGAGGTGGCCCAGTTGAATGTGATGGTGAAGGGAATGAGCAATCTCCGACCGAGACAACCGGTAGTCATTCCAGCCTGGAGTCTATCTTTAGTGCTTAATGGACTGGCCAAGCACCCTTTCGAACCGTTGCATTCGGCTAGTCTAAAGCATTTGACTTTAAAGGCGGTTTTTCTATTGGCAGCTTCCTCAGCTAGAAGGCGCAGTGAGATCCATGCGCTTTCGGCAGAGAGGGACCGATTTATTGTCTCCGGAGAGGGTCTGCGTCTTCTGCCAAGAGCAGAGTTTATGTCAAAGAATCAATCTGAGATATCCCGGCAAACCGATCATAATACCGAAGTTAACAAGGTTTGATCGTGATGCCAATGTCTGGTGCCCGGTCCGTGCTTTGACTAAGTACAAGAAACGGACTGACTCGTTATGGTCGAACGATAGACATCTGTGGATCTGCCATAAGAAGCCTTATGGCGCCGCATCCATGGATACTATCTCTCGTTGGGTAGTCGAATGCATTCAGACTACTCCTGAGATGGCGACTGGGCACCAGGTGCAAGGCGCAAGGGCACACGATGTTAGAGGAATAGCTGCCTCGACCGCCCTTTACAGTGGTGTTCCGTTAGAGGACATCATGGCCGTTGCACAATGGCACTGTGAGTCCTCATTTACGGATTACTATATGAGGGATGTGTCAGACTCAGCCAATCCACTCGCTTTAGCTGTTTTAAGACGATAGTTAAGTGACCACGCTGCTCTTCACCCTTTTTTCACTTTGGTAAGAAAAGAATCTAAAGCAGGCATGGTCGAGCGAGAGGATGACAACCAGATTGTGTCACTGATGGCCGGACCAGTGAATGGTTGGAGGCGGTACATCTGAAGTCCAATTATCATAAGGTAATTCAATAGTGAGAGTTTTTTGTATATGTCTATATATCATGTTCATTCATCTTATATGTTCATGCTCATTCCCAGGCTAATACATGTGTATATGCAAAGAGCAGTTAACCCTCTTGGCATATTTGTGTTTTCAGGCGAGATGCATGTTCGTGAGTTCTCTCCCTTTTCTTAGGAGGAAAAAGGGGGGGGGGGCAGTGATGCGAATGTGATTCGGTTCCGTTAACTTGACGGTCCTTTTTTAGGTCTCCGTTAGTCAAGTTTTTATGTCTAACTCTTTCTCCAAGGGGCAAAAGTAGCATTGATGGCTTGCCCCTTCCCACCAGGTTACTGATCAAATCTGGTGTATATCAGAAGTAACAGAATGGTGAGTATTGATCGAAGGAGAATGAAGGAAATGTCAATTTCCCTTTCTCCGAGATCTAACAATACTCACCATTCTGTTACGGACCCAGCCTCCCAGCCCCACGGAGGCAAGCCATGGATTTCTCTTGTTTGGTGGCTATGCAAGCAATATGAGCTCTATGTTAGACGGGTACTCGGCAGTTTGGAGCCGAGTACCCGGTTCCAAGGAGTCAGTAAAGCTTTCTAAGTCTATAGTCCTAGAGCCAGCTGTCAAGGCCAGCTGTATATCAGAAGTAATAGAATGGTGAGTATTGTTAGATCTCGGAGAAAGGGAAATTGACATTTCCTTCATTCCGAAGCCCTGATATATATATATATATATATATATATATATATATATATATATGATAGGTGGTCAATTTCCAAAGGATTATCAGCTAACTGCTACTACAGAAATGGTTTCAACCCTACAGCCGAGCGTGTAGGTTTTTTTAAAGATTTAGTAACATATTTACGTTCTTGACACCTGTGACTGTATAGGGTTGGGTGGGGGTGGTGGTGTCCATGCTCTAACCGTCGAGGCTGCTATAATTATATATAAATCAACAATTAGCTTAACAAACAGTTAATTTGTAGGTTTTAATCGATAGGGGTTTGAAATGTAAAAAGTGTATATATATATATATATATATATATATATATATATATATATATATATATATATATATATAAATGTAAAGTAATGACAATACAGAGCCAAAAACACAAGGAGGAAATAAAGAGAGATTATCATTTATCTAAACAAAATGGAGAGGATGTGATACTTGAGATTGTGGATAAGGAAAAAGACATTGGTGTGGTCATCGACAACAACCTATCATTTAAGGCGCACAAGTAAACAAAGCAAACAGCATTATGGGGTTAATAAGAGGAAGGTTACCAATGATACATATTCTGATGTGGAGATATTCACTTACTTATTCAAGGCATTGGTGAGGCCACATCTTGAATATGCAGTCAGTGTGTGGGGCCCACAGAGTAAGACGGAATCCCTGGTGGTTGAAAGGGTACAGAAGCGGGCAACAGAGCTTGTCCCCATGCTGAAAGAGTTAGATTACCCAGCCAGACTAGGGAAGCTTGGCCTGCCAATGCTCAAATATAGACAACTGAGAGATTGAAGTTTATAAAATCCTGAAGGGAGTGTGCGACGCGGAGGTGACCGGCATCACAACTCGTTTGAGGTAATAGAAAACAGCTACACAAGAGGCCATAGCCTGAGGGTATGAAAGGAAAAGGCCAAACTAGATTTAAAGAAACATTCATTTACAAGCTGAGTCAAAGATGTATGGAACAGCCTACCCAATGCATTAGTAAACATCGATTCAGTGTTTAAGTTTGAGGTAGGACTGGATCGTTTCTGGCAAGATCAGGAAATTAAGTATGACTTTACTGCGGACTACAAAATGCCTGGAAGTCACATGCATCTGTCGTATAAGTCAACAGAATTCAACCAAATTTAGTATGTAATTTACCCATGGGTATGTATCAATGTGGAGTGGATGTGCACATTTACATTTGTCCCTGCCCCCAAGGGGTGGGGAATGGGGTCAAAAGGGCATGGAATTCATTGTAATACAACTCCTCTGACACTATGGATGAAATCCAACCAAATTTGGTATGTGAGTTACCCATATGATTGTGGAGTGGAGAAGGACATTTACATTTGGCTCTGCCTCGGGGGTGGGGGGTGTTAAAAAGTTTAAAGCGGTGAGCGTGGGGATTTGAATTGATGCATCATCGTCTCATCGACTGATCAATCTAGTTTGGTTTGTAAAATGGATATTTATCCAAAGATTTTTTAATAAAATGAAGCAAAAGATTTGGTGGAATTGTACATTTGCAATCACAAAAATTAATTCTTCATCAGGGAAGTAGTCTGTCTGTCCAATGTCCATAAATAAAGTCCATGCACCTAAGGGATATGGGGCTAAATTATGGGTGGGCCAAAAGCTATGGGAGCTATGGGGAAACACTCTGGTATCTGAGTGTAGAAAAGACAAAGGCTTGAAATATATATACTTTTAGCTCACCTGGCCTAGTTTACAATTTTCGTAACTGTCGGATAAACGGTTTGGTGGCCATCTTGGATCATTTTCCTGCCAAAAGCTCCCATACTAAAGCAATGGGAAATTTAAAAGGTCTTCTCGAGAACTACTGGGCTGATTTCAATTATATTTGGCAGGAAGCATCGTTAGGGTGTAGAGATTCAACTTTGAAACGGAACTGATCGGCCTATTTGACTGGCAGCCATCTTGGATTTTGGCCGATTTTTTTATAAACGCCTTTAAAAATCTTTGAAACTGCTTGGTGGATTGAAGGAAACCCCATGAAATATGATCTAGAGCAAGTGCTGAACCAAGTATGTTCAAGGGAACTTGATTGGTCCCATGGTTCCGCGGCCATCTTGGTTGACCTAGTTTTAGCGAAAACAACTTCTCCAGATCCGCTGAAGAGATCAGGCCGAAATTTGGCAGATAGGATTAGGTACTAATGGCCATTACAGTTTTTTCAAAGAACATTGATCCATAAAAAACATGGCCGAGATTCAAGTTTGTTCAAACGAAGCTGATCTGCCAATTTGGCCGACGGCCATCTTGGATTTTTTTAGAAATGTCTTTAAAAATCTCCGAAACCGCTTGCGGAATCAATTCAAGACTCGTGAAACATCATCTAAGTCAAAAGTCCAAATTTGTTTAAAAGCCATCTTGGATGACCTAGTTTTCACAAAAACAACTCCAGAACCTCTACTTATAGCCAGTCAGTCACCTTTCTAGTTTAAATGCCTTGGATTTCGGCTGATTTTTAGAAACGTCTTAAAAAATCTTCTTGTCCGAAACTGCTTTTGGGGGGGGGTGGGGGGGGGGGGGTGGGGGGTATTGATGCAAACCTCATGAAATATGATCTAGGGCAAGAGCTGAACCAGGTTTGTTCAAGGGAACTTTATTGGTCAAATGGGTCGGCGGCCATCTTGGTTGAGCTAGTTGTAGCGAAAACGACCCCAGAACCGCTGAAGGGATTGGGCCGAAATTGGGCAGATATGATTAGTGACTAAGGGCCATTAAAGTTTGTTCACGGGAATTTGATCCATCAAAAAACATGGCTGCCATGGGCCAATCAAAATGTAGCGTGTTTGGCGGCCATATTGGAATTTTTTTATTTGATGGATTTTGAGGCCGAAATTGGCGTTATGTGTTTTTGGGTATTCTGATCTCAAATTTGCAATTTTCGAAACGGTCGGATAAGCGGTTTGGTGGCCATCTTGGATCATTTTCCCGCCAACGGCTAAAATACTAAAACAATGGTAAATTTAAAATGTCTTGTCGAGAATTATTATGCCGATTTCGATTTTATGTGGCAGGATGCATCCTTAGGACATAGGGATCCAAGTTCGTTCAAATGAACCCAATTGACCGATGGTCATCTTTGATTTCGGCAGATTTTAGGAAATGTCTTTATAAAGAATCTTCTCCGAAACCGTTTGTGGAATCGATTTAAAACTCACGAACCTTCATTTAGGGCAAGAGGTAAGCCAAGTTTCTTCAAGAGGACTTGATTGACCAAATGGCTCATCGGCCATCTTGGATGACGTAGTTTTCCAGAAATCAACTCCAGAAACACTGACTGGATTGAGGCGAAATCTGGGAGATGATATAGGCTCCGAGTGCCATTAAAGTTTGTTCAAGGGAAGGAGCTACGCCACAAACATGGCTGCAGTGGACCTATCAAGATGTAGCATGTTTGACGACCATATTGGACTTGCAAAAATGTCCACAAACTCATTTAAAAGACTACTACTAAACAAACCACAAAAAATTAGAGCGCTCCAGGAGTCTAGGTGAGCGACATAGGCCCCTTGGGCCTCTTGTTCATAACTTATGCCTCCTTTCGACTTAAGAAATACAAGAAATATCAGCTCTCCGCACATTTTTTCACCCTTCTTGCAGATATTGAACGAAAAATCAGTACCTCGCTTTCATATAAGGAGTTACATTTGTACAGAACAAGTTTAAGTTTCAGACATTTTCGTCAATTTTCCATAGAGTTATGCCTCCTTTCGACTTATGAAATACAAAAAATATTAGTTTTCCACAATTTTGTCTCGCAGCTCTTCAAGATATTCAACTGAGAATTGGTACATTGTTTGGTTATGAGAAATTACAGAGAAAGTTTGAGTTTCACGCTTATGCATAATTTTTGATTGAGTTTATGTCCCCTTTCGGCTTAAGAGATACAAACATATCAGCTTTCAAGACTCATTCTCCTTCACTATATATAACTGAAACTTGGTATATTGCTTTGTTGTGTGAAGTTACAGATTAAGTTCGGGTTTCAGCTGCTTCTGTCAATTTTTAATGGAGTTTTTGACTGTCCATCTCTAAAGATTCATATCACCAGGTAGGGGGACATGTATTACAAAGCAATACTTACAGAATGCTAGTTTTCTATATCAGACCAAAAAATTTACGTTTGTGTCCCACAATAAAGTATGGAAGTTCGCATATTATTATTTTGTTGTAAATTTTGACTCGTTGATGATGCACTAAATTGCATAGTAAGTAAAAGAAGCGTGTTAAAATTCTGCTTTGAATTGCCATTTATTAGAAGCAAACATAAGACTTGACCTCAACACTGTGTTAACCTCTAAAGGTTAGTGTTAACACCAAACTAGATAAAGCTATAAACGACTAAATTTTCATATGTCAGTGAAAAGGTATGCTGATAATTCCTTCCTTTCCACTATGTGAAAATGAAGGTGCCATATGGGTGGGTGGAATATCATCTTCGGCTGGCTCTTGGCCTATTGCTTTATGGTAACTATAATAGTTATTCTTGTCGCCTTTGTGCAAATAAACTGAGTTCTGTATGCGTGATTGATTGACAAACATCATGATTGCATTTAATTGCATTATCTTTATATGTTTTAGATGGCCGCAGAATTTCGTGATATTTTATCGGAGGCCCTAGATGAATCAGGCATCACTGGTGAGCTTGATGAAATGGATTTTGACCAGTATGACTTCACTAACTCAGCTGATGTGGTGTTTGACACGGGCCAGTCTGACACCCCCCAGCCTCTTACTGATGGGCCGACTGATGCCCCAATTACACAACTACCAGTACCAGTTAATAGTCAGGTATGTTTTTCTTGAACATGGCCGACGGAAGACATTTCAAACGTAGTCTCTTGTTAATTGGACTAGGATGTGTGCATGGCATGTTTGGCCAGAATTCAAACTTGAGAGAAAATCTTTCCATCTTACGTCTGCAGATTTGGGTTGCTTCCAGAAGAAACCTATTTCTTCCTTACACCTTTTTTCCATTTTTTCCGGAAGAAAGTGGAATTGAAGAAGCTCCCAAGTATTCTGATAGTCCTGATGAGTTTTCAAAACGTTGGCAATATACCCTCATTCTCTTGTAAAATAGAACTAATATAACTGCATTGCCGGAAGATTGCCCTCCAAAGGATTTAGATAGAAAAGGATTAAAGTTAGTTTTTCTTAAATTTAAAAAAAATTATGTTAGAAAATTATCAATTAAATGTTTATTAATTAATGACAGTTGTACATCCACACGTGAACACAAGAATGACAGTTGTACATCTGCATGTGAACACCAGAATGAGAGTTGTACATCCACACGTGAACACAAGAATAACAGTTGTACATCCGCATGTGAACACAGAATGACAATTGTTATTATTAGCTCACCTGGCCTGAAGGTGGTGTTTCTTATATATACAATATATATATATATATATATATATATATATATATATATATATATATATATATATATATATATATATATATATATATATATATATATATATACTTAATTATATTAATTTATACATAATGAAGTCATCATAGCTTAAGATTTATTTCGCTTCATTACATCTAAGCACACAAATTAAGCCTCTAAAACTATACAATTTTAACAATTGTATTTTCATACATTTTTGTGTGAATTTACACTTTCAAACGACAAGGCAGAGCTGTATAAAATGAGTAAATTTTCACACCATATATATATATGGTGTGAAAATTTACTCATTTTATACAGCTCTGCCTTGTCGTTTGAAAGTGTAAATTCACACAAAAATGTATGAAAATACAATTGTTAAAATTGTATAGTTTTAGAGGCTTAATTTGTGTGCTTAGATGTAATGAAGCGAAATAAATCTTAAGCTATGATGACTTCATTATGTATAAATTAATATAATTAAGTAATGAAATTGACACGAGTCCCTATTTCAACGTCACCACAAAAAATATATTAATTTATATGTAATGAGATCATCATCTGCTAAGATTTACTTCGTTTCATTACATTAAAATCTAGACAATTTAAGCCTCTAAAAGTAGACAATTTTATTTTCAAGTATTTTGGTGTGAATAAGCACATTTAATAAAAAAGATTTTCTCCCCAGGCCCAGTCTGATGCCACAACTGTTATGGCTGATGCGACGCAGAGTGGTACAGATGTCGACTCTGAATGGAGTGATCCAAATGCTAGCCAGCTTGACATGTTCACTCAGGCGCTCCAGCAAATGGCAGCAACTTCACATATTAGGCCTAAAGTAAGCTAGCCTAGACTTTTGAAATTCTAGTGTCTCAGTTTCAAGATTATACGGGAAAACGGTTGAATATTTTGACACTAATTTGATTGGAACATGTTACTGCCATATAGGCAGCAACAGATTCCAGTCAAATTAGTTTCAACATATTCAAGATACATGTAGTATTGTTTGCATGATAAAGAATTGATCATTTCTGGTCTGTGAGGGCTAAAGGGTTAATTAAGCAGCTGGTGATGAATTTATATTTAACCCTTTAAGCCTTCAATTTGTGCAAGAAATTTCTATTTTTCCAAAGAAAATGTCAATTTTCAGACCAAGAGAAGACTATTTAAAAAATTTACCACTGGAATGACTGGCTTGCAAAAATAGTCTTCTCTTGGTCTGCAAATCCATGGGCATTTCTCAAGACCACTGTAGAAGCCGGTTTTGGCTGATGTAAGCGATAAAGGGTTGAGTATACTGTGAACAATATTAACACTGACATTTTGAAAATCGATGCCATTTAGGATTTTAAATGATTGTGAAATGTTAATAATTCACCATATTTATGTTTCAATCCTTTCTCTGCTGCTATCCCTGTATTTGTACTTCCATACACATATTCTTGACGCTTTTCTGACAATTGTTGTATTACACAGGTCTGTTTGTATTTGTGAGAAGTTTAGGCTTGACTATGAAATGCAATATAGCAATATGACTGAAGTTAAAATAAGTACTTCGTACCTCCATATGCAACTGTTACAATACCTTTCAGTCCAATTCGCCTTTCCAGAGTATCCATCTATCATCTGACGTCATATGCCGTCATAATCAACTAAGTGGCATATACGATGACATCATAATCATTACGTCATAAATGATTCTATTTGGCCCATCCTTAACTCTTAGTAGTCTGACACGTTATGCGAAATGTATGTCTCTACTATTTAATAAACATGCTGTTGAATATTTTGAAACTAATTTGACTGGATGCTGTTTAGTTTTCTAGAAATTGATCATCAGGGAGTTCAGAGATCGATTGATCCAAACATAGCGAGGTGTGGGCAGAGTTTAGTTAGAGATTGGTGAGGCATAGCTAAAAATGGAAAGGTCCATTGCTTTGCAGAGTAAAAGATCAGATATTAACCCTTTAACTCTCAAATCTGTTCAAAAGAATTTCAATTTTCTCATTAAATGTCCATTTACAGACCAAGAGAAGACTATTTTTAAGATTTTACCACTGGAATGACTGGCAGTCATTCCAGTAGTAAATTTTCAAAAATATTCTATTTGGTCTGCAAAGTGTCATTTCTCAAGACCACTGCAGAAGCCATTTTTTACTGATATAAGTGTTAAAAGGGTTAACTAGAGTATTCAATGAATCTGGTCTTGCATCCATTACAGATTATCGCTACTTAAAATTTGATTAATTTCATAGTTTAAATTTTCTGACATAGCCTAGCATATCTCTCTCTCTCTCTCTCTCTCTCGCTCTCTCTCTCTGTCTCTCTCTCTCTCTCTCTCTGTCTCTCTCTCTCTGTCTCTCTCACTCACTCACTCACTCACTCGCACGTAAGCATGCACGTACACACACTCTCAGCTATGTATTTCTTAGGTGAATTTCATCTGTTTTCTTTCTAACAGGATCCAGTACCAGTGCCACACATACCAGCTAGCCCTCGTAATGTACCATTGACACAGCCTAGCATGCCTGCAGGGGTCGGTGGCACACAGCCTAGCATGCCTGCAGGGGTCGGTGGTGTTGGAAATGTGATTATCACAGGACAGCCTACTGTACAACAGCTAAATAAAGAATCCATAACAGGCAGTCAGCTGATGCCTCGTACAATCACACTAACTAGAACTAACTCTCCATTACCAGAATCTACAAGTGGTATACAAGTGATAAATTCTGGACAACATAGTGATAGCTTATCTCATAGACATGTGATACGACCTGGTCAGGTGATTCAAACTCCCGCCCATGGACAAGTTATTAATGCTCGTCAGTTTGTTGGTTCGCTTCCCCGTGGTCAAATATTAAATTCTAGGCAGATTCGTACCAGTTTACCTCATTCACAGATCATCATGTCTGTGCAACACAGGAACACTATACCTGGTCAAATGAATTCTGCCCAGATTCGTGGCTCTGTGCCTCATTCTACGCGTTTTCATTCAAATGTTTTCACTCAAAGTGGTAATACTCGGCACATATCTCTGGACTCACTCAACCAGTTGTCCTCGGGTACATTGAGGCAGTTGTCGCATGCTGGTTTAACCAGGGTTGTCTCTCCGCAGCCACAGTTACAAGCTACAAAAGCAGCTCTTCCTAATGTAATTAGAATTCCTAGAGTCCTAGCCAATCAAAATGGAGATACTATAGCAGTAAAGACCGCTTCTGGCCAATCACTGATTGCAAAAACAATATCTGTTGGAGGAATGAAGAAGATTATTCTTGCTCCAGTGGGAAATGCTGCCAAATTGAACACCATAGCTAAACAGTTACTTGAGAACAAAAGCACAGTGCAACTGCTAGGTAATGGGAAAACTGTTAAGCTTGTCAGAGCTCCGAGTGACCAGTCTGTGAACACAATAGTTACAAATAGTGGTGCAAATGTCATGCAGTTTTCATCATCAGCCTTGACCACAGCAAATCCATCAATTCTCACACAGGTGCCATCCGCAGTAGCACCCACTCGCACAGTATCAATGAGTACAGTTATTAATCCTTATTGTATAAGACCAGTTGTGTCTAGTTTAAATTCCATTCCATCTACTGTGTCAATGTTAGATGGTTCATTGTCTAGACATTCCCCGGTCCTGTTTCGCCAGGTGAGTGGCACCCCGCATATACCGGCATGCCTAACAGATAAAGATGTTTCACGGATATGGTCAAATGAGGATATGAGGCTGAAGAATCTTTCTGCAGGAAGTAGAGCCTCTGTAAGTATTAGTGCCATACACATGCATGTATGTTAAGTAGGATGGATTCTTAAATAGGAAATTATCGTGTTTATTTGGATTGATTTTAACACTTAATCAATCTGTCTAACAAGTGTGGCTGTCCCTATAGTTTCTTGGCTGTAACTTTCTGCATTAACCATTTGACAGCTGAGTTTTTTGCATACGACTTTTTCCAAGGGTTATCTCTGGACGTGCTAAATATTTTGAAAACAATTTGACTGAAAGCTGTTGGTGACTAGGCCACCAACAGCTTTCAGTCATTGCTTTCAAAATATTTAGCGAATCCAGAGTTGCTCATTGATATTAATGCCAGTGGGTTGCAGCAGCGAGATGGTTAATAGAAAACTCTAAATTAGTGGTGGGATCCAATCTGTCATTCAGGTATATAACGTCATAATCATTGACGTTACATGTAGACTGAAGTCCCAGTACATAGTGACCTATCTAGCAAGAGTGAGAGTTAGTCAGATACATTCATATAGCAGTACAATACAATCAGATGCTGCTAAACGTCCCAAAAGTAAATTCTACTACATATGGCCACAAAACTTTCGCTTATGCAGCTCCCACCGAGTGGAACAATCTACCACTTAGTCTAAAAAACTCAGCATCATTAGATATTTTCAAATCACAACTGAAAACCACCCTTTTCAAACGAGCATATTCTCAGTAGATATAGCTACACGCACTAGCGCTTAGAGCACGCATTGTCATGGATTCAGCGCTTTATAAATGTACTTACTTACTTACTTACAGTAGTGAGAGTTAGGCAGACATACTCCTGTAACAAGTGAGTTAGGCAGAAATGCTCATGTAGTAAGAGTGAAAGTTAGGCAGACACGCTCATGTAGCAAGAGTGAGAGTTAGGTACACACGCTCATGTAGCTAGAGTGAGTGTTAGGCAGACACGCTCATGTAGCCAGAATGAAAGTTAGGCTGAGACGTTCATATAGCAGTAGTGAGAGTTAGGCAGACATGTTCATATAGCAAGAGTGAGAGTTAGGCAGGCATGCTCATGTAGCAGGAGTGAGAGTTAGGCCGACATGTTCATATAGCAAGAGTGAATGTTAGGCAGATATGCTCATGTAGCAAGAGTGAGAGTTAGGCAAACACATTCATATAGCAAGAGTGAGATTTAGGCAGACACGCTCATGTAGTCAGAGTGAAAGTTAGGCAGACACACTCATGTAGCCAGAGTGAGAGTTAGGCAGACACACTCATGTAGCCAGAGTGAGAGTTAGGCAGACACACTCATGTAGCCAGAGTGAGAGTTAGGCAGACATGCTCATATAGCCAGAGTGAAAGTTAGTCATATAGCCAGAGTGAAAGTTAGGCAGAGACGCTCATATAGCAAGAGTGAGAAAAGCTCATGTAGCAAGAGTGAGAGTTAGGCAGACACGCTCATGTAGCAAGAGTGAGAGTAAGGCAGACACGCTCATGTAACCAGAGTGAAAGTTAGGCAGACACGCTCATGTAGCAAAAGTGAGAGTTAGGCAGACATGCTCATATAGCCATAGGGAAAGTTAGGCAGACACGATCATGTAGCAAGAGTGAGAGTTAGGCAGACACGCTCATGTAACCAGAGTGAAAGTTAGGCAGACATGCTCATGTAGCCAGAGTGAAAGTTAGGCAGACATGCTCATGTAGCAAGAGTGAGAGTTAGGCAGACATGCACATGTAGCCAGAATGAAAGTTAGGCTGAGCCGCTCATGTAACCAGAGTGAAAGCTAGGCAGACATGCTCATGTAGCCAGAGTGAAAGTTAGGCAGACACGCTCATGTAGCCAGAGTGAGAGTTAGGCAGACACACTCATGTAGCCAGAGTGAGAGTTAGGCAGACATGCACATGTAGCCAGAATGAAAGTTAGGCTGAGCCGCTCATGTAACCAGAGTGAAAGCTAGGCAGACATGCTCATGTAGCAAGAGAGAGTTAGGCAGA
This sequence comes from Chaetoderma sp. LZ-2023a, assembly GCA_034401795.1. Classification (NCBI taxonomy): domain Eukaryota; kingdom Metazoa; phylum Mollusca; class Caudofoveata; order Chaetodermatida; family Chaetodermatidae; genus Chaetoderma; species Chaetoderma sp. LZ-2023a. The sequence goes on from CM067370.1 coordinate 14,768,843, forward strand.
CATGCTCATGTAGCCAGAGTGAGAGTTAGGCAGACACGCTCATGTAGCGAGAGTGTGAGTTAGGCAGACATGCTCATGTAGCAAGAGTGAGAGTTAGGCAGACATGCTCATGTAGCCAGAGTGAGAGTTAGGCAGACATGCTCATGTAGCAAGAGTAAGAGTTAGGCAGACACACTCATGTAGCGAGAGTGAGAGTTGGGCAGACACGCTCATGTAGCAAGAGTAAGAGTTAGGCAGACATGCTCATGTAGCAAGAGTGTGAGTTAGGCAGACACGCTCATGTAGCGAGAGTAAGAGTTAGGCAGACATGCTCATGTAGCAAGAGTGTGAGTTAGGCAGACATGCTCATGTAGCGAGAGTGAGAGTTAGGCAGACACGCTCATGTAGCAAGAGTAAGAGTTAGGCAGACATGCTCATGTAGCAAGAGTGTGAGTTAGGCAGACATGCTCATGTAGCAAGAGTGAGAGTTAGGCAGACATGCTCATGTAGCGAGAGTGAGAGTTAGGCAGACATGCTCATGTAGCAAGAGTAAGAGTTAGGCAGACATGCTCATGTAGCAAGAGTGAGAGTTAGGCAGACACACTCATGTAGGCAGAGTGAAAATTAGGCAGACACTCATGTAGGCAACAAACTTATTTGTAGACATGTGAGGGCAATGATGAGATGGGATGATGCAATGAGCATGGCATTAAAAAGTCAAACAGGATAAGGGCAATTCCGTGTTACGATGAACATGAGAAAAAACCCTCAAATTTCAATGCTGATAGAACTGATATTGAAGTTTAAAGAAAGGACTTGCCAAATTTCATTGTTTACATTATTAATAGAATTTTACAATGTAGGTTTATTTGCAACCTGATAACACTATAAAATAACAGAAAATCAAACTATCCAGATACCAAATTATTTGAAGCTTTTGTTATGCTTATATTAAATTTATAAGAGTTCATTACTAATTGCTTCAGAACATGTGAATAGGTAAGACAATTATATAGTCAGATACTGAAGATTTGGCTACATTCATGTGCCCTAGGTCGTTGTGTAGCGTCAGTCACAGAGAAATCCACCTTTTGGTCTACTACACAAAGTCCAAGCAGTAGAAACTTGCTAATTAGAATTCTCCTTCAGAACATACCTAAGTTATAAGAATAATAGTTGTCACAGTTTTATTTTTTCTTTAAAGAATGGCATTGAAAATCGTAAAGTCAGTCACAATGTAACATCAGTCACAATATTTTCGTAGATGTAACGTCAGTCAAAATCAACTTTCATGGGAAATTTGAGTATGTGTTTTGTCTGTTATAGTATTTTGTCAATAGGCATTCTATTATTACTTTTTCTGTTAAATAGACAAGCTTTGCATATGTGCTTACATGGTTCAATGCTTGATAATTAACAGACACATTTATCAGAAATTAACATCTTTAAAAGTTTATATATACATAATGATGCACCCCACAGCTTGGTGTATTTCCTATAAATTGAAAGTTATGACTGACATGACTGAATGTGTATACAGATTAGACTTAAATGTTCACTCACTCTCTAGTGTGGTTATTGTTATTCATGGATCTGCCGTTCTTCGACCATCCAGTCTGTCACTCAGGTGCAAAATTGTACTTAACATGTAATTTGATGTTTGAGTTTTCAATCAGTTAAACAGTAGCGGCATACGTTGACTGTTTGCTAGAATGCCTCCCCTCATCTGTTAGGTATGTATCTATATAGGCAGATGGCCCAGCAACACAGCTTAAGAATCGGTACATTGTCGGAGGTGCTGTAAAGAGACAAGTTTGATAGTTAATGATGCTGCAAGTTTTGTTGCAACTGCTCGATTGATGGCACTAAATGTTGATGTTACAGAAATGTCTTCACCTGACATGGACCAGCAAAATAAATCCTTCAACTTGGAAAAGGTGTTCTCTGATGCTCCGGCTATCAAAGGAATAGTACAAGTACGTCATCTAAAAGTTGTTATCGCTGAAATCAGAACCTTTCCATTAACAAAGGATGCATCAGGTACAGATCTGAGATTCAGTGGAGACAATGGAAGGTGAAACAGATACAGAACCGCCAAGTCAGACCAATGATGCTATTAAGGTCAATGACTGGTGTGTTGTTGAATATGCTGAGGACCCTTTCTCGTTGAAGTCAAGGCTGTATGTGGTGAAAACTATGAGGTTTCCGCTATGGTATTTAAAAGCTGGAAGGAGATTCTGGAAATGGCCAGCCACTGAGGACAAAATATTCTACACACGGGACAAAATAAAGAGTGTTGGCTGTTCCAACACTTGTTAATTATCAATACCACTATAGCTTTCCAGATTTTAAATGTGCACACTTTATTCATGTTGCAGCTTCCTTTGTCTGGTATATAGCATCCATGGGTTAAGTAACTGTTTCCATGATTTGTGGTATTACCCTCGTCATTAGATGCGAGGGTATATAGTGAGCATGGAGTGGTGGTTCTTCTTGTTCTATTCTCTATTTTCTAAATTCTTAAGACATGTTTGAATAACTCTGGGATTCTGCTTGAGAGATCTTGACCAAACTTGGGTGGAAGGTTGTCTGTCCATGGGGTCCCGAGGATGTGTGACAATTTTGGTATCAAAAGGTTAAATATAACAGCAATTCAGCTTTCAGCAACTTTGTTTTCAAAAAGGACGCTTTTAGCATCACAGTGGCCCAATTGAAAATGTTATCATTGATACGGGTATTGGACTAATTTGCAATTATTTAAATTTTTACTTAACCCATCTCATATTGAATTGTTATCTTCTTTTTTCAATTGAGTTCCCTTTACAATGTCAATTACTTGGTATTCATTTGAAAAATGATGTTGATGAAAAGGGTTATTGTTATTCTATAAACTTAAGATTTAATTTCTTCACATGTGTCATTACATTGTTAAAATAATTAAGTAATTACACTATGTGGCAGTAATTTAACACTTGAAAGGAATCTACCATGCTATTTACCAAAAGGACAAACTAAAGTCAGTCATGGTAACGTCGGTCACACAGTTTTATGTAATTTATTTTTCTACTATAAGAGATAGAATGTAGTCCTATAGCACAGGTATTTACTGATATATAGGCTTCACTTTATAACAGAAACCAGTTATATCAGTCTTATTGTTTTAGGAGAAGAACACAATGAAAATGATTGAATTATTCTTGTCGGTTTTATGTAATGTCAGTCACGCCTAGAAAACACATTCCCTAAAATTAATGGTACAATGAATCAGTAATTTCTCTACATAACTAAATAAGAAAGGATCCCCATATACCCTCTGCCTAAGATGGTTGCCTGAATGTCATAACTCTTGTCAATACAAGGAGGTTTACAATCTAGGGCGTGCGCAAATGTAACGTCAGTCACTGGAATTGCCCATGACTTAACCAACTTGCCAAATCATTTTTGAGAAAGGTTTTCATGGTTGGATAATAAAATTCCCAAATAGGCTAATTTACTATCTAAGACAGTTAACTGAAAAGTACATGTAACCTCATAGTTTCATGAGATGACTGGACTTGGTCTGAGGAAGAAACCTATCAAAATCACCGATAATCCAGAATCAAATATGCCACGAGCCATCGGTAGCCGTCTTGAAAATAGATTTCCTGGAGGTAATTCCGCTACCATTTATATTGGATTGCTTTGAAACTTAATAGGATGACCGGACTAGTCTGCGGAAGAAACTCGAAATCGGCGATGATCCGAAATCCAATATGGCCACCATCCATTGGCGGACATCTTGAAAATTGGTTTCCGGATGATAACTGCTACCATTTATCAGATCGCTTTGAAACTTTATAGGATGACAACTAGGTCTGCGGAAGAAATGCGTTCAAATTGACAATGATTCAAAATCCAATATGGCCATCAGCGGCCAACTTGAAAATTGGTTTCCGGATGATAACTCTGCTACCGTTTTTCGGAGCACTTTGAAACTTATAGAATGACAACTAGGTCTGCGGAAGAAACCAATTGAAAGCAACGATGATCCAAAACCCAAAATGGCAGCCAGCCATCAGTGGCCATCATGAAAATAGGTTTCCGGATGATAACTTCGCTATCGTTTAATAGATCGGTTTGAAACTTATAGGATGACTGGACTCGGTCTGAAGAAGAAACCTATCAAATTCAACAATGATGTGATATCCAATATGGCCACCAATCACTGATGGTCATCTTGAAAATTGGTTTTGACGATAACTCTGCTACTGTTTATTGTATGGCTTTGAAAACTTCAAAGGATGATTGGTTTATGTCTGAGGAAGAAACCTACTGAAAATGAGAGTGATGAGAAATCCAATATGGCCACCAGCCATTGATGGCTATCTTGAAAATTGCTTTCCGGATAATAACTGGCTTTGAAACTATAGGATGCCCAAAGAAAAAACCTATCAAAATCATCGTACAAGAAATCGCTATCTTCCGAAAGCTTTCATTCATGGGTTTGCTATCATGGTGAGTTATTATGCGCCATTTGTGGAGCTCTTGGTGTATTCTGACACTACAGCTGTGTATTATGTGCTGTTTCTGTGTTCAGATACTAGGAGTTTATATTATGTACTGTTTTTGTAGTCTCCATTGGAACTGCTGAGTGGTTCAGTAATGGATGAAGAGGAAGCAGAGGAGAGTGAAGAACTTGGCCAAGCAGAAACATACTCTGAATATATGCCTTCTAAGTGTAAGTCAAAACTTAAATTGTAGTAAAACATCTAATTACAATACGGTTGCCAAGACTCCCTACCTTGGTCACGCTTATGATGCCATAACATGACGTCACACCTGAGTTACATAACAAACACGTATGACGTACTACACCAACATCCTTCATACACTCAATGTCTTCCTCTGATGAGTATAGCCAAACTTGGCATGAAACGCCATGATTCAGGATCACACTGGAATGAATATCAAATTTGACATTCAATGCCAATCTGCATCCTTCTATACTTTTTTAACCCACACAGTGACCGATTGTCCTCAGAAAAATGACCAAAAACACCCTTTTGCCATTTTCCACTGCCTAAATAGACATCCCGGCTACCCATTCACCAGCCGCCATTAGTAGCACACCGGCTACGCACAATCATTCTTTCACCGGCTACACACTTGTCTTCCGGCTACACATAGCACAGTAAACTCTTTGCCGGCTGCACTATAAAGCAAACCGGCTACACAATCAGTTTCTATCTTTTCCTGGCTACACTAGTCTTTGCCACCAGCTACACATATATCAAATCCGGCTACAGATACACCTCATCCCGGCTACAACTTTAGCATCCCGGCTACACAAAAGCTGTATTCCGGCTACAAATTGTCTATTCTGGCTACAAAACCAATTCCGGTCACCCCCCTCATGTAGCTGCATTGAAAAAAGTATAAAAGGAAGGCCCAAACTGCGTTTTGGCATCCAGACTCAAACTTGCACACATGTTCGCGTCAGGAACAATAAGCGCTACCAAGTTTTTGAAGAATTATATCATTTTAAAGAAGTTTAGCGTGATTCTTTCCAAGAATCAACAGTATGGAATCGGCAAGCACGGCTTCCATCAACCCAGTGGGATTTACAGAAACCATTGTGAAGCCACGCCACGACCCTGACAGCATGGAAGCAACTGCTTTCCGCAAGCATCGTGAAGAATTCTGATCCATCTATCACATTGCATGTATCCTATAGGCATCAATCACGCTGATTGGTAATCTCATTCTACCTCGGGTAGTAAAACATCCAAAACTTAAATTGTGTTTATGGAATCTAGAACACAGCATGGCAGCAGCAGTATGTGCATGTACATTGTGCAGGATTACACTGAAGCTCAGGAATAAGTTAACCCTTAAATTTTGTCCAAAAAAATTCAATTTTCTCAGAAAATATGTCCATTTGCAGACCAAGAGAAGACAATTTTTGAAAATTTACCACTGGAATGATTGGCTCACTTATCAAGCCAGTCATTCCAGTGGTAAATTTTCAAAAACAATCTTCTTTTGTTCAACAAATGGACATTTCTCAAGACCACTACAGAAGCCATTTTTGGCTGGTTTGTGCGTTAAACAGAAACAAAAACAGAAACATGCTAGTTAGTAGTAAGAAATGTCCTGTTGAATATTTTGAAAATAATTGGATTGGAAAACATTGCATTTTGTTTGGAAAGCATGTTAAGTTTTTTCCGAGATGTACTGTTGTCACTGACCACCTGGAGAATCTGCATCATTAAGGACATGTTTATCATTATGTGACTACCAGGGCAGGACCAGCATTATTAGAGCTGTGCCCACTTCCCAAATACTCAGATTTAAGCTACATGAGAACTACAGAGTATCTACCTTGGTTGTCACGTAAGCTCACCCCTAATTACGCATCAATAACCTTAAAATAATGTAAAACCATTCCAAAAATGGCTTCTGCAGTGTTCTTACAAAATGTTAATTTCCAGACCAAGGGAAGACTTTTTTAAACATTTACCACTGGAGTGACTGGTTTAATAATCGACCAGTAATTCCAGCGTTAAATCAGGCCTACAAGTGACTCCTATATTTCCTATGCATGTATTTCTTTAGCAATTCCTATATTTCCTATATTAGGGCCAAACGCTCCTATATTTTGTACATTTTTTACAGTAAGAAATAATTTTTTGTATTAAGTGTCGTTTCAGAATGTATGGCGATCACAATGACTTGATGATAGGCAATGCTTTGAGGACCAATGTACCACAGCATTCTATTAATGAGAGTGATATGTGCCGCGGTATGGTCTCTCCTCTCAAGATGCTGGCGGAATGGTCTAGAATTAAAGCATCGCCTGTCACCATGGGTTACAGTGTATAAATTTAAATTGCTAGCCTGTTTTACAGGTATGGAATTAACATTTAAGACACTAAATCAAGATAATGAAGCATTTTAGGTTCGGAAATTCTTATATTTTCCTATATTATTATCATACAAATTCCTCTATTCCTCCTATATTTTTCAAATTTTCCTCATATTTGTCATATCTTTGGTGATGGTGGCTTGTAGGCCTGTTAAATCTTTGAAAATAATCTCTTGGTCTGCAGATGGACACTTTCTATGAAAAAATTTAAATTTTCCTAACTATATCTGGCCATTAAAGCAGGCTTCGATATTTCACAGGAACTTTAGGTTCCGGCAGTGTGTCGGTACCGTATATGCTAAATCACGGAACCCAAAATTTGCTTCTCGTGATCTTGAGAAATGTCCATTTGCAGTGTTAACAGGTTAAACTTATCCTGATATACAAGAAATGTATTCACTTTGTCTGCCGAACAATAGTGGCAGGTATACAGGAGTTGTCGATCTCACATTGAAGGAGACCAGACTACGAATACATACATGTAGGAATCATGTATTGAGGGGGGTAGAAATAAGAATTGTGTTCGACTTATACATGGTGCATCTATCTATGGGATTTTACGCGCACAGTGTACATAAATACACGGACATAAATTGACATTATAGCATATCACCCAGATGTGCACATGCACCCTGTACATCCAGTTTTACAAATCTACCTACACCAGCCTTGTTCTACCTGCGGGCCTTTCATCAACCCTGTACTCGTAAACAGGCAGTGCATTATTTCTTGTATCTATCTTGACAGTGAATGTTGGAGAAAAGCATCCTGATTCCGTAGTTGAGACAAGCTCCTTATCAAGTGTAGAGCCGCCACCAGTCTGGTATTCCTTGGCTATTCCTGAGAGCACTATTGATTATGGCCAGCTCTCTGCATTGCAGCTTGAAGCTATTGTCTATGCATGTCAGAAACACGATACAATATTGCCCAGCGGTCAGAGAGCCGGGTTCTTGATAGGTAAGTAAAAGCCTGATCATAAGATGAGATCTGAACTAAAGTTTGCTGGAAGTATTTTATGGTTGTAATAAAAGGTACATTCCTATGTATGTCTTAACACTTAGCACTTTAAGACATCCACACTGCCTCAGCCATGTCTGCAGTGGTCCTGAGAAAGGTATATTCACAAGCCAAGAAATGATTACTTGTCAAAATTTACCCCTGACAATCTTTAAAGCATCGTCTTCTCTTGTCGTGCAAATGGTCATTAACTGATCAGAAGCTACCTCTCCACTTTATCTATCCATCATATCATCATCAGATGACGTCATAATAAACTAGGTGATGTGTAGGATGATGTCATAATGATAATCATTACATCACGAATGACTATTTAGTCCGTCTTTAGCGCTTAATAGTCCGACACATATGAATTGTATGTCTTTACCATTTAATAAACATTTTGTTGAATATTTTGAAACTAATTTGACCAGGCTGTGTTGTTAGTCTCAAAATACCCAAAGGCCCATTAAAGTGCTTAGCTACTCGCAATATTGTGTGTAATCTGTAATGATATCTTAGACAATAGAAATCGTTCTATCGTTGAGAAGGAAATGCTCATAAAAGGTCCCATTTTGTATCATGAGCATGATGTACATTTGATATAAGAAGCTATGTACAGACATGCACGCACGCACATGCATACATACACTCGCACGCACGCACGCACACTAATTACATGCACATAGGCCAGGTCACTCATCTCGTACAAATTAAAACCCATTTATTGGGACCTCGGGCCTTAAATAAATTGAACCAACATTCATACCTAGACATGCTAGATGGAAAAATGTAACAAATAATTACAAACATTTCATATTTTGTGTTTTGTAGGTGATGGTGCTGGCGTTGGTAAAGGCAGGACAATTGCTGGCCTCATATATGAGAATTATTTGCTTGGACACAAGAGAGCAATATGGTATGTCTGAATTTACTTCACCTGTCTGAGTCGTAGTGATTTGAATGTCTACCAAACATTTTTGTCCCGTGTCCATTACCCGCTAAGAATTCTGACAAATTTCATAATTTGTTGAGCAATTTACACCTGGTTTAGCATTTACAATATTTCCTTTGGCAATATCTCGGCTAAGGTGTGTCGGCCTACTTTTCACTGTACACTGAACATTACAGTAAGTTCTCGTCCAGGTTGTGATTTCAAAAGTTTGGAATAATGTAATGAAATCTTGTGAATGGATGATTATTATGCTAAAGGTTTCATGTATCAAAAATCAGTCAATCTAACCTAGTTTTCACATTCCACCGAACATCATAAGAAATTTCTCGGCTCCATGGATATTTTGAAACAAATTTTGCTGATGATGTAACTAATCGTGTGTTTAATTGTCTTCCCTGTGTTCGCAGGTTGAGTGTGTCGAATGATTTACGCGTTGATGCTGAGAGAGACCTCAGAGATATTGGTGCTAGCAAGATTGAGGTTCATCCTTTGAATAAGGTTAGTAGCAGGCCTACTTAACACTAACTTTCAAAGTTCTTTAAGAAAATTTCAATTTTCTCATTTAAAATTTCCATGCGCAGAGTAAGAGAGAATATTTTGGAAAATTAAACACTGAAATGACTGGCTCCGTTCTCGAACCAGTCATTCCAGTGGTAAATCGTCAGTGCAAATGGACATTTTCCAAGACCAATGCAGAAGGTGTTTTTGGCCAGCTTGAGTGGTAAAGAGTTTATGTATATACAGTCCTATCTGTAATTCATATATTGTAGATTCATCCTGTTTAATGACCCTGTAATTCTCAGGCTTTCTAAAAAAAAAGAATAATTTGTGCTTCATGAATGTCTGTTAGAAAGCCAAGTGAAGGCTATTTTTAACAATTTACCACTGAAATCACTGGCTCGGTTATTATTTTTCAAGTATGATCTGCACTGTCAATTGCTTTTAAATCATTTGAAACTACTTGAACTGAAAGATGTTGCTGCCCTATACTAGCAACAACGTACAATATATTTAAGTCAACGTAATACAATATAATACATAATACAATTAAAATATATTGAGCAGGATATTACTCATACTAGATAATTTGTCACAGTGTGAGTTGTGTGTATTGGTATTAGAACAGCGTGTAAAATCAGGAAAAGGTTAAAAATTTGACAGTAAATATTTCTACAAATGTTTCTTTTTATAAGCAGTCTATAGTACAGCTCAGAAATCACAGACTATGTTTCCAAAACATAACAAAAATGTAACTAGTACAAATTTGAAATTTTTTTTTGGATATTTTGACCATAATGGTATTTAAAGACATTGTCTTCCAGTCCAATTATGTCCAAAATATTCAACAGGTCATCTTATTTTGTTTTGCAAACATGTTAAATTATTTCTGTGCTTACTGTACCTCAGCCATGTTTATGTTTCCTGTAACACAGAGACGTATGTCCAGTGTTTGCATGCTTGTTTGTTACTTTAGTTTAAATATGGCAAGATCTCCTCGCGTGAAAATGGCAGCGTTAAGAAAGGTGTGATATTTGCTACATACTCGTCTCTGATTGGTGAAAGTCATTCTGGCGGGAAGTATCGTACACGCTTGAAACAGCTTATGCACTGGTGTGGTGAAGACTTTGATGGCGTTGTATCCTTTATTAAATGAATGATGTTGTGCATTGACGCTCTCAAATAGATCTTAATCAACAACCAGCTTAACCATTTAACCATCAAATTTGTTCAAGAAAATGTGAATTTCCTCATAAAAATGTCCATTTGCAGATCAAGACTATTTTGAAAATTTACTACTAGAATGACTGGCTCGGTTATCGAGCCAGTCATTCTAGTGTTAAATTTTCAAAAAATAGTCCTCTTGCTCTGCAAATGAATATTTCTCAAGACCAGAGCAGAAGGCATTTTTGGCTGGTATGAGTGTTAATGGGTTCATTTCTAGTCTTAGACAATAGATTTACAGTCTATAGAACAGGCAAGATTTATTTCAGACCAATAGCGAGATACATTTATAACTCTTCCCCGCCCATTTCTAACTAAACTCCATCCACGCTTTGCGCGTGTATGATCAATTTATATACATTAAATCCTGAATTCCCAGAATTCCAATTTAAAGACAATATATATTCAGGTATTCCCAAAGGCAGCAACAGTTACTGATCAAATTAGTTTCAAAATAGTCAATAGAATTTTTATTAAATTGTAAATTCATCAAAGATATTCAATTTGTCACCTGACAGAGCTAGATAGGTCACTATGTATTGTGACATCAGTCTACATGTGACGTGATTGATTATTGCCACATACTTGAGTGACAAATCAAATCCTGCCATTGCTTGGTATGAGCCATGTACTAAAATATGAGAATTTAGTACATTTCAAGGGCTTGCCTTTGTGTACCCTTTATTTACAAAGCAGAATTACGTATTATCTCTGTGGCTGTTGGTTAATCAGTGTAGTTATGTTGTTAGCGAAATCCTGTCATCAATGTAATTAACACTGGAGATCTTGTGATCGTCTCCATCCATGCATCTGTTTGTCTATTTCTCTCTCTATGTCAGTCATGCTTTTCACATCAAGAGTATACTTACCTCCCTAATACTTTTGATATTGCTAAATATTGGCTTTCACTCAATAAAACACTCAGATTAAAAACAGTTAGGTGCCCCTACTGGGCAGGTAGTCAGAGGTAGTCCGGCGGATGCCAGCCCCACCACCGCGCATGCGCCGACTACTACTGCCTCTTTGCTAATTTATTGGCAAAGGATTCACATGCGCTTGCAGTTATCTACAAGTTTCTACGCGTTTGAGCCTATTTTCACGTCTGTTGAGTTCAATTCTATTGAGGAAAGATGTCAGAGAGAATGAATTCACCAGAGGAGGGGACTGGAGCTCTTTATCCGGTGATTTCAATGATATTCTAGCGAGTTTTTTCCCCGCTGTAATGTGTTTCCGGGACTCGCGCTTACCGTGATAGCGCCTGTTTGAGTTGGGGTTTTCCAACATGGTGCTTTATAAGACTAAATTCTCTTTGTGTTTATGTCCACAGGTATCAGTTTGGATTATTGGTGGACTTCTCAGCACAGGAGGGTTTGTTTCTCTCCACCACGGTTCCATTTCCTACTAATATTGTTAGGCTATCTAACCAAAAAGTCTATGTTCAGTGAGTTGGAGGCTTACTATAAAGGTCTTCTCACTTTGCCCTCTTGATCCAATTCCTTCCCCCAAGGTGGAGAGAGTGAAGAGGCGTAGTCTTGGTGGAGTGCTCCAGTGCATCACGGTGGATGGTTTGTCTATACATGGTGTCAGGTATCTAATTAATGATATGAGGTAATATGAATTATTTGAAAAAATAATGACTGATTTTTACCATTGTTATCATTCTGTATCTAATGATGTGTAGTCTGAATATCCTTTTGCGGATGTTCTAGTTATGAATACAATTCGTCCTTGCACTTGGATGATTGTTGCGGACCGATTAATTTCTGTTAAGGGATTGATGACGTCATAATCGGCCTTGCGCTTTATTAACATTTAAAGTTTTGTCCAACGCTGGTTTCTTCTTGATTAGTGATCTTTATGATCCTGTCCCTCTCTTTTAGTTTGGTTTTGAGTTTTCTAACCGTAACTATCTTGCTCATTGTCCTCGTCCTTTGTCCTGTTTCAGAGGCCTGGTTGCCCGTCCTGTGGTCGGTTTTTAAAGGACCGTTTTGCACCGCATTTGTGTTTTAGCTGCAGTCCCTGTGGACCATTGCTAAAATGCGATGTCTGTAAGCAGTGGAGGGGTGAGCTAATGGCTGATTTTTTGTAGTTACAGGCAAGGGAGAAGGTGATGGAAGAGGAGAGGAAGGCGAAGAAGGAGGGTGGTAAGAAAGGTAAGAGGAAGGCCTCATCCGCGGTGGATATGGAGGCCTTCCGGTCCGAAATGTTGGGAGAGATGCAGAGGACAATAAAGGATTTGGTCCCAGAGTTGCTTCGCAGCATGCTTCCTGGGCCAGGTCCTTTGTTGTCCTCAGCATCTGCTTCGGAGCAGGTGATCCCCGCCTCTGAATCCGAGTTCCATAGGTCCATTCCGTTGTTCGAGGGGGATTCAGTGGTGGCCCCGTTGATGGGGGCGGTCCACGACCCTGGCAGCAGGCTTGGTGCCGCGCCAAGGGGCCGTGGACAACGGTTGTTGCTGGGACCCGCGGTCTGCTCATCAGACCCTGGGTATCCGCGCGCCGCCGTCAAAGCCTCCTATGGCACCTTCCCTGGCCAGTCCGGGTTAGCTCTCTTTGCTGACCCGGAGCCTAACCTTTCTGGCCAGGAGGAAGAGGATTACCTGCTAGGGTCGCCGTCTGGGGACGTGGCCATGGAGTACGACGTCTGTGCACCCCTCGCGGGGAATACAGGCGATGTGTTCCATGGTTCTACTCACGCAGGAGTAGAATTCACGGTGCTGATGGCCACGGTTACCGCATACCTCGGCTTGCCGAGAGTATCGCTGGTGCTGGCCAGGGCCGTGGTGGGGCGGTGTCTACCCCGCGCTCTACCACGGCGCCTGCTCCTGGTCAAGCCAGGGAGTTTAGCATGCCTGTTCTTTCGGGCCCGCATGCTTTCCCTGGCTTGCCAGGGGTATCAGCATATCCGCCGTCTAGTACAACTGCGTGCGCTCAGGAGGAAGACGAAGGCCCTCGTCTAGTAGAGCGCTCGCAGTTAGCCACGGAGGAGGATTGGTCGGACGCTTGCCAGTGGCTGGTAAGTGTTCGGCCAGATCTGCCCGTGGAGCAGTCGGCGAGCCAGTGTGACCATAGGCTGTGGTTAGCTGGTAAGCCGACTGCCACCGCTATGCCATCTCTGCCGCTGGCTGAGCATGTCGTTGACATGTTCGAGGCGGCAGAGACGTCCATTAAGGCGAATGGGCGTCTCGCGAAGGCCCCTCGCGAGGTGGCTAGGCATTGCCGCATCGTGCCACTGGATTACCAGCGGTACGGTGTGGTGCCTAAGCCCAGCGTAGATGATCGCGCGGCTTTGGGCGAAGATGCGCGGCCAGGCTCCCGTTCTGACACGGGTGTCCTGTGCTCGAACGCGTTGCGTTCGGCTAATACCGCGCTGCGTGATGCGGAGGAGAGTGGGAGAGCGTCGATTGCTTCTCTGTCCCACGTCTCCCAGCTGTTACAGTGGGTGGTAACAGCATCCGCTTCACGCCAGCCAAGCCCAGTCACAGTCCAGAGAGCCATCCAGGATGGTATCAACCTGGCTCTGGACTGTTTGACGCGGGCGGTGACCAGGAGTGTCCGGGCGAGGTGCACGTTTGCCCTTGACAATCTGTGCCCGTCCCAGGACCTGTATAATAGGCTGCTGCGAACTCCTATGACAGGTCCTGGTCTCTTTGGAGGTGAGGGATGTAGGCACCTCCAGGAGACGGTGACTCTGGTCAACAACCAGAGGGCGCTGCGTGAGCAGTTTGAGGTGCTCCGGCGGGAGCGCGTTCGCGCAGCACCCCCTGCGTATCGTCCCCTGCAGGCTCGAGGTGGCGCTGGGCAGGTCAGAGGCCAGCCACCAGCGCAGCGTCGGTCTAGGCCGCGTGCGATTCGGCCAGCAGCGAGGGGGGCGCATGCTCCCCAGGCGCAGCCAGCCAGGCAGCCACCCGCGCACCGTGGTGCGCGCGGTGCTGGGCGTGGTGCCTGGGGATCTGGTCGCGGTAATCGGGCCTGATGGGCCGGTTACCGCGGTGGGAACCACTCCGGTGTTTCAGGCCGAGAAGACAGTGCCACTCTCGCACTCCTTATGTCCACCTCTCTCCCTAGTTGGACCGGTGGGCGGCCGTTTGGCCGGCCACTTGCCAGAGTGGAAGCGGTTGACTCAGGACCGTTTAGTCTTGCGATGGCTTTCAGTCGGGTATCGTCCCGAGTGGATGACAGGCCCGCCATCGCGACTGTCTCTCGTGCCGATCTGGACTCCGATTCCGAGGGATCCAGATCAAAGGTTGTGTATAGAGGAGGAAATAAATTCCCTCATACAAAAGGAAGCCATTCAGCCGGCGCAGAGGTGCCTGGGCTTCTATTCAACCGTGTTCTTAGTAACGAAAAACACCGGAGGGTGGAGGCCGATTCTCAACCTCAAGCCATTGAACAAGTTCATAGAGACGCCCAGTTTCAAGATGGAGACTGTGCGCTCAGTGTTGGCGGGGTTAGAGCGAGGAATGTGGACAGCGTCAATAGATTTGAAGGATGCTTATTTCCACATTCCCATAGAGAGGAGTTTCCGTCGCTTCCTGAGATTTGCATTCCAGGGCAGACAGTGGGAATTCAGGGTATTACCCTTCGGAATTTCCACGGCTCCTCGGGTCTTCACCCGTGTGGTTCTCGCGATCACTGCATACCTCCGCAGGAGAAGCATAGCAGTCCACACGTACATAGACGACTGGCTGTTGAAAGCACACACCCGGGAAATGTTATCGGCCAATCTGGAGATTGTTTTGAAAACTCTCACGGACTTGGGCTGGATAGTCAATTTCCAAAAATCAGAGCTAACTCCATCCCAGAAGTTTGTTTACCTGGGCATGTTCTTCGACCTGGAGAGGGGATATGTTTATCCCACTCAGGAGAGGGTTCAAAGACTCATCTCAGTAATACAGTCGGTGTGCGACAGTCGTCATGTCCTGGCACGGGTTTACTTGAGAATGCTGGGGTTGATGGTTTCATTGGAACCAGTCATTCCGCAGGCCGCCATGCGCAGTCGCCCGATCCAGTTGTTTCTCATGACACAGTGGACCCAGAGTTCAGGTTCGCTGGACTCGAACGTGTCAGTGTTGGCGCCTCTGATTCACCACCTGCAATGGTGGTTGAATACAGAGAATCTCTTGCCGGGGGTTTTGCTAACGCCTCCCCACCCTCAGGTGACTGTGTATACAGATGCATCGATGGAGGGGTGGGGAGCTTGTCTGGAAGAGTCCACAATATCAGGGCTTTGGGATCTGGATCAGTCGAAGGAACATATCAATCTACTAGAGCTAAGAGCAGTAGTCCTGGGCCTGGAACATTTCTTACAGAAAGTTCATGGCAAGATTGTTCTAATTCGTTCAGACAACTCAACAGTAGTGACTTACATAAACCACCAGGGCGGAACGAAGTCGCCCAGTCTCTGTATGATGACATGGAAACTGCTTTGTTGGTGCCTAGATCATGGGATCACCTTGAAGGCAGTTCATATTCCGGGAAGGCTAAATCTGCTAGCAGACTCATTGAGCCGAAGGATGAGTGTTTTACCCACGGAATGGCAACTAAATCAATGTGTGGCGGATCGTCTGTTCGACCATTGGGGGAAACCCAACATCGATTTGTTCGCAACGAAGAAGAATGCGAAGATGACGACGTACGTCTCTCCGATTCCAGACCCAAGCGCTTTCGCAACAGATGCGTTAGCTATCAGCTGGGGGGGAATGTATGCATACGCATTCCCTCCAGCAATCCTGATTCCAAAGGTGCTTCAGAAAATCAGGCAGCAGGAGTGCCAAGTGCTTCTGATCGCCCCGGATTGGCCAAGCCGATCGTGGTATACGGATCTGCTGGACCTTCTGGTCTGCAGTCCGGTTCCTCTGCCTCTGATGGACGACCTTATCTTCCAGGGCAAGGCCCTTCACGACAATCCGTCAATGTTCAGATTGACTGCGTGGATGTTGTCAAGGAATCTAGAATTAAGGAGGGCTTTTCTGAGCAAGCGGCCATGTTTATGGCCAAAGCCAGGAGGGGGTCAACCTCCAGAGCATATAATTATAAAATCAACAGATTTGCAGAGTGGTGCTCAAAAAGATGTATTGATCCAATGGACTCATCTATTCAGGTAGTGGCTGATTTCCTCTATCACCTATATGATGCCTATAGCCTCAAGCATAACTCTATTGCTGGTTACAAATCAGCATTAATGACTGTTATCCCTTGCTTGGCTAATAGGGGGAGTGATGAAGTAAGTACATTAAATGTATTAATTAAAGGCATGGGCAATCTAAGACCAAGGAATCCTCCACTGATTCCGTCTTGGAGTTTATCTCTGGTGCTTCAGGTACTAGGAGATAAGCCTTTTGAATCACTTAGTTCCATTTCTATGAAAATGTTAACGCTTAAAACTGTATTTTTAATTGCTGCGGCCTCGGCAAGGCGTAGGAGTGAGATTCACGCCTTATCAGCCGAGGATGACCGTTTTGTGGTTACAGGGGAAGGCCTTAAGCTTCTACCTAGGATTAATTTCTTGGCTAAGAATCAGTCATTGAAATATCCAGGTCAACCTATTTTTTTGCCATCTTTAACTAGATATGATCCTAATTCTAAAGCATGGTGCCCCGTCCGGGCGCTGCTCCGGTACAAACAGCGTACTTCGGAGTGGCGTACCGACCTATCAGCGTTATGGTTGTCATATATTGAACCCCATGGCAGGGCGTCTAAGGACACCATTTCTAGGTGGATTGTGGAGTGTATTCAGTTTTGTCACAAATCCGCCACCGGGAGACAGGTTGATGTGGCCAAGGCTCACAGTGTCCGCGGTGTCGTGGCATCCACTGCCCTGTTTAGTGGGGTCCCTGTGGATGACATTATGTCCGTGGCTCAGTGGCACTGTGAGTCAAGTTTTACAGACCATTACCTCCGTGACACCTCTAACCCTCTCGCCTTGTCGATTTTGAAACATTAATCGCTTTTACATTTTGTGAGGAGTGCTTCCGCATTGCTTATATACTTCGCAATTTAGCGATGGTAACAACCACTTGTCGGGACTGCATCAGGCTTCTCTACTGGGATCATGATGACAGCTTCCAAGTTCAACACGGTCAGTCTTGTTCATGTGTTGTTCATTGTTACTTGTATTGTCACGTTACCCATTATTATTAATATGGTGATGGTTTATGTGGGAGGTGGTTCATCATAGAGAGTATACGAAAATGGAGCCTTTTCGTCTCTGTCCTATAGTACTTGGCACTAGTACGTAGAGAGCGTATAGGACATTGAGGTCATCTAGTCTTCCTCCCAGGAGGGTGGGGGGCGGGAGCGCATATGACATTCGGTCATCTCTCATGCATCGGTTGTGTTATCCGATGGTTTGTCAAATCTTGACTGTGTTCTCACACATTTAGGACGTCATAAGTGCCTTAAACGCGTGAAAGCGTATAGGGAAGAGCTGGTCTTTTGACCTCGCCTCCCTCCCGCCAGATTCACTTTCGAATTCTGGCAATATCAAAAGTATTAGGGAGGTAAGTATACTCTTGATGTGAAATAAACGAAATCAAGGATTTCTTTTTTCACGAGAGAGTTGATACTTACCTCCCTAGATACGGACCCGGCCTCTCCACCCCACAGAGGCTCGGTCTTCAGGCTCTTGGTAGTTGCATGTGTTAGCCAATAAATTAGTCAGAGGCAGTAGTAGTCGGCGCATGCGCGGTGGTGGGGCTGGCATCCGCCGGACTACCTCTGACTACCTGCCCAGTAGGGGCACCTAACTGTTTTTAATCTGAGTGTTTTATTGAGTGAAAGCCAATATTTAGCAATATCAAAAGTATTAGGGAGGTAAGTATCAACTCTCTCGTGAAAAAAGAAATCCTTGATTTCGTTTAATCTCCTCCGAAACCGTTTGGTGGAATGGGCCAACTTTGTTATGCGAGATAGACATATGATCAAGAATTGCAACATGACATCTTTATTTGGCTTTGTCTGTGGGGTTGCGAGACGGTAGAGTTAAAAAGTCAAAGTTTGTTAAAGGTCTGGATTTTTGTTTGTTCTAGAGTTAATAGTGTATTAGTATCATCACTACTCAACCTATGTTTTGAGTGTTGTGTCATAGTCAATGTAGTTACCATCATTCTCTCAGCTTTCATCTCTTCATTCATCTATTCACCCCTCCTCATCTTCCAGGTTATCATATTACACCTAAGTTATCTTGCTTACATGTACATATTATATGAATTCCTTGACATGTGAATATCAGCTTGTGTTTGATGAATGTCATAAAGCCAAAAATCTGGCTCCTGCTGGCTCAGCAAAGCCAACTAAGACAGGAAAATCTGTGCTGGAACTACAGAACAAGCTTCCCAAAGCCAGAGTTGTTTATGCTAGCGCAACTGGTGAGTGAACCGATTATTGTATATAACAAATATATATGAGGTCTTGGTAAGAAATTTCACAGATAGACTTCCAATAGGGAGTTGTGGAGAGCTAGCCAGCTTCTATTCATAATTAAAAAGGTTAAGATTTATAAAGTATGTTTACTTCATTGCAAAAACATGTAGTTTAGCATGAAACAGACTGATCACTGATGAACTATATATAACGGAGAAGTACATGTATATATTTTCTATTATATTATTAGCTCACCCGGGCAGAATGCCCAAGTGAGCTTAAGCCATGCCGACTGTCCGGCGCCTGCCTATCTACTTTTACTTTAACACGTATCTCCTAAAGTGCTTGGCGTATTTTAATCAAATTTGGATGGAAGAATCCTATGACGATATACTCTATAGTTCTATTCAGAAGTTTGATTGGTTGATTTTTTTCGCCGGCCATCTATGACTTTCCAAAAATGTTCACAAAGGCCGTAAATCAGTACTACTTAATCCTTTAACCCCCATATTAGCCAAGAATTGCCTTTCCAGTTGGTTTGAGAAATGTATAACCGAACCAGTCACTCCAGTGGTAAATTTTCAAAAATAGTCTTGGTCTGCAAATGGACAATTTCTATGAGAAAATTTAAATTTTCTTGAACAAATTCGAGTGTTAAATGGTTAATCAATGACTCGATTTCAATGCAATTTGGCTGGAACTATCTTATGGTGGTAGGATTCAACATCAAATGAGTTTTTGGAAAATTATCCGGAAATCCTTTAAAATGTATATCCTCCCAAACTGCTATGCGAAGTTTAATAAAATTTGAATGGAATGATCCTATCACGGTTTTCTCCAGTTTTACATGTACAACCTTTCAGAGTTCTGATTGGACTATTTTTTTCGTTGACCATCTTGGATTTTTCAAAAACTTTCTAGACAACTTTAAATCACTAATACTACTACCACTTGATTTCAGCGCAACTTGGGTGGAGCAATCCTAGGGAGATAAGCTTGTAGAAATCAAACAAAAATTTTAATTAGTAAATCTTTTTGGATGTGATCTTGGATTTTCTGAAAATTATGTATCATTTAACTGCAAATGGTTCAAATGCTAATGGTGCAGGTTAGCGTCACAGGCCCCTGGGCCTCTTATTATTATACAGAATCTGTGGCTCGCTGTCATTTTGGAAACTGAATCTGCAGATCCCTCTGCCAAAATTGATACACTTGTATAAATGCAACCCATGTATCATTGATGCTGTACAACTGTAACAGCTGGACATCTCCAAATGTAGTCCTAGATAAGCTTGACACATGCCATTGCAAATAACTTCAGTCTATTACCCAACATCACAGGCCTGAGAGCATAATCTCCAATGACGCATTATACACCATGCGCGATACGGTCCCAATGTCAGTGAGTGTCCCAGCAAAAATTAGCTATGTTTGGCTGCACAGATGGCCTTACAATTTTCTGTGCTCAGAGCCAACACCTACAAAGCCCCATGAGGATGCATCAACGGAGGATACACTGCACAGACTTGCTAAATGTGATACATACTGATCGGAAAGAGGCAGGACTTGCTACACTGAGAACCAGCTAAATGTGCTACATACTGATCTGAAAGAGACGGGACTTGCTACAGTGAGAACCGAGAACCAACAGGAGGACAAGAAACAGTCACCAAATAAGGACTAATTGAAGCAGCTGCAAGATGTTTCCAAACTACTGCAGGCTCAGAAAACATCATCATCATCATCATCGTCATAAACATTGTCATCATCATTATTATTCATCGTCATCATCATCATTGTCATCATCATCATCATCATGTGAATCATATATATAGACTAAATTTTAAAAGCAAACATTTTGCTTAGTATATATCCATTTGTAGGCCAAGAAAAGACTATTTTTGTCTCGCCTGCAAAGCAGGAAGCAAGACATATGTAGCACTTCCGATGGCGACGGTGTCAACAACGTTAAGTTTTTTGCGTTTAGCAAAACTTCTCAGCTTATATTTCATGATCAGTTAATCCTAGTGCAACTAAACTTGGCTATGTGGTTGCCTATACTGTTAGGAAGCGGCTTGATGAAAATGAGGTTTCTTTTTTTTCCAATGTGGCTTCTCAACTTATTTTTCAGTATTGGTTAATCCTATTGGAACTAATCTTGGATATATTGTTACTTATATTGATAGGAAGCAGCTTGCTGACACTGAAGTCACAATGTTGAAAGTCACGGTCATTCTGACCTTTACAAAACTGTCAACCTTTGTCATTTTTCAATGTTATGTTTTTAGGCTTAGAAAATCTTATCTGGTTGTATTTCGGGATTGCTTAACCCTAATGGAACACAACTTAAGCACATTGTTGCTTATAACAAGAGGATACAGGATAGTGACATGGAGGCCACCACTCCCCAGGTTAAAAGGCAAGGACATTCTGACCTGACCTCTGTTTTTTCAACTAAGCTTTTCTGCTTTGCAAATCATATATATTTATATTTCAGAATTACTTAATATTACCAGAACTAATCTTGGACACATGGTCCCCTATAAAATAAGGACGCTGCGTACTGATAGTGACATCACTAGATACAAGCTCACTGTCATCACAGCCTTGATATTTCACCTCCGTTTGTATTTCCAGCGTTAAGGGTTTTTGTGTACCTATATTTTAGGATTGCTTAATCATACTTGAACCAAACTTGGGCACATGGTTTCACATACCATACCGAGGAATGATGATAGTGAGATCATTAGGTCAAAGGTCAAGGCCATTTTAATATTGCTATTTGACATCTGCTTTTTCAACCTTAAGTTCTTCCATTCAGCAAATCAATTATATTTCAGGATTGGTTAATCTTATTGGAACTTATTTTGAATACATGGTTACTTATAATGTTAGGAAGTAGCATGATAACATGCAGGTTAAAGGTCAATGCCACTGTGACAAACAGGAGACAGGCGAGACATTTAATTTCGCGGAATTCTTGTTTTAAACATTGTCATTAAATTGAGTGGCTCATTTAGTGAACGACTCATTCCAGTATTAAATTTAAAAAGTCCACTCTTGGCATGAATATGGGCAATCATCAAGACTGCTGCAGATGCCATTTATGTCCCACTTAAACACTGATGGGTTAAAATCTTATATCCATCTATGCTATTTTATATACTAGGTGCAACTGAACCACGCAATATGGCTTACATGACGAGGCTTGGTCTCTGGGGTCCTGGTACACCATTCAAGGAGTTCAATGATTTCATTTCAGCAGTAGAAAAACGGTACAGTAATAAACAGAAAAGCTATAAGATGCCTATATTCTACTTTTGTGGCGTAAACTGTGAAGCAATTTTCACTATAATGGCACAATAAATCTTGTCATGTTCACTAGAATTTTGCCTCTTGAAACGCTAAAATCTTTATCGCAACTTTGGCGTGGTATGAAAACTTAAGAACAATTTGCCAAGTTCATATCAAATTTGATTTTATTAGCACTTGACAACCACTCAGGACTGTTTTCAGATAAAGCTGTGCATATTCACTGACGTTACCTTAATAAAACACTAAATTTGTAACTGACTGCATTTCTATATCATAACGTTAAAATTAATTCACATCAAATGAGACATATGAATACCTTTTGATGATACCTATGCTTGGGATTGTATTTCAGCAAAATCTTTTCAATGTTCACAAATGCCATTGCACAGTATTTCAACCCCCACCCCATCTTCCCTGCTAAATTGAAAAGACATCATAATTAATCTGGTTGTGAAAGATATGTAACGATTTTACCAATAAATAGTCTTTGTCTATTGTGAATTTATATTGGAGGCAGAGGTGATCTGCACCGTTTTTAGTTGCGACTCGCAACTGGTGCAAGTCAATCTTGTCATCTATCAGTAAGTTGATTGGTCCGTCGGTCAAATTTTTGACATTTCTGAGAGTTGTCTATGCCACAAGTATGTAATAGCGTATCACACTAGTTAAGCATGTATGCAATATTGTACAAGTTGAAAAACATGTGATTTATTTTGCTGGTTTCACCAGTATTAGCCGTGTATTATGTCTCTCAGTGTGCTATGGTGGAACTACTTTCATGGTTATATTTTATGCTTTCAGAGAGTATATAACTTGTTATATTGTTATTATTTTATCATTTTATATGATTTATAATTGTAACTGCGCACAATGTATACCGTGTAACACATTTATTTTATGTAGAGGTGTTGGTGCTATGGAGTTAGTTGCTATGGAGATGAAGTTACGAGGCATGTACATTGCTCGACAGCTCAGTTTCCACGGTGTCACTTTCAGAATTGATGAGATAGCCTTACCAAGAGATCTTGTCAAAGTCTATAATGAGTCTGTCAAATTGGTAAGTGGGCACGTACTGACCAATATCTTGAAAGTAATTTGCTGGCACGCTGTTGTTGCCATGAGAAGCATCATTTTCAGTTAAATTGTTTACACAATATTCAATTGAAAGCCGAGTGTCTCACAGAGAGTAAGGAATTTGTACAGCAATATCTTACCTGTATGTTTGAAAATATCTCTTTCCAGTGATTAGAACATGTATGTCATATAGGGAGTCAGTCAACTATGCCAAATTAGTTTATAAGTATTCACCTAAGTATAGAAATGGCTTCCTGTCATATTAATTTCAAAATATTCAACAGAACACATTGTATGTTATTAGGGGTGTAACGATTCGATGCATCGCGATTCTACTTCGAATAATACTTACCAGATGTACTATTATGATAATGTCTATTATCTAGTCTAGCTCAAAATAAACAATTAAAACTCCGCACTCTCCTGGTCCTGCCCACACTGTGTCCGGGAATTACCATAGCCCAAGGTACCGAGTCAATTCCCAATCACAGTCAGATTCGTCTATTTTGCGACTTTGTTAAGTCACGTTTTTTATAGCTCGTAAATTTTCAATTTGACTTCGCTTCAAGCGTTGTTTAGAGTGCGTCAGCTATGACATCATGGAGGATAACGGGAAATCATCACAGGGGCAGGTTGTATCAATCTAGAATTTATACATTCATGCCATAATGACTGTTTGAAATTTCCTTAAATTGGCACATTATTCTAAAATGGTAGCCATTGTTGGAGTCACCCGGTTCCCATTAGCTTATTAGTGTTAATCCGGGTACTCGGTTCTTTCTCTCTGCGACTCGGTTCCTTCTAAGATGGATGCGTTCTTAGCCAATATGGCGGCGCCCATGATGTTTATTCCGCTTGGCTTCGCGTATCTATGCACTCTATTTATGCCGATTTGTAGGTCTCGCTTCATTGTCGAGGGTGTTTGTAGCGATCGGCGTTTAAATTCTTGGCTGTTTTAACGTTAGTTAACTTCCAAGTTGTGTTTTTAATTTTCACTTAAAAAGTTTCAAATATTTCCTGCCTAAGGCTTGATTATCATTAATTTGAGAGAAAGTTAATGTTTTCCTAGTAATTCAATTTTACTATCAAGTCTATTGTGCGTATTGCTCGTCATCAGTCATGTGCACCGTTTTAATTCTTCTTTGTGTTCGCAGAGAGCCAAGAACCAGGACACGCTCTGTCAAAAGTGCAACAGGTTCATGAAGCGTAAGTACTCTGGTCATCACTGTGTAGCTTGCGCAAAGTGTAAAGTGGGAAGCCCATGTGATGTGTGCGCCAAGTGGTCGTCAGAGATGGTGGCAGAATTTGATCGTGATCGACGTGCGCGCTTGGAGAGGATCGCGAAGGACAAGGCGGCTAAGCTGTATCAGGCATCTGAAAGGACTGGAAGGTCGTCTGAATGACCGTATGGATTCAGCGCTGGGCGTATGAGCGGCCCAGTTCAAGGCTATGTTCGAGTCTTTCCAGTCCACGGTCCCGTCGATGCAGGCTGGTGCAAGGCAACCTTTAGGTGGTCCGGCTAGTTCTGCGGAGGGACAAGCACCTGCCCCTTCTCTGTCCTTGGCTCAAGAGCCGACGGTGGAGGAGGAAGATCTACTTATGGAAGAATCCGGCATGCCGGATATTTTGATGACGGCTATGCCCAGTACTTCCCAGGGGTCTCCCTCGGGGTTTGTACGGGTTTGCCAAGCGGATGGTGATGTCGACGTTCCGTCGGGCATCTTCCATCCGGGTTTTGTGCAACCTGAGGTGTCGGTGGAGCCGTGTTTTGCGGTTCCTACCGGCATCCTGGCGGCGTTAGGTGCGGCTCCTATCGGAATGCCGATGCCTGCCATAGGCAAAGTGGTCGTGGTCCCGCCTCCCGTGCTGGAGCCGATGGACTGCGGAGAATCCGTGTCCGGCGATTCGTTGGACACCGGTGCCGCTGGTAGTCGGGCTATGGATGCGCTCTATGTTGGTAGAGGTGCGTCCCATAGCTCTCAGCATGGATCGTCAGTGGACTTCTCATCCAAGGGAGAGAGGGAAGATGAAAACGGAAGTTCATTAATGGACGAATCCGTTTTTTGCACCGAACCTGAATGGGTGCAGGCCCTTGGCTGGATGTCCGACCATCTCAGTTTGGCATCTGATCTTGGATCTCAGCGCGATCCGACGATGGAACGGATGTCAGAGCGAGCGGCTAGCGCTCTGTCAAGTGGCTCTTCTGCCATGCCGACACTCCCGTTGGACACGCAGACTTCCGACATGTTGAAAGTTGCGGCATACCGTCTGGTTCAGCCGGAGCATGCACTGCCCAAAGCCCCGAAGGGAATAAGGAGTAGGGTCCATTTTCCGGAGCAGGTCTACCATCTGTATGCCCGGGTTCCACGGCTTTCCGTCGGGGAGCGAGATGCGCTGAACAGGCCGTTGGCTGGGAAATCTAAGGGGCATTCTCGTCCTTTAGTTTCCCAAGCCAATAAAGATCCGTTTAATGAGCGGTGAAAACGGAAGTTCATTAATGGACGAATCCGTTTTTTGCACCGAACCTGAATGGGTGCAGGCCCTTGGCTGGCTGTCCGACCATCTCAGTTTGGCATCTGATCTTGGATCTCAGCACGATCCGGCGATGGAACGGATGTCAGAGCGAGCGGCTAGCGCTCTGTCAAGTGGCTCTTCTGCCATGCCGACACTCCCGTTGGACACGCAGACTTCCGACATGTTGAAAGTTGAGGCATACCGTCTGGTTCAGCCGGAGTATGCACTGCCCAAAGCCCCGAAGGGGATAAGGAGTAGGGTCCATTTTCCGGAGCAGGTCTACCATCAGTATGCCCGGGTTCCACGGCTTTCCGTCGGGGAGCGAGATGCGCTGAACAGGCCGTTGGCTGGGAAATCTAAGGGGCATTCTCGGCCTTTAGTTTCCAAAGCCAATAAAGATCCGTTTAATGAGCTGACGCTCATTGAAGATGCGGCGAGGGCAGCCATGGCTGCGCTCTCGCATGGATGTACTGTCCTGCAGGGTATGCTGACCTTGACGGCGGAAGGTGGGCAGGTGCCAGAGGCTGCTCCCGGAATTATTCGGGACTCCATGCGCCTGTCTCAAGATTGCCTGGCCAGGGTTATCACCAGGACATTGGCAGAGCGACGGAGAATGGTTCTCGATTGTGTAGAACCAGGACCGGAGATGAGGGCTGCGTTGTCTTCTGCGCCTTTCATCGGTCCAGGCTTGTTCGGCGGCTCGGCACGACAAGCTCTTTCCAAGGTCGCGTCAATGGTTGCAGAGCAGGAAGTAGTCGGCAAGTCGTGGAAGTCGACTAAGAGGACACAGCCGCAGCAGTCCTACAAGCAACATCGCCAGGAGCAGGAGAGGCAGCGTCCAAGATCGCCCTTCCGTCCTTCTGGCCGTGATGCCCATCGGCCATCCGGCTCTCAAGGACCTGGCCGTTCATCTTCGTACAAGTCCTCTAATAAGAGGCCGTATGAAGATGACAGGAGGGGTGGCGGTTTGGGCTGCGGCGGTTACCGTAAGGATAACCGTGGCGGCGGTTCCGAACCGTCATATTCCAAGACGCCGCGGGGCGGCTGTGGAGGTCGGTCCTGACGGGCTTCCGGCGGAACCAGTTCCGGTGACGCCAGGAACGAATGGAGTCGAGAATCTTCACCCAAGCGATTTAGCGTCTTCACGTGCAATCTTGACCGCCAGCTGTGTGCAGATTCCTTCCGTCGGAGGCAGACTTCAACTGTTCTTAAGCCAATGGGAACAGGTCATGCGAAATTGTTTAGTCTGTCAGTGGATAAGAAACGGCTACGAACCAGACTGGCTCATCCATCAATCGTTAGTTCCGTTAACATCGACTCCAA
This sequence comes from Chaetoderma sp. LZ-2023a, assembly GCA_034401795.1. Lineage (NCBI taxonomy): Eukaryota > Metazoa > Mollusca > Caudofoveata > Chaetodermatida > Chaetodermatidae > Chaetoderma > Chaetoderma sp. LZ-2023a. Next base: position 14,795,988 of record CM067370.1, read on the forward strand.
GGGAATCCAATCGTCTAGATGCCATTTGCTCAGAAATAGAATCTCTTTATCAGAAGAATGCGATTCATCTAGTCCGCAATCAGTCATCTGTAGGCTTCTATTCGATGATGTTCCTCGTTCCGAAACGTACCGGAGGATGGAGACCAATTCTCAATCTCAAACCGTTGAACAAATTTATTCTTTCTCCCAAATTTCAGGTGGAGACTGTAGCAGCGGTAATGACAGGGCTGAGAAAAGGCATGTGGGCAGTGTCGATAGATCTGAAGGATGCTTATTTTCATATTCCAATGTCAATTCCTTTTCAGAAATACCTTCGCTTTGCATTCCAAGACAATGTTTGGGAATTCAATGCGCTTCCGTTCGGCGGTGGCATTAGCACTTCGAAAATCTGAAAACTTAATCTGAGACAAGATTGTCCTAGTAAGGACAGACAACTCAACAACCGCCAAGACGGGACGAGATCACCAGAGTTGTGTATGATGATTTGGAACCTTCTGCTGTGGTGCCAAGAGAGGAATTTTATTCTTCGGGCAGCACACATTCCAGGAAGATTGAACATCCTAGCGGATGCTCTCAGTCGAAGGACGGTTTGTCGTCCGACGGAATGGCAGCTCAACCAGTCGGTAGCGGAGGTTCTGTTCAAACATTGGGGCAAGCCAAATGTGGACCTGTATGCGATGAAACAAAACGCAAAGATGGTCACTTATGTGTCACCGATCCCGGACCCGCTAGCGGTAGACGCTCAGGCTATAAGTTGGAAGGGAATGTACGCATATGCGTATCCTCCAACGATTCTCATCCCAAAAGTTCTGGCAAAGATAAGAGAGGGAATGTGCCAAGTGCTACTGATCGCCCCTTATTGGCCAGGCCAATCATGGTTTACGGATCTGTTGGACCTTCTGGTCTGCGATCCAATCCCTCTTCCAGACAGAAGAGATCTAATCTCTCAGAACAAGGGTCTGTACCTTCACGACAGACCGGAAATGTTCGAATTGACTGCATGGATGTTATCAAGCAGCGTGCAGTTGAGGGTGGCTTTTCTGAGCCAGCAGCGAAGTTTGTTGCTTCAGCCAGAAGAGGTTCAACCACGAAAACATATAATTATAGAATCAACAAATTTGCAGAGTGGTGTAAGGGAAGAGATATCAATCCCTTTTCTGCATCTGTTCAACATGTAGCAGATTTTATCTGTCATTTATACGAGGATGACAATCTTGTACCTTCAACCCTAGCAGCATATAAGTCTGCATTAGCTTCAGTCATTCCCAGTCTGGCCGTTGAAGGAGTGGAAAATGACACTTTGAATGAAGTTATTAAAGGAATGAGCAATCTGCGACCTAGACAGCCAATTCCTATCCCAGCATGGAATCTATCTCTTGTTCTACAGGTTTTGGTGCATGCTCCCTTTGAACCAATTAGATCTATAAACATTAAACTGTTAACTATTAAATCAGTTCTCTTGGTTGCAGCAGCGTCGGCGAGAAGGAGAAGCGAAATTCATGCGCTTTCTGCTGAACAAGACCGTTTTGTCGTCACGGGTGAAGGTTTAAGACTACTTCCACGTCTTTGTTTCCTGGCAAAGAATCAGTCACTTAAATATCCAGGACAGCCGATCAATTTGCCAAGTTTAACTAGACATGACCCAAACTCTTCTGCTTGGTGTCCTGCCAGATGTCTGAAAATGTAGAAGAAACGTACTGAGGAGTGGAGAGATGACCCGAAATCTCTGTGGTTATGTCTCAAAGCTCCTCATTTACGCGCCTCGAAAGATACTATTTCTCGTTGGATAGTCGACGCTATTCAGATGTCGCACAAAATCGCTACAGGAAAGCAGATTGATCGTGCGAATGCCCATCAGGTCCGAGCACTAGCAGCAGCATCGGCCCTTTATAAGGGTGTCTCATTAGAGGAGGTGATGTCTGTAGCACAATGGCATGCCGAGTCGTCATTCACTGATTTCTACCTTCGCGACATCTCCAGCGCACTTAATCCGGTAACCGTCGCCAATTTATCGAATCTAAACTAAGCCACATCCGACCACTATTTCGCACACATCAGAAAGTCTTCCACATACACTGAACAATGGCTATGCACATGACTTGAGTACGACCGTGGATTGGGCCGAGCTCCTGTGATGAACAAGAAAAGATCAAGCACTCAAAATGGTGAGTGTTTACATTAACTAAGTGACTATAAATATAATTTACTTACAGTCGAAATACCAGACTGCTTAGGTAAATAAATAGTCTGGTACAAGAGTATGCTTATCCTCTCAAACAGACATTAGACTCATTCCAATTTGAAAATCTAATCGATATACTGATATTTTTTCAAAATTAGAAGTTGTAGTAGCTTCTTTGCACTCTACTGGACTGCCCTAGCTGAGACTTGGGGCTGACACGTGTCTGGTGGGTGTTTCATCACCATTGACAGCCCTCTGAATTTTGTGCGGACGAAAGAGGGGGGGGGGGGGGGAGCGCGGTCTAGACCATGGAAGTTTAGCACTCTATGAGTCAGATGGCAGAACCCAAGCGTATGCCAGGGTTCTAGTCTCTTCACAACCTTCTCTGTTGGATGGTAGATGAGTGCTGGTTCGAGCCGCACCTCCTCCCAGCGGTATTTCTTGGCTGTTGTAATCCGGAGTTTATCATAATAGTACATCTGGTAAGTATTATTCGAAGTAGAATCAAAAAAGCATCCGCTTTTGTTTCTACGAGAATTCTTAATACTTACCAGATGTACTATGGCCCTCCCTCAGCCGCCCCGCTGAGGTGAGGCTGAGCTGCTTTCACTGTTTGTCAAGGCAAATAGAAGACGAATTTGACTGTGATTGGGAATTGACTCGGTACCTGCGGCTATGGTAATTCCCGGACACAGTGTGGGCAGGACCAGGAGAGTGTGGCGTTTTAATTGTTTATTTTGAGCTAGACTAGATAATAGACATTATCATAATAGTACATCTGGTAAGTATTAAGAATTCTCGTAGAAACAAAAGCGGATGCTTTTTTGATACACATGCGAACAATACGATTTTTGATATATTTTTTCCCGTAGAGATCTGCCAACGATACAGTGAGCACGGCAGTTACAGTACAGCTCAGAATTAAGTTAACAAAAACGCAAAATGAAAAAAACAGGACGAGGTCGAAATGCCAGATGATGCCGTGTCATACATGTATTAATTAAGAACAGGATAAGCCTAAACGCGCCAAAACACATCCCATTGTTTTTCTAAAACGTAGTCGTATGTTTCTCTGGCTCGCCGATAATACTATTCTCGATATATAATGTAGACAGGGATTGAAATGAAAATAGTGCTAAAATCGGCGGTAGTCATACGTGTATGTTTGTCTATCGTGAAAAATAATCCTTGTCAAATCTCGCAAGTCGGCATGTTCCGCTGCGCTGGACGTTTAAAGAAAGTAAATGCGAAAGCAACGGAATGAGAACACTGGAAAGAATCGCGGGCCTAATATTGCCGGTAAAATGTTAGACAAAACTACAAAATAGATCCATCACGATCAACTGTGGATGTTTCTCAAGCTTCCTTTTGTCTTCATTGTAAGGTTTTATTCACAATAATATGTACCTGTCACCAGCGACAGGTAGATATTAGAAAATATTGCTTGGAAATGCCGCCTTTTAATGGTCATAAGCAGTCTATAGCAATACAGGTCTGTAAATTTAATAGATGGAGCTAGCATACATCTCGTAGTTTCGTACAAATACAATGCGCAATCACCAACAACGGGAATACATTTGTGCATAAGTACATTATGTAAGCCATTGCAAAATCTCATCGCACACATTAATTTCAACAAATAAACTTCACAATTCTTTTTTATTCCCGATACGAAACTAATTCAATAGAAAATCGTGAAAATATTTATTTCCTTTATCGCCGTTCGTGAACAATATTCTGAAACTATTCTAGACTGCCACAGCGAGAAGAGTTTAGCAGAAAACTGAATTAATCAATTGAATATTTTGCAACTAATTTGCCGGTTAAGCTTCTGTAATTTTGGGTGAGTATTCTGAAACCAGAAATCTGAATTAATCACTATTGAATATTTTGCAACTAATTTGCCAAGTAGTCATTGCTGCCTCGGTCAGCAATGACTTCCTGTCAAATTAGTGGCAAAATATTCAGCAGATTAAGCCAGATTTCTGGTAGTGGTAGAAATCTTCTTACCAGCATTGCCATTACACTTACTTGGTGTGACACTGTCACACTGCTACAAGTACAAGTGCTATAATATTGATGCCTTGCAGAAGTTTGAGGGGGATTATTACTGAATAACTGATTAGTGAATTTTGAATGTATTCTCAATTAAAGTTTATTAAACCGGATTAAGATTTTTATAAATGTGCTATTTATTATTTAGCTATTCATTAACCATACTACATAGCAAAGAAATTATTATTTACTGTAAACCAAGACAATCATTCCAGCATGATTTCAGTGCTACCCAGTACTGGCCAGTAGTAAGTTTTCAAATTCCAAAATATTCGTCCAGTGGTCATTAGTCTCATTACAGCAGGGTTCCAGTCTCAATAACATCCTTTTCACTTCAAGAGTATACTTACCTCCCTAATACTTTTGATATTGCTAAATATTGGCTTTCACTCAATAAACACTCAGATTTAAAACAGTTAGGTGCCCCTACTGGGCAGGGAGTCAGAGCGTAGTCTGGCGGATGCCAGCCCCACCACCGCGCATGCGCAGACTAGCACTTCCTCTTTGCTAGATTATTGGCAAAGAGAACACACATGTTTTTTTTAATCATAAGCTTTTCTTACTCTTAAACTGTTTAATTGGTGTTATTTTGGAGTGTTAGTGTCTGATTTGGATGGCGGGAGGATACACTTCGCCACAGAAGGACTTAGGACCTTTAAATCAGGTGACTTCTAGTAAAATTAGCGAGTTTTCTTCCCGGTGTATTGTGTTTCCGGGACTCGCGTTTACCGTGATAAGCGCCTTGGTTAGTTGGTTTATGTCAACTCGGTGCTACCTAGGACTAATTTCTCTTTCTGTTTATGTCCACAGGTCTGTATGACGCTAGGTGGTGACATCACGGAAGCAGAGAGTTAGTTTTCTCTCCACCATGGTTCCATTTCCTACTAACACTGTTAGGTTATCTAACCAAATGAAAAATTATGTCCAGTGAGTTGGAGGCCTAGTATAAAGGTCTTCTCACTTTGCCCTCTTGATCCAATTCCTTCCCCATGAGGTGGAGAGAGTTAAGAGGCGTGCAGATGGTGGAGTTCTCCGGTTCGTCACGTTGGATGGTTTGTCTATACAAAGTGTCAGGTATCTAGTTATTGATAATGTGGTAATGTTAATTATTGTAAACAAACAAAGGGAGATAATTAACATTTTTGCCAGAAAAGAGTTATCTATATGTATCTGATGGTTGTGTAGTCGACTTATCCATTCAGCATACAATTCGTCCTTGCACTTGGATGTTTTGTTGGGATCGAATTTTTTCCTGTCACGGGATTAATGACGTCATAATCAGCCTGGCTATGTATTTATCAGCAATTCAAGCGCTATGCTGGTTTCTGATGTATTTTGATCTTTATGATCGTTTTCCTTCTCTTTGAGTTGGATTGAGTTTCTAAGCTTAACTAGTTGCTCATACTCCTTGTCCTTTGCCCTGTTTCAGGGACCGGGTTGCGCGTCCTGTGGACGTTTTCTTCATCAAAAGTTCTGGCCTCATCTGTGCTATCTATGTAGCCCTTGTGGTCCCTTGGTTAATTGTGACATATGTAAGCACTGGGGGGGCGAGTTAATGTCCGAATTCTTGTGCTGCTTACAGGCGACGGACAAGGTGGTAGAGGAGGAGAAGAAGAAGAAGTGGAAACGAGAGGTTGTAAGTAGGAAGGGTAAGGGGAAGGTCTCGTCCGCGGTGGATATGGAGGCCTTCCGGACCGAGATGTTGGGAGAGATGAAGAGGACAATAAAGGATTTGGTTCCAGGGTTGCTTCGTGGCATGCTTCCTGGACCAAATCCTTTACTGTCCTCATCATCGGCTTCGGAGCAGGTAATCCCCGCCTCTGGATCGGTTTTCCTTAGACCGCTTCCGTTGTTCGACGATTCAGAGGTGGCCCCATTAGAGGGGGCGTTCCACGACCCTGGCAGCAGGCTTATTGCCGCGCCGATAGGGGACCGTGGACGGTTGTCGCTGGAACCCGCGGGCTGCTTATCAGTCCAGGGGTATCCGCACGACCGCGGTGGCCAGTACCTCCTATGGCACCGTTCCTGGTCAGCCCGGGTTAGCTCTCTTTGCTGACCCGGGGTCTAATCTTTCTGACCAGGGTGATGAGGATTACCTGCTAGGGTCGCCGTCTGACGACGTGGACATGGATGAAGACGTTTGTGCACCCCTCGCGGGGAATGCAGGCGCCTTATTCCACGGTTTTACTCACCCTGGAGTAGAGTCCGCGGCTCAGGTGGTGGCCCAGGGCACTGCTGATGGCCAGCGGTACCGCATACCTCGGCTTGCCGAGGGTGTTGCTGGTGCTGGCCGGGCCCGTGGTGGCGATATATATACCCCGCGCTATGCCACGGTGCCTGCTCCTGGTCAAACCAGTGATATTCTCATGCCGGTGCTGTCAGGCCCGCATGTTTTCCCTGGCTTGCCAGGTGTATCAGCGTACCCGCCGTCAAGCTCTACTGCTTGCGCTCAGGAGGAAGACGACGGACCCCGTCTTGTAGAGCGCTCGCAGTTAGCCACGGAGGAGGATTGGTATGACGCTTGCCAGTGGCTGGTGAGCGTTAGGCCTGATCTGCCCGTGGAGCAGTCGACTAGCCAGCGTGTTCACACGCCGTGGTTAGCTGGGAAACCGACTGCTAACGCTATGCCTTCTCTGCCGCTGGCGGAGCATGTCGTTGACATGTTCAAGGCGGCGGAGACGTCCATTAACTCGAGTGGACGTCTCGCGAAGGCCCCTCGCGAGGTGGCCAGGCGTTGTCGCATCGTGCCCCTGGATTACCAGCGGTACGGTGTGGTACCCAAGCCCGGCGTGGATGACCGCGCGGCTTTGGGTGAGGATGCGCGGCCAGGCTCCCGTTCTGACACGGGGGTCTTGTGCTCGAACGCGTTGCGTTCGGCGAATACCGCGTTGCGTGATGCGGAGGAGAGTGGGAGGGCTTCGATTGCCGCTCTGTCCCACGTCTCCCAGCTGTTACAGGGGTTAGTAACGGCATCCGCATCGCGCCAGCCAAGCCCGGTTACGGTCCAGCGAGCCATCCAGGATGGTATTAACCTGGCGCTGGACTGTATGACTCGGGCGGTGACCAGGAGTGTCCGGGCAAGACGCACGTTTGCCCTGGACAATCTGTGCCTGTCTCAGGACCTGTACAATAGGCTACTCCGTACGCCTCTGACGGGTCCTGGTCTTTTTGGAGGTGAGGGATGTCGCCACCTCCAGGAGACGGTCACCCTGGTGAATAACCAGAGGGCGCTGCGCGAGCAGTTTGAAGTGCTGCGTCGTGCTAACGTTCGTGCCGCGGCCCCTGCGTATCGTCCCCTGCTGGCTCGAGGTGGTGCTGGCCAAGTCAGAGGCCAGCCACCGTCGCAGCGTCGGCCTCGGCCGCGTGCGATTCGGCCAGCAGCGAGGGGGGCGCAGGTTCCTCAGGCGCCGTCCGCCAGGCAACCGCGGGGCGGGGCGGGGCGCGCGAGGATCTGGGCGTGGTTATCGGTCCTGACAGGACGCTTACCGCGGTAAGAACCACTCCGGTGTGTATGGCAACGGAGACAGTGCCGCTCTTGCATGCCTTGTGTCCACCGCGGTCCCTAGGTGGACCGGTGGGAGGCCGGCTAGCCGACCACATGCAAGAGTGGGAACGGTTAACTCAGGACCGTTTAGTCTTGCGATGGCTTTCCGTCGGGTATCATCCAGAGTGGATGACAGGCCCGCCGTCGCGACTGTCTCTAGTGCCAGTCTGGACTCCCATTCCGAGAGATCCAGAGCAAAGGTTGTGTATCGAGGAGGAGATAAATTCCCTCGTACAAAAAGGAGCTATTCAGCCGGCACAAAGGTGTCCGGGCTTCTATTCAACCCTGTTCTTAGTAACAAAACGCACCGGAGGGTGGAGACCGATTCTCAACCTCAAGCCACTGAACAAGTTCATCGAGACGCCCAGTTTCAAGATGGAAACGGTGCGCTCGGTGTTGGCGGGGTTGGAGAGGGGGATGTGGACGGCGTCGATAGATTTGAAGGACGCTTATTTCCACATCCCCATCCACGGGAGTTTCTGTCGCTTCCTGAGATTTGCATTCCAGGGCAGACAGTGGGAATTCAGGGTGTTGCCCTTCGGAATTTCCACGGCTCCTCGGGTTTTCACCCGTGTGGTTCTTGCGATCACAGCATACCTCCGCAGGAGAAGCATAGCAGTCCACACGTACATAGACGACTGGCTGTTGAAGGCGCACACCCGGGAAAGTTTGTCGGCCAATCTGGAGATTGTTTTGAAAACTCTCACAGACTTAGGCTGGATGATCAATTTCCCAAAATCAGAGCTGACTCCATCCCAGAAGTTTGTTTACCTGGGGATGTTCTTCGATCTAGAGACAGGATATGTTTATCCTACTCAGGAGAGAGTTCAGAAACTCATCTCATTAATTCAGTCAGTGTGCGACAGTCGTCATGTCCTGGCACGGGTTTACTTGAGAATGCTGGGGTTGATGGTTTCGTTGGAACCAGTCATTCCTCAGGCCGCCTTACGCAGGCGGCCGATCCAGTTATTTCTCATGACACAATGGACCCAGAGTACAGGTTCGCTGGACTCGAATGTGTCAGTGTTGGCGCCTCTCATTCACCACCTGCAATGGTGGTTGAATACAGAGAATCTCTTGCCGGGGGTTTTGCTAACCCCTCCCCACCCTCAGGTGACTGTGTATACAGATGCATCGATGGAGGGCTGGGGAGCTTGCCTGGAAGAATCCACGATATCAGGGCTTTGGAATCTGGAACAGTCAAAGGAACATATAAATCTACTGGAGCTAAAAGCAGTAGTCCTGGGCCTGGAACATTTCTTACAGAAAGTTCAGGGCAAGATTGTTCTTATTCGTTCAGACAACTCAACAGTTGTGACTTACATAAACCGCCAGGGCGGAACGAAGTCGCCCAGTCTCTGTATGATGACATGGAAACTGCTTTGTTGGTGTCTGGATCACCAGATTACCTTGAAAGCAGTTCATATTCCGGGAAGGTTAAACCTGCTAGCAGACTCATTGAGCCGAAGGATGAGTGTTTTACCCACGGAATGGCAACTAAATCAATGTGTGGCGGATCGTCTGTTCGACCATTGGGGGAAACCCAACATCGATTTGTTCGCAACGAAGAAGAATGCGAAGATGACGACGTACGTCTCTCCGATTCCGGATCCAAGCGCTTTCGCAACAGATGCGTTAGCTATCAGCTGGGGGAGAATGTATGCATACGCATTCCCTCCAGCAATCCTGATTCCAAAAATTCTTCAGAAAATCAGACAAGAGGAATGCCAAGTGCTTCTGATCGCCCCGGATTGGCCAAGCCGATCATGGTATACGGATCTGCTGGACCTTCTGGTCTGCAATCCGGTTCCTCTGCCTCTGATGGACGATATTATCTTCCAGGGCAAGGCCCTTCACAACAATCCGTCAATGTTCAGATTGACTGCGTGGATGTTGTCAAGGAATCTAGAATTAAGGAGGGCTTTTCTGAGCAAGCAGCCATGTTTATGGCCAAAGCCAGGAGGGGGTCAACCTCCAGAGCATATAATTATAAAATCAACAGATTTGCAGAATGGTGCTCAAAAAGATGTATTGATCCAATGGATTCATCTATTCAAGTAGTAGCTGATTTCCTCTGTCACCTCTATGATGCCTATAGCCTCAAGCCTAACTCTATTGCTGGTTATAAATCAGCATTAATGTCTGTTATTCCTTGCTTGGCTAAGAGGGGAAGTGATGAAGTAAATACATTAAATGTATTAATTAAAGGCATGGGCAATCTAAGACCAAGGAATCCTCTACTGATTCCGTCTTGGAGTTTATCTCTGGTGCTTCAGGTACTAGGAGATAAGCCTTTTGAATCACTTAGTTCCATTTCTATGAAAATGTTAACGCTTAAAACTGTATTTTTAATTGCTGCGGCCTCGGCTAGGCGTAGGAGTGAAATTCATGCCTTATCAGCCGAGGATGACCGTTTTGTGGTTTCAGGGGAAGGCCTTAAGCTGCTACCTAGGGTTAATTTCTTGGCTAAGAATCAGTCGTTGAAATATCCAGGTCAACCTATTATTTTGCCTGCTTTAACTAGATATGATCCTAATTCTAAAGCATGGTGTCCCGTCCGGGCGCTGCGCCGGTACAAACAACGTACGGCGGAGTGGCGCACCGACCAGTCAGCGTTATGGTTGTCATATATTGAACCCCATGGCAGGGCTTCTAAGGACACCATTTCCAGGTGAATTGTGGAATGCATTCAGTTTTGCCATAAATCCGCCACCGGGAAGCAGGTTGACGTGGCCAAGGCTCACAGTGTCCGCGGCGTAGTGACATCCACGGCCCTATTTAATGGGGTCCCTGTGGATGATATTATGTCGGTGGCTCAGTGGCACTGTGAGTCAAGTTTTACAGACCATTATCTCCGTGACACCTCTAATCCTCTCGCCTTGTCGATTTTGAAAAAATAACTCGGTTTATATTTTTTGAGGAGGTTTTTCCTCATTACTTATATATTTCACAATTAATTTATGGAAACACCCACTTTTTTGGGCCTGCATCAGTCTTTACCAATGGGAAGATGATGTCAGCAGCCATTTTCAACAAGGTCAGTCTTGTTCATGTGTTGTCCGTTGTTGATTGTATTGTCACGATTACCCGTTATTAATAATGGTGATGGTTTGTGTATTTGTGTGGTTCATTGTTGAGAGTTACGAAAATGGAGCTTTTTCGTCTCTGTCCTGTAGTACATGGCACTTGTACGTAGAGAGCGTATAGGACATTGAGGTCAGGCGACTCTTCCTCCCAGGAAGGAGGGGGGGGGGAGCGCATATGACATCGGTCATCTCTCATACATCGGTAGTGTTATCCGATGGTTAGTCAAATCCTGACTGTTTTTTCTTACAGTTTCAGAAGTTTAAGTGCCTTAAACGCAGAAAAGCGTATAGGGATGAGCTGGTCTTTTGACCTCGCCTCCCTCCCGCCAGATTCACTTTCGAATTCTGGCAATATCAAAAGTATTAGGGAGGTAAGTATACTCTTGAAGTGAAATAAACGAAATCTAGGATTTCTTTTTTCACGAGAGAGTTGATACTTACCTCCCTAGATACGGACCCGGCCTCTCCACCCCACAGAGGCTCGGTCTTCAGGCTCTTAATAGTTGCATGTGTGTCAGCCAATAATCTAGTCAGAGGAAGTGCTAGTCTGCGCATGCGCGGTGGTGGGGCTGGCATCCGCCAGACTACGCTCTGACTCCCTGCCCAGTAGGGGCACCTAACTGTTTTAAATCTGAGTGTTTATTGAGTGAAAGCCAATATTTAGCAATATCAAAAGTATTAGGGAGGTAAGTATCAACTCTCTCGTGAAAAAAGAAATCCTAGATTTCGTTTATTTCAAGACAGTCATACAACCGAGCAGAAGCAGTTGAATATTTTGAATGTAATTTGAGTGCTTCTTCTTCTTCTGCGTTCCATGGCTGTGTTTAGACGTCTAGTCCGGTGGTGCCGACAAAGAGGCTGGTCAGCTTCAGGTCGTCACAGGATAATTTGAGTGCAAAGCTTTGTGCTAAAATGTCTGAGATTTAATGAATTTTTTTTTTTAAGATTCTGTATTCTGCAATAATAAAAATGACATGTATCGATACGTATCGTTATCATGAGAACCGTATCAAGAATCGTGTCATATCATCAGCTAGGCATATCGTTACACCCCTATATGTTATGCATCATAAAGAATTTGCGTTTTCATGTATTTGTCATTGAAAGTCTTAAATGATGAATGATGAGTGTTTTCATGCCATTTGTGTCATAATAAGCTAATGTTGTCTGATTAATGGAACATGCGCTATATAATGGACCAGTCAAACTGATCTGTGTAATATTTGTTTTTACGTCTGAAGGCAAATTACTGTGGAATATGTCAAGAGCCTAGATGCAAAACGTGATAAATGCCAATTCTATAACCCATAGTCATGGTATGGTTTGCGCGATTTTTGCTTTGAAATATCGCGATCGATTTTATTTAAAAAATCACGGTTTTCGATTAAATCGTAGGTCCAAATTCCCAAAAAGTATAAACCGGGGTCAAAACTTGGACTTGGAATTTCTAGAAGAAGTTGAAATAAATGACACAAAAATAGCACAAAATTAGAACACAATTTCATGCGACAAATTCTTAGCATCCTACGTCTATGCTTAATGTATACCTTATATCCATGATCGCGGGAATGAAATTATTAATTGGGACCGCCTAAATATTGCGCATAGTTTAATAAACATCGTTTATTTCATCAAAATTTGACAAAATATCGTTGAGTAAAAATATAAATCCCGCTTCCGCTTATAGCCTCCCTTTGCAGGACGAGTATTAGTACCTGGGGAGATACTGCGCAATCCATATACATAGGACGGTAGCTTTGAGTAGCTACGATAGTAATGGCGTAAACTTGTCCTATGCTGCAGTTTATAGTTGCTTTCAGGATGTACGATTTACATTTAAGAGTAATCAACAGAACGCACAGTTCAAAATACAACAATCTGGAATGCTGTTGCATTATTTTCTTTAATTAGGCATGACAACCGAATCAAAAAGGAAAGATTAGTACACCGCCTGAAATTGCTAAAAGAATTAAAAAGAATTATGTTCAGTGATTATTGCCTAACAGTCTGCAACTAAGTATATACTTGGTATTTCACAACAGACTGCAGCGACAGAAAGAAAATTATATGGCGATTCAACAGAGTAACTAGCTGATTTCTCAATGACAAAGGTGTTACCTCGCTATTGTTAGCTGGTTTACCATAGAGCTTTGTGTTTTGATTAGGACTTAGTGAACACATGTGTGAAGCGATCACGAAAAAGCACAATGGATACATGCGCGAATGGATTATAACTGTACTTTTACTGCTGAATGATGAGTTTTAAAATCTTATAGTCTGCTCAATTTTTTCACGATTTTTCAATTTTTTTCAATTACATCATAGAAAATCGTAATTTTTTTTCAAACTCGTGATTTTCGAATAAATCATGAAATCGCGCAAGCCTAAGTCATTGTGTTTAGGTGTTATTATTTTTGGCCAAAAGGCGATAAACGCCATCTGCACTGATTGGTCAATTGGATATATCTCATTTTGCAATGAATGAAAATGGTGTTTGCCACAGTTTGACAATAGATAAACAATTATGTGAACAATTTTTCTGGTTTAAAAAAATGGATATATCTTGTTTTGCATCTAACCTCTTCATGTATTTTGGAATGAATGAAGTGGACACAGTAAGTAAAACATACAGACAGAAGTATCTAACCTCTTCATGTGTTCTGGAATGAATGATGTAGACACAGTAAGTAAAACATACAGACAGAAGTATCTAACCTCTTCATGTGTTCTGGAATGAATGATGTAGACACAGTAAGTAAGGCATACAGACAGAAGTATCTAACCTCTTCATGCGTTCTGGAATGAATGATGTGGACACAGTAAGTAAGGCATACAGACAGAAGTATCTAACCTCTTCATGTTTTCTTTAATGAATGATGTAGACACAGTAAGTAAGACATACAGACAGAAGTATCTAACCTCTTCATGTGTTCTGGAATGAATGATGTAGACAGTAAGTAAAACATACAGACAGAAGTATCCACCCTCTTCATGTGTTCTGGAATGAATGATGTGGACACAGTAAGTAAGGCATACAGACAGAAGTATCTAACCTCTTCATGTTTTCTTTAATGAATGATGTAGACACAGTAAGTAAGACATACAGACAGAAGTATCCACCCTCTTCATGTGTTCTGGAATGAATGATGTGGACACAGTAAGTAAGGCATACAGACAGAAGTATCTAACCTCTTCATGTGTTCTGGAATGAATGAAGTGGACACAGTAAGTAAAACATACAGACAGAAGTATCTAACCTCTTCATGTTTTCTTTAATGAATGATGTAGACACAGTAAGTAAAACATACAGACAGAAGTATCCACCCTCTTCATGTGTTCTGGAATGAATGATGTGGACACAGTAAGTAAAACATACAGACAGAAGTATCCACCCTCTTCATGTGTTCTGGAATGAATGATGTAGACACAGTAAGTAAAACATACAGACAGAAGTATCCACCCTCTTCATGTGTTCTGGAATGAATGAAGTGGACACAGTAAGTAAAACATACAGACAGACAGAAGTATCTAACCTCTTCATGTGTTCTGGAATGAATGAAGTAGACACAGTAAGTAAAACATACAGACAGAAGTATCTAACCTCTTCATGTGTTCTGGAATGAATGAAGTGGACACAGTAAGTAAAACATACAGACAGAAGTATCTAACCTCTTCATGTGTTCTGGAATGAATGATGTAGACACAGTAAGTAAAACATACAGACAGAAGTATCTAACCTCTTCATGTGTTCTGGAATGAATGATGTAGACACAGTAAGTAAGACATACAGACAGAAGTATCTAACCTCTTCATGTGTTCTGGAATGAATGATGTAGACACAGTAAGTAAAACATACAGACAGAAGTTGAGGTATAGTGCAGTTCAGAAATAAAGTAAAATGTTTCCACAATAAAATAAAACACACTAATTTTTTGCGTCATAATTTGATTGGAAGACCTTGCTGCCTTGTGCAGCAATGTCTTCCAATCCAATTATGATGCAAAATATCGAACAGAATATTTCTTACGACGATGTTTCTGATCACACAAAGAAGGTAACATAAACCTTTTTGAATACTTTGAAAGCAATTTGACTGAAAGTTGTTGCTATTTAAAAAAACATGTAGAAGATTTAAATTGTTATTTTTAACCTATATTCTCTTAGTACATGTATATAGACTGCAATGTGCATATTTAATGCTGCGATTGTTTTTAGTGGGTTGATGCTCGATCTAAGTTCCAACTTGCGGCAGAATTGATTGAAGCTGATCATAAAATGAGAAAGACTATGTGGGGTCAGTTCTGGTCGGCTCATCAGCGATTCTTCAAATATATGTGCATGTCCTGTAAAGTCAACCATTGTGTCCGCCTGGTCAGAGAAGCTGTCAAGAATGGAAAGGTATTGCAGACAGACACGCACACGGTCGCACACATGCACGCACGCACGCACGCACGCACGCGCGCGCGCACACACACACACACACACAGTCTTTATTTTCATTGCATAGATTTACATATACCGATAGTGATAGCGCTAATCATGCATAGATGTATGTCTTAGGTCCGACTTACATACCAGGCATTTAATCTGAGGGTTATTGGTCCCCTACCGTAAAACCGAGGGGACTATAGGTTTGCACTCAGTCTGCCCATCCGTCTGTCTGTCTGTCGCAGTTGGTTTTCCGCACCTTTTTCACAGTCCTTCAAGGTATTCAACTGAGAATTGGTATATTGCTTTGCTATGAGAAGTTACAGACCAAGTTCGAGTTTCATATGCGTCAATTTTTTATGGAGTTAGGAAATATGAAAAATATCGGCTTTCTGCGCTTTTTTTCGCACTCCTTCAAGATATTTAAGGAAAAATTTGGATTAAGAAATACGATAAATATCAGCTTTCCGCACTTTTTCGAACCTCAAAATATTTGAGCGAAAATCGGTGTATCGCTTTACTATAAGGAGTTACAGAGCAAGTTCGAGTTTCAGACATTTTCATAAATTTTTCATGGAGTTATGCCCCTTTCGACTTATGAAATACGAAAAATATTAGTTTTCTGCACTTTTTCGCAGTCTTTCAAGATACGTCAATTTTTGATGGCGTTATGTCCACTTTTGATGAAAAATATCAGCTTACTGCACTTTTTTTGCAATCCTTCAAGATATTTAGGGGAAAATTGATACATCACTTTAGTATAAGGAGTTACAGAGTAAGTTCGAGTTTCAGACATTTTTGTCAGGTTTTCAGGGAGTTATGCCCCCTTTCGACTTATGAAATGCGAAAAATATTAGTTTTCCGCCCTTTTTCTCGCATTATTTTAAGATATTCAACTGAGAATTGGTACATTACTTTATTATGAGAAATTACAGACCAAGTTCGAGTTTCAGGCATTTGTGTAATTTTTTGATGGATTTATGTCCCCTTTCGACCTATGAAATACAAACATATCAGCTTTAAAGACTTTACTCCTCCTTCACCATATATAACTGAGACTTGGTTTATTGCTATGTTATGAGAAGTTACAGATCAAGTTCGAGTTTCAGCTACTTTTGACAATTTTTAATGGGGTTTTTGACTGTCAATCTCTAAAGATTTATATCACCAGGTAAGGACATGTATTGCAAAGCAATACTTACAGAATGCTTGTTTACCTACAAGTGACAGGAAGCTGGGTAGCTCTCGTGAACCCAATTGCACTATATCTCAATAGAGGAATCTATTTCTAGCTATGCCCCACCCATGTCTAACTATGCCCCACCCATTTCTAGCTATGCCCCACCCATTTGGAGCCAGGACATATAAATCTGATCTCTCACACAAGCGTGTGTCAATGCAGTATTACCACTGAAATATAACTCATCTGATTAGTACCATATGTTTCATGTCTATTATCCTGTGATAGAAAGTCACATAAAGCAATAAATATCCCATATCTCAATTTATTGGGACACGAGAACTTTATTCTTGGTCAGCTGTCTAGTATTAACGCTTGAATGGTCAAGCCAGCCAAAGCCGACCTTTGCATTGGCTCTTGGGAAATGACCATTTACATTTGCAGGCTAAGAAAGACTATTTTTTTGAAAATGTACTGCTGAGATGTCTGGCTCCATAGCTGAGTCAGTTATTCCACAGATAAATGTATAAATATTGTCTTCTGTTGGCCGGCAAATGGCCATTTTCTAAGCAAATATTAAAACTTTCGTAGCAAATTTTGACCATTAAGGCGTTAAATTGACATCTGCATTTAACCCTTTAATGGTCAGATTTGGTCCAGAAAATTTAAATATCTGCTTATTGAATGTCCATTTACCGGCCAAGAGAATACAAATTTTGAAAACTTACCACTGGAATGACTGGCTCGATTATCGAGCCAGTCATTCCAGTGGTAAATTTTCAAAACATATTCTCTTGTCCTATGAATGAGACCATATCATAAGCCAGTTTTGGCAGGCTTGACCATTAAAGTGTTAATATCCACACATGTAGCGACAAATATACAGCGGACCTAAATGCAAGCCTGTAGTGTGTAATAGTAGAGTAAATTGCTGTCTGATTTACTGGCTTATCGAGTTATCATTTACTACATTCTATTTCCTCAGTGTGTAGTGATCGGGTTGCAGTCCACTGGAGAGGCACGCACATTAGAGCAGCTTGAAGAGTCTGGTGGTGAGCTCACTGACTTTGTCTCCACTGCAAAGTAAGAAACAGCATTGGCTGAATATAAGATCTATTTTACAAACTGAATAAGCTCAACATTATGAAGTGAAATATAAAATGAAGCTGCGGAATTGGTTCACATGCGGTGATAAAAGGAAATTGAGATCTTACCTGAATATCTGCTTTATGCAGCTTATTTAATTCCTCTTTCAGATGTTGCAATAACATAAAACACAGTTACTTTTAGTTAAAAAGTGTAAATGCACTTGAGAATGCATTGAGAGTCAGTAAAATGATGCCTTTTTAGAAGACATATGGCATTTAAGTCAGAATCTATCAAAACAGAAACTTAGCATGGATGAATGGATGACACACATTACTAGTCGAAGGGTTGTGAGAAATCATCCTAAGATTAGTTTTAAGATGTTCCACCTAAGTATTTGTATTATTCTTAAACCTCTGATTGTCAGGTCAACCCAAACCAGTCTTTGCAGTGGTCTTGAGAAATATCCATTTGCAGTTCAAGAAAACAATATTTTCGAATTTTTTGTCCAGAATTGACAGTCTTATATTGGCAAGCTCGGCCGGCAAATTAACATTTAATCACAACTCAATTTTCTTGACAAATTTGGACCATTTACTCTTTAATGCTCAAATTTGTCAAGAGAATCAATGCATTTGCTTATTGAATGGCCGCAGACAGGCCAAGATAACTGGTTTTGAAAATTTTCCACATGAATAAGTGGCTTTGTTATCAAGATTTGTTACTATCGGGCCGATTATTTTTTAATCCAATGAACAAATGGTTTAATTTTCTAATTAAGTAATGCCACCACATGTTCATATGTCAGTCGATCGTTTCTTGACTTCAGGTTTGTCCGCCATAATTTTGGTACTTGTGTTTCGCAAACTCGAAAGGGAAATAACTCTCGTTTATTTCCATTCACTCTAGTACAGTATTTATCATATTTTTTACCACAGCTACGAACAACTTGATGGCCATAAAAAACAGGTTCCACCTGATATTTAAGTTAAAACTTACAACGGATGTTATTCTTTCGCTGTCGACATTTTCTTGACTTATGACATCAACATTTGTCATGTTAATTGCTGCATAATAAGGCAGCTTGTGAACAGAAATTCAAGGCGAGTTGGTTCTAGGTTGAATTGACCAGCAATCACGGGAATATATGTCATAAAATTCACTGTGTAAAAGTTAATGCTCTAATCACATCTCCATGTAAAATATATGTGGAACAAAGCGTTCTTGTGATTATTTTCGGAGTATTTAATCATAATGATTAAATATTGACCAAAGACCGGAGACTGAATCAGCTGGCATCTCTGTGCATCGGTTACATTTTTCTTTATAAAAAGCACAAATACACCATCGTGTAGATTCTAATTTCATTAAATGTCAAACAAATCATGATCATGGTACTATCTCTCGTAGTGATTTATAATATGGTCACAAATCACTTTTATGGATGTTTTAACATCTGTTTGTCATAGCTTGGATTGAAAATGTTAAGTATGAGCAAAATATTGTTCGGAATTTGACGCGCCAGTTTACACGCCTAGATAACATTTTAATGGGCCAAACCTATGATTTTAGTGCCACTGATGCATGGGTAGCGCGGGCTCTGCTCTCCTTGAACATGAACCCAAGTAGCACAGGGTTGAGAATAGTGGACATATCTGAACTGTCATCACGCTAGCTTAAGATTAACCCCTTGACCGATGAATGCCCCATATCTCATTTGCAACGCTTGAATACAGGAAAACTACTGAATATTTTGAAATTTATTTGACTGGAAATCATTGCACAATGGGTTGCAGTTAAATTTATTTCAAAATATTCAACGGAATACGTTTTATATCCTAAAGATTATACTTTTTGAGGGATTTGTCAGTGAAAAGGTTAACAGAAGTACTGTAAACTTTGATGGCTACTGGAAATTTTAATGCACACAGAGTATGATGCAATACAGAATACACGGAGATACGATATGAATACCAAGTAGAGCATCTTCACTTGGCAGCGGACAGCAAAACATCACCGCCATTGCTACAAGCCTGCAGTCTATTTAAACCAGATACATAACGCAGTACCTTCATGGTCTCCTGGAACCAATGTTTGGAGATTGTGTTAACAGACCAGAGGGCCAAACAAATTTCCAGAAAATTTGCTACCCATTAATGTGAAACAGCAAGCGTCAATCAATTTTTCACAGAGGTCACTAGTCAAACGACAGCCAGAGAAACAGTATCAGCCATGGCAACACCTAGACTCAAGCATGACAAGATATAATGATTCACCTGCTCACCAGCCGCCTGTTCCTAAAACACCATGTTGAGACACCTCAACCATTCAAAACCTGCATTCTGATTCAAATGTTCACCTACGCTCCATCACAAACCTATACAAACCTATACAAACCTATACAAACATGAGAGATACAGCACACGAGTATCCAGACATTTCAACCAACCTGATCATATCGGGCAAGATATGTGTTTTCTCATAATTTAGTTTCTTTTATCTGACCCGACAGACCCTAACTTCACCCATGGATGAGTCGAAAAGAAAGGTGCTCGATCCACAAACACTATGCACAATAGGAAGCGAGCTAGCATTGGAGGAGCTGTCGCTTCCTCTAAGAGACTCAAATACGTCATTATTTCTGTAAATATCATCTTGATATGTAGCTCGAAGGAAGTCTAATATCACATCAAAATTATCTTCTTTTTACTGTGACCATCAACTTATATATTCATTATAGTCAGTGTTTAGTTTTCTGTTTTTCCACACTTTGCCAAACAGAGGCGTGTTCCAGACCTTGGTAGAGAAGCACTTTCCAGCTCCGGATAGAAAAAAGATGGCTGATTTTCTGGGATTCGGTGATTATCTGAATTCATATGACAGCAGTGCACCGTCTTCACCTAAACCTAAGCCTGGAGCAAAGCGAACGCCATATAACAATCACAGTAAGTAAAAAACCTGTGTCTATGTCATTTAGTGTATTTGTAGAAATATTTACATAGTTTTTAGCAAATATATCATTTAGAGTATAGTTAAATCACACACAGTCTCTGAACTAGATAGCAGATTGTTAGGTCACATGACTTTTGACCTCTAGTTACAGGTATATTGTTGGTTCTATCTGATTGTCCAGCGTTAACTTGAGCTTCCTGGCTTGTTAACTAGCACTGTACTAAGGGACGTAATCCATACTCATACAGGAAAATGTACAGAGCTTTTTGCTGAAGATACTTGTCTGTTTACAGATGACAGTAGTTATCTCCCTTGGTTCATTTGATCTGTAAGAGCTTAAACTAGAGACCTGTATTAGTGTATAACACTGTCGTGAGACACTACATGGATGGATAGTATGGTCATTTCTTATACCAGGTTGTCGATATGTCACCTAGAGCGCTAAAGAAGCACCTTTTTTACTGTACAAGAAGGCATAAATTGTATCCTATGACATGTCACATGTAATATCTACTACATGGTGTGTGCTGCATAATGTGGTCACATTAAACAGCTCTTGCCATTATAAAGCACTATCCATTCAGTTTATAAAAGGCACTGTATCCTCAGAGACAATGTTTTCCAGGCAAGAACCTTAGCTTAAGGTACAGTTGCAGCTCTTGTTAACCATTGTATTGTAGCATAGTAGCCAGTATATTAATAGATGACAAGTTTCAAACACCAACCTCTACATTATTGTAGTAATTTTTTCATGTCCTGTTTTAATCATTTCACTGAGGCATTCCCCAGGTTTCCTTTTCAAGGCAATCATACAGGACAACTGTTGAATATTTTGAAATTAATTTGAATGGAAGTCTTCCAGTCAAATTAATCTCAAAATATTCAGGTATTTGTCGGTGAAAGGGTTAAACCTTTAACACTCAAGCCTGTCAGAAACAGCTGCACTGGTCCTGACAAATGTCCATTTGTAGACCAAGATAAGACTCTGAAAATGTATCACTGGAATGACTGATAATCGAGCTAGTTATTCCACTGGTACATTTTCAAAAAGTCTTCTCTTGGTATGCAAATAGATATTTTCTATGAGAAAATTGAAATTTTCTTTAACGAATTTGAGGATTAATGCCTTAATCAATGTAAAATTTTAATATGGCAGAAAGTTTGAAATAGTCATTTTCTTTGCAGATGCATTTACTAGTGGAAACAAACGATCACGTCTCGACAGCGATGGTTCCAGTGATAGTGATGCTAGCCTCCCAGATAAGTCTTCAGAAAGTGAGGCTAGCAATGACAGTGAATCATCATCGGATGCGGAGAGTGAGGGCAATGATGATTTTAACCCTTTTGCTGCTGGGAGTGACAGTGATGACGGTAATGGATTAATCCAACCTGTTGATCAATTGTATGATCTCATAATGAATTACATCAAATGTAGGTTGAAATCGCAATCATAAATTGACAGAAATACTCTATCATGATGCTGGAATAGTCAATCAACTGATGGATTTAGTATTTAATAAACATTCAGTTGAAAATTTGAAACTAATTTAACTGTCAAATTAGTTTTGAAATATTCAGCAGCTTACCTGTATGCTTACCTTCAAAATGGGATTTTGAGAAGCCAGGGTTCATAGTACATATTGTCTAGCATTATCATAATTATTATCAGTCTTCTTCTTTTCGTTCGCTGATCATACCGCCAGTCCTGTAAGTGACTATCGACATGATCATAAGCGTTAAGTGCGTGGATCCATGGTTTATTAGAGTGCGCCGTGCGGCCTGGAACCTCCGTCTTCAGCACTTGAGGTTTCTGTCAGGGTTACCTCACCCTTACCTCCTTTAGTCGCCTCTTTCGACACGCAGAGGATACGGAAGGTGTATTCTAAGCCCCACCTACAAGGTAATTATTATCAGTGTAGCATAGCTCCTGATGAATTGGACCATTATGATTTTTCAGCATCTGTTAAAAGCTGAACAGCTATCCATTTGGACAATGACACAAGCTGAAGATGAATACAAGTTAAAAAACTAAAAAATAGAATGTGCTATCAATAACACGCCATCACAAATCCCCATGCTTTCGCCAACTTTGCCACATTCCCCCCCCCCCACCCACCCATGGGTGGAGGCTAATCTAAACCGCCTCAATCAGCAAGCATATGGGTAACTAACATACCGAATTTGTTTGAATTCCGCCAACTTTAACTTTCTGGCACCCCACCCATCTCCACCCTGGGAGCTGAACCTAACCTAAATGGCATCTTGCAATCTCAAATCGTATGGGTAATGCACATAACAAATTCTATTGAATTTCACCAAATGCTTTCAGAGGAGATATTCAGATGGATGGACAGACTGATGGACGGAGGTGATTGCAATAACCCCTTCATTTTTTTCAACACGTATAGGGATAATAATGATGGTTATTCAGGATTAATTGATTCAAACACATGAGAGGTAGCAATGGCTTCCAGTCAAATTAATTTCAAAATATTCAACAGTTTTCCTGTGTTGTTGTCTTGAAAAAGAGATAAGGGGAATTCATCAGTGAATGGCTTAATTCAGCTATGTCTTATTTCACTAAGACATTGTTGTCCCTCATTCATATTCGAAGATGACCCTGACATCACTCGTTCGTCGATTGATTTCTGTGTGTCCGGAAAATGGCTGATGATCCTGGCCATGAATAGTCTGATAGAGGTCAGACATATGAGTGATGGTGATGAGGGGAGCTGTGAGCTACTGATGGCCTTAGACTTGCAACGTGCCCGCTTCTCTTCAGCCTTTGAGATCCTGCTGTTTTCATAGACGATGGCTCTGGTTTGTGAGGCAGTGCCATGTAAGTCCTGTGCCTGGCCATCCCATGTCTCTGGATCCATATTGAAACTTTTCTGGGATATTTCCAAAAAAGTTGGTCCCGATCCCAGGATGATTCATAATATGGAAAAATTAGTTACTTCTCCAGAATGTAGAAATTGTTTGAGTGTAGCTTTCGTGACCATCTCGGTCTCTCTGGTCAGTTCATGTGGCGTCACGTGACAGCATGGACTGGTAGACTGCTGGTATACGGTAGCCCTCATCTCGGTTCGTGGTCGGTTGATGCTTGTAGATTTCTATGGCCTCTTTAACTTTCCGTTTGAGTAAGTTGGTCTCGATGTTGATAACCGAGGCACTGCTGGCGGGGATGACATGGCCAGTGGATTCTGTGTGTTCTGCCACAGCCGAGTTGGAATTGATTTTGAGATGTTCTTTGACTCTGGTGCTGAGAGGCCTTTTGATTTCGCCTATATATGTCCTCTCACATTGGTCACATTCGATCTTGTAGATGACTCCAGAGCGTTCATCTGTGGTCAGCTTATCTTTGGTCGTACTAATTGTGATGTTAAGGTGTTGACGGGCTTGTGGTAACTTTTGATGTGGTGTTGTCTGAAGAGTCTGCCAAGGTGTTCTGATAGGCCTTGGATGTACGGAAGTCTGACTAGTGGAAGTTTTTCGACATCTGGTTGTTTGTTACGAGGTGGAGGAGGTGGTTTTCTCATCCACGAAGTGTAACTGTTAGCTAGGAGAGACTGTTGGATGTGATGATGTACGTCTTTTCTGTCTGATGTTTCTGTGATGATGGAGTCTGCGCGGTGAAATAGAGTTCTGACGACTGACCTTTTGTGTGCCAAATGGTGATTAGAGTGAAAATTTAGATATAGATCTGTGTGTGGGTTTTTTTTCTGTGTACGGTAAGTTTGGTAGTTCCGGAATCACTGACATGTACCAAGATGTCCAGGAAGGCAATCTGGCCAGCTTGTTCGACTTCGCTGGTGAATTGGATGCATTGGTCGATACTGTTGAGGTGATCATTGAAAGGTTGGATGTTGTAGTGGTGCAAACATGTAAACGTGTCATCCACATACCGGTACCAAAAATTTGGAGGTGTCTGTGCTAAGTGCTTGTTGCTCGAAGGATTCCATATAAAGGTTTGCGATCACTGGCTACACTGATGAGCCCATAGCTACTCCATGAATTTGGTGGTGGAAGCAGCCATTCTGAACGAAATAGGTGGTGTCTAACGTGATCTTCAAGAGACTGATAATTTGGGTTGGTGAAAGGCTGGTCTGGTCTTTCAATGTGGGGTCCAGGTCTAGAACTCTCTACTGGAAGAGCCTAGTCCACTGGGATCTTGGTGAAGAGTGAAGATACGTCGAAAGAAACTAGTTTGTGTGTGGGAGGGACTACAAGTGACTGGATTTTGGTGGTGAAATCTGCTGTTTTTGATGTGGTGCTCTTAGTGGCCAACTAGTGATTTCAGGATCTGTGTGAGATATTTCGAGGCTTGAGATGTGTGTGATGCATCCAATGCTGGCAACGATGGGTCTGAGAGGAATGTTGGTCTTGTGGATTTTAGGGAGTCCATAGAATCTTGGGACAATGGCGGTTTTCTGGGATACTTTCAGTGTGTCCTGAAATCGTGTCTTCTGTCCACCAGACCTGGGGTCAAATACTTTCAAAAGCATTTAAATGCAAATACTTCACATTCGTTCAAATGCAAATGCAAGCGCAAATACTTCCAACTTTGTTCAAATGCAACTGCTAATGCAAATGCTTTTCTAAAAGTATTTTAAATACTTCAAATACTTTCAAGTGCTTTTCATTACTAGCCATATCAGATATAACTTTCATGATGTCTGAGAGGAAATGGGTTAAACAGTTGTACACTGTATTATAACATGTACCAAGCTGCAGCATTTTTCAGTTAAATTGATTTCCAACCGTTCAAGTGACATATAACCCATATAGAGGCAAACTCGTATTAACAGACCATCCAAGGAAGAATAGAGCTTGAACTCACTTAAACCTTTAAGACTCAAATTCTGAACCCCTGGAATGACTAGCTCGGTAACCAAGCCAGTCGTTACAGTGATAAATTTTCAAAAGATTTCTCTCGGTCTGCAAATGGAAATTTTTATGAGAAAATTGAAAATTCCTTTAACAACTTTGAGGATTTGAGTTAATGCATGATCTCTTATTACGTAGAGGGTCAAATGTATTGTTTTTAAATTGGATTTGCAAATTGAAGAAAGCTGTCTATATACCAGATAGCTCTTTTATTGGAACATCTGAGGGATTACTGTGAATGATATAGCATGGAATTATGCACTAACTCAGAAGAAACGTCGTATTTTGTATGAGGTACATGTGGAACATTGTCTGTTTTAGTGAAAGTAAACCCTCATATTCAGTTTCTAAGTTTCTTCCAGGTAACTGGTGACATTTTAAATTCTGACCTTCATATTCTTGTCTCAGAGTTTGAAAAGCTAGCCTACCTGAGCCTCACTCCAGGCAAATAGTTTTCAAAATATTTAACAGAAGGGACCATAAGGCAGGTGATCTCTTAGAATAGGAAAGCTGTTGAAAATAATTTGACTGGAAGTGTTTGCTGCGTTAGATGGTCAGATGTTGTATTGGATATTATAAACAGGTAGTCAATAAAACAGATTTGACAGCAACTTACTCATTATGGTAATACATATCTTAGCATTGGATGTTTAAATAAATTATACACATTCTTAGAGCTAAGATCTTTTAGTTTGAAAATGATTGCACTGAAAGTAATTTGTCAATTAGGAATAAATACCTTTCAATCAACTTGTTTTCAAATGACCATTCCTTATGATAAATTTTCTACATTGTTGACTGATTTATTCCATTAAATGATTAAACACTGATTTGTATAGTTTAAATCCACAAATCCCCTTTTATTGCTATGATAGACCCAATGGTATTCATTCACCTATTCTATTCATTTTCCCACACACATCCATGCCAATTCTAATCACACCTGCCCTCACTGGCTAAACACATCCATGCCACTTCTAATCACACCTGCCCTCACTGGCTAAACACATCCATGCCACTTCTAATCACACCTGCCCTCACTGGCTAAACACATCCATGCCACTTCTAATCACACCTGCCCTCACTGGCTAAACACATCCATGCCACTTCTAATCACACCTGCCCTCACTGACTAAACACACCCATGCCACTTCTCATCACACCTGCCCTCACTGACTAAACACACCCATGCCACTTCTCATCACACCTGCCATCACTGGCTAAACACATCCATGCCACTTCTCATCACACCTGCCCTCACTTGCTAAACACATCCATGCCACTTCTCATCACACCTGCCCTCACTGGCTAAACACATCCATGCCACTTCTCATCACACATGCCCTCACTGGCTAAACACATCCATGCCACTTTTAATCACACCAGCCCTCACTGACTAAACACATCCATGCCACTTCTCATCACACCTGCCCTCACTGGCTAAACACATCCATGCCACTTCTCATCACACCTGCCCTCACTGACTAAACACATCCATGCCACTTCTCATCACACCTGCCCTCACTGGCTAAACACATCCATGCCACTTTTAATCACACCTGCCCTCACTGGCTAAACACATCCATGCCACTTCTCATCACACCAGCCCTCACTGACTAAACACATCCATGCCACTTCTCATCACACCTGCCCTCACTGGCTAAACACATCCATGCCACTTCTCATCACACCTGCCCTCACTGACTAAACACATCCATGCCACTTCTCATCACACCTGCCCTCACTGGCTAAACACATCCATGCCACTTTTAATCACACCTGCCCTCACTGGCTAAACACATCCATGCCACTTCTCATCACACCTGCCCTCACTGGCTAAACACATCCATGCCACTTTTAATCACACCTACCATCACTGGCTAAACACATCCATGCCACTTCTAATCACACCTGCCCTCACTGGCTAAACACATCCATGCCACTTCTCATCACACCTGCCCTCACTGGCTAAACACATCCATTCCACTTTTAATCACACCTGCCCTCACTGGCTAAACACATCCATGCCACTTTTAATCACACCTGCCATCACTGGCTAAACACATCCATGCCACTTCTAATCACACCTGCCCTCACTGGCTAAACACATCCATGCCACTTCTAATCACACCTGCCATCACTGGCTAAACACATCCATGCCACTTCTAATCACACCTGCCCTCACTGGCTAAACACATCCATGCCACTTCTCATCACACCTGCCCTCACTGGCTAAACACATCCATGCCACATCTAATCACACCTGCCCTCACCGGCTAAACACATCCATGCCACTTCTAATCACACCTGCCCTCACTGGCTAAACACATCCATGCCACTTCTCATCACACCTGCCCTCACTGGCTAAACACATCCATGTCACTTTTAATCACACCTGCCCTCACTGGCTAAACACATCCATGCCACTTTTAATCACACCTGCCATCACTGGCTAAACACATCCATGCCACTTCTAATCACACCTGCCCTCACTGGCTAAACACATCCATGCCACTTCTAATCACACCTGCCCTCACTGGCTAAACACATCCATGCCACTTCTAATCACACCTGCCCTCACTGGCTAAACACATCCATGCCACTTCTCATCACACCTGCCCTCACTGGCTAAACACATCCATGCCACTTCTAATCACACCTGCCCTCACTGACTAAACACATCCATGCCACTTCTAATCACACCTGCCCTCACTGGCTAAACACATCCATGCCACTTCTAATCACACCTGCCCTCACTGACTAAACACATCCATGCCACTTCTAATCACACCTGCCCTCACTGGCTAAACACATCCATGCCACTTCTAATCACACCTGCCCTCACTGGCTAAACACATCCATGCCACTTCTAATCACACCTGCCCTCACTGACTAAACACATCCATGCCACTTCTAATCACACCTGCCCTCACTGGCTAAACACATCCATGCCACTTCTAATCACACCTGCCCTCACTGACTAAACACATCCATGCCACTTCTAATCACACCTGCCCTCACTGGCTAAACACATCCATGCCACTTCTAATCACACCTGCCCTCACTGGCTAAACACATCCATGCCACTTCTAATCACACCTGCCCTCACTGGCTAAACACATCCATGCCACTTCTCATCACACCTGCCCTCACTGGCTAAACACATCCATGCCACTTCTAATCACACCTGCCCTCACTGGCTAAACACATCCATGCCACTTCTAATCACACCTGCCCTCACTGGCTAAACACATCCATGCCACTTCTCATCACACCTGCCCTCACTGGCTAAACACATCCATGCCACTTCTAATCACACCTGCCCTCACTGGCTAAACACATCCATGCCACTTCTCATCACACCTGCCCTCACTGGCTAAACACATCCATGCCACTTCTCATCACACCTGCCCTCACTGGCTAAACACATCCATGCCACTTCTAATCACACCTGCCCTCACTGGCTAAACACATCCATGCCACTTCTAACCACACCTGCCCTCACTGGCTAAACACATCCATGCCACTTCTGATCACACCTGCCCTCACTGGCTAAACACATCCATGCCACTTCTAATCACACCTGCCCTCACTGGCTAAACACATCCATGCCACTTCTCATCACACCTGCCCTCACTGGCTAAACACATCCATGCCACTTCTAATCACACCTGCCCTCACTGGCTAAACACATCCATGCCACTTCTCATCACACCTGCCCTCACTGGCTAAACACATCCATGCCACTTCTAATCACACCTGCCCTCACTGGCTAAACACATCCATGCCACTTCTAATCACACCTGCCCTCACTGACTAAACACATCCATGCCACTTCTAATCACACCTGCCCTCACTGGCTAAACACATCCATGCCACTTCTAATCACACCTGCCCTCACTGACTAAACACACCCATGCCACTTCTCATCACACCTGCCCTCACTGACTAAACTCAAATTATTCCACCTATACTTGACCTCTTATATTTTCTATCATTTTGAAATTTTGTTTACCCCATTTAATGAGAACTTTTTTTAACTATTTTGAAATTAATCTGTCTGGATATTGTTGCTGCGTATGACAGCAAAGCCGTCCATTCAAATTAATTTCAAAATATTCAACAGCTTTCCTGTATATTCAAATTGTGTTAAAGGCCAGTTTCATCGGTGAAAAGGTTAAATAAAGTATGCATTTTCTTGTAATTAAAATTGTGTTACTTTGAAAATTATGTGATAAAAAGTAATTTGTCCCACAGGAACCAATACAGTCCAATTGTTGTCAAATGTACATTCTTCATGAGAAATTCATCTCTGAGAAATTTATTCCATTAGCCCTTTCATGAATGGAATACTTTAAATCACATTTTCAAAGCAACCACACAGAAAAGCAGTTGACTACTTTGAAAATAACTTGACTGGAATATGCAGCAGCAGCTTATAAATAAATAAATGTCATGAAAAATTAGAGATTAATAACAACGTCTCAGATATCTTTTAAGATATCCTGACGCTTGTTCACAATGGTGTGAATTCAAGTAAAGTCTGAATGGCCTATGGGATCTGAGGGGGCTCCTTATATATTCTTCCTGGGGGGCTCCAGTCATTTTTGGCGGCTGTGGAGGCGTGGCAGCCTTATGGCTGGGTAGTACATGGCGGCCTGGCGGGCATGTATTTGGTGGCCTGGCGGCGAATTTTTCATGAAAAATTAGTTGCATCATTGAAAAGTTAAGAGCTATTTAAATCTATTCACCCACACCAGGAGTGTACATTCATTGCTTCAACACCATCCTGCTGTTTTCTATTCATTCTCCCACAAACACCTGGTCACTTATAATCACACCCTGGTATATGCTCAACTACTTCATACAATCATTTGACCCTATAGACAAACACTTCTGTACATAAACCTGACACAAGCCGTTATGATGTAGGACAAATTCTGGTGAATAGTTTGAAACTAATTTGCACACTAGTTGTTGCTGCGTAAGGCAGATGGCTTCCAGTCAAATTGCTTCAAGATAAGTTTGCTGTTTGGTTTGATTCTAGATAGGTCTATTCCTTAGTGGTAATTAACATCTCATATGCACAGTTTAACCCATGACATCCCAAATTCTGTATATGAAAAAGCAATATAGAAAATGTAACTATTTATTTTAAAGATTGCATTTAATATTGTTTGTTTTGATTATGATTTCACAAACTGACACATATATTATAGCTATTATATTAACTCTTATCACATTAATGCCAAATATAATTGATACATGGTCAGTAGAAGAATGTCTGGTGTACATTTGACACTTTTTAAAATCTGTTGCTGTCACATTAGATACCAATAGTTTACAGCAATTCTGTTTCCAGAATGTACATATGAAATTGACCTTGGGAAGCTGATATTTCAGTGGTCAAAGGGGTTTCAGGGCCACAAGGCATTCTTTATGATTAAATAAGGTTTGGGAATATTTTTAATTTACTCTGCTTGGAAGATGCTGCTGTGTATATATATATATATATATATATATATATATATATATATATATATATATATGTATATATATGTATATATATATATATATATATATATATATATATATATATATATATATATATATATATATATATATAATATATTTGAAATTTCAAATACTTTAGCAAAAGTATTTAAATGCGAATGCAAATAGTTGTGATTTGAAATCTTAAAATGCAAATGCAAATACTTGAGAAAAAGTATTTAAACATGCCCCACCCATCTGATCTGTGCTTTCATCAACATACTTGATAGGTTGGCAAAAGATATCACTTTTGTGTCAGACATGTTGTCTTGCCCGGTGATGTTGAGTAGTCGACACAAGCAGGTTAAGTGAAAGCGGTTCCGGTTCTTGGTGTTCTGACTATATAATGTCCACGTCTCACAAGCGCACATAAGTTTAGGCAATGGCTTTGTATACCTTGAGCTTAGTTGTAAGTTTTATGTCCCTGCACTGACCAGTGTGTTGTCTGCCGAAGGATGTGCTGGCTTCGGCAATACATGTGTTGATTTTATTATCAATATGAACAACTATGGAGAGGATGCTGCCTTGATATATAGACTTCTCCACTGCTTTGTGTTGCTGCTCTTAGAGGATAAGGAAAGGCTTTACATACTCCTTGTGAGTGCTAAACATTCCCACACTCAGACTAAGCCATTGCATTACTGTTCAATGCAATGCATACATGTAGCCTGAATTATTATGAATTTTTAATGGTAAAAGTAATTTTTTTTGTAACAATTAGTTTGCCTTCTGCAAAGAACAGTCAAGTAAAGTCATATCAATGAGATGAGCTTTATCGGCGTATTGCATAACATTTCCGATTCTTTAACTGTCTGCTTTCTGAATTTTTGCAGAGTGCATTTTCCATTGAGTTTAACATTGAATATGGTGAATATTTTGAGCACAATTTGACTGGAAGTTGTTATTTCCCATTGAAATTATTGTCCGATGGCTCGCATTAGTCAGACAATTAAGCAACTGCTCCTCATTAACTGCTGGTAGCGGCTTCTAGTAAAATTAGTTTTAAAATTTTCAACAATAACTATATGGTTGCCTTGAAATGGAAATATGGGAATTTCAAATAGCTTTGTATGACATCAGCATATGATATATGTTTGTTTATGAGAACTTTTAGAATGGAATGGGTTTTTTCTATTATCAGATCCATGGCTAAAGAAAACAAGTGATTCAGCAAAACCAAAGAAAGAGAAGAAAGTCAAGAAGAAAAAGGAGAAAGTGAAGAAACCCAAAAAGAAGCGAAAACGTCGTCAAAGCTCTGATGATAACGATGATGAAGTCGATGAGAAATTTGATAAAGCATTAACATCTGCTGGCTTAATGAATAAAAACAGTTCATTTCCAGATAGGTCTTCCTCTAATGTCATTCCGTCTCCAGAACCAAGGAAACTGGCTTCGGGTATGTGACATAATTACCTTTCATACTTTCATGTCCATATATATGTGTCTTTCAGTGTGCGGTACTTTACATGACGTTTTATTCGCTTGTATAGCTAGCTATACTCCATAGCTTCCTCTTCTGCCTCTATGTACTTTACATGACATTTTATTCGCTTGTATAGCTAGCTATACTGCATAGCTTCCTCTTCTGCCTATATGTACTTTACATGACATTTTATTCGCTTGTACAGCTAGCTATACTGCATAGCTTCCTCTTCTGCCTCTATGTACTTTACATGACGTTTTATTCGCTTGTACAGCTAGCTATACTGCATAGCTTCCTCTTCTGCCTCTATGTACTTTACATGACGTTTTATTCGCTTGTACAGCTAGCTATACTGCATAGCTTCCTCTTCTGCCTCTATGTACTTTACATGACGTTTTATTCGCTTGTACAGCTAGCTATACTGCATAGCTTCCTCTTCTGCCTATATGTACTTTACATGACGTTTTATTCGCTTGTACAGCTAGCTATACTGCATAGCTTCCTCTTCTGCCTATATGTACTTTACATGACGTTTTATTCGCTTGTATAGCTAGCTATACTCCATAGCTTCCTCTTCTGCCTATATGTACTTTACATGACGTTTTATTCGCTTGTATAGCTAGCTATACTCCATAGCTTCCTCTTCTGCCTATATGTACTTTACATGACGTTTTATTCGCTTGTATAGCTAGCTATACTCCATAGCTTCCTCTTCTGCCTATATGTACTTTACATGACGTTTTATTCGCTTGTATAGCTAGCTATACTCCATAGCTTCCTCTTCTGCCTATATGTACTTTACATGACGTTTTATTCGCTTGTATAGCTAGCTATACTCCATAGCTTCCTCTTCTGCCTCTATGTACTTTACATGACGTTTTATTCGCTTGTATAGCTAGCTATACTGCATAGCTTCCTCTTCTGCCTATATGTACTTTACATGACGTTTTATTCGCTTGTATAGCTAGCTATACTGCATAGCTTCCTCTTCTGCCTATATGTACTTTACATGACGTTTTATTCGCTTGTATAGCTAGCTATACTGCATAGCTTCCTCTTCTGCCTATATGTACTTTACATGACGTTTTATTCGCTTGTATAGCTAGCTATACTCCATAGCTTCCTCTTCTGCCTATATGTACTTTACATGACGTTTTATTCGCTTGTATAGCTAGCTATACTCCATAGCTTCCTCTTCTGCCTCTATGTACTTTACATGACGTTTTATTCGCTTGTATAGCTAGCTATACTGCATAGCTTCCTCTTCTGCCTATATGTACTTTACATGACGTTTTATTCGCTTGTATAGCTAGCTATACTGCATAGCTTCCTCTTCTGCCTATATGTACTTTACATGACGTTTTATTCGCTTGTATAGCTAGCTATACTGCATAGCTTCCTCTTCTGCCTATATGTACTTTACATGACGTTTTATTCGCTTGTATAGCTAGCTATACTGCATAGCTTCCTCTTCTGCCTCTATGTACTTTGCATGACGTTTTATTCGCTTGTATAGCTAGCTATACTCCATAGCTTCCTCTTCTGCCTCTATATACTTTGCATGACGTTTTATTCGCTTGTATAGCTAGCTATACTCCATAGCTTCCTCTTCTGCCTCTATATACTTTGCATGACGTTTTATTCGCTTGTATAGCTAGCTATACTCCATAGCTTCCTCTTCTGCCTCTATGTACTTTGCATGACGTTTTATTCGCTTGTATAGCTAGCTATACTCCATAGCTTCCTCTTCTGCCTCTATATACTTTGCATGACGTTTTATTCGCTTGTATAGCTAGCTATACTCCATAGCTTCCTCTTCTGCCTCTATGTACTTTGCATGACGTTTTATTCGCTTGTATAGCTAGCTATACTCCATAGCTTCCTCTTCTGCCTATATGTACTTTACATGACGTTTTATTCGCTTGTATAGCTAGCTATACTGCATAGCTTCCTCTTCTGTCTATATGTGTCTTCATTGTGACCAACTCCTTCAAACGCTATGTTCAAAATACACTAAACCTTCGAATATTTAAACTCTTCATTTCAAATAAATATCTCAAGTCTTGTATTTGAATCCTTCATTCAAAATAAACTGTGTAGACAACACAGCTCAGAAATAATGTTTCCAATAAACAAGTACAATGTACTTTGAATATTTTAAACATAATTATCTTCCAATCCAATTAAACGGAGCAATTCTTACTAACACATTTCTGTTTTGGAAACATGTTAACTTATTTATGAGATGTACTGTCTTATTTATTGAGATGTACTGTCTTATTTATGAGATGTACTGTCTTATTTATGAGATGTACTGTCTTATTTATGAGATGTAATGTCTTATTTATGAGATGTACTGTCTTATTTATGAGATGTACTGTCTTATTTATGAGATGTACTGTCTTATTTATGAGATGTACTGTATCAATTGAAAATTGAATTTTTTGTAACCAGATTTAGCAGGTAAATGGTTAAATATCATTTACCTATCTGTATATATTAACGGCTTTCTGCTTGTAAGACATGCTCTTAGTGTGACACTTTAAGAGCCACTCACTTCAACAAAAGGTCTGGAAATGCATGTTTTTCCCTAATCATATATGCCAATTTATTCTCTATGAATGATCTACCGTTACAGGCATGAATGCTAAATCATTATCTATATTGTTGTCTTAAGAAGGAAATGTTATTGTTGATTTTGCAGCCGATGCCGTTGAACAAGCATTTAATATGAAGAATGAGTTGTTAAGTAGACTTGAGTCACTCGGAGATCGTCTTCCTCCCAACACACTGGACCAGCTTATCGATGAATTAGGAGGACCAGAATATGTGGCAGAGGTACGGTCTGCTCATTCCTTTCATGTTCTGTTTCATACTTATCCATCACCAAAACATTGCCATTGTTTATGTCATACTGAAGAAAATAATAGAGGGATCCTTTTCTAGCTATGGTCCGACCATTTATCTAAGCTCCGCTGACTTGAAATCAATTGATCAAATCAGATCCCTGAGCTTGTTTCGTATTTACCTCAGTTGAAGTCTGGCAGGAAAACTTGTATTCCTATGCATCCATAATGATTCTGTGACATTACAAATTTTTATTGAAGAGAAAACAATGGTCATTTCCGGTTTATCCATCAATCATATGATGTCATAATCAACTAAGTGTTGTGTAGGCTAGAATCATAACGAATGACATCATGAATGACATAGATAGGTTTGTCATGAACGCTTAATTGATGATGGACTAAGCGTTGTTGTACGAATTGTATGTCTTTACTATTTAATAAAGATGCTGTTGAATATTTTGAAACTATTTTGACTTGGTGCTGTTGCTGCATCATCACCCAGTCAAATTAGTTTCATAATATTCCACAGCTTATGTGTATAGTTTTTTAGAAACCAATATTCTACTTCGAATAATACTTACCAGATGTACTATTATGATAATGTCTATTATCTAGTCTAGCTCAAAATAAACAATTAAAACTCCGCACTCTCCTGGTCCTGCCCATACTGTGTCCGGGAATACCATAGCCGCAGGTACCGAGTCAATTCCCAATCACAGTCAGATTCGTCTATTTTGCGCTTTTTCAAAGTCGTGTTTTTTAGAGTGCTCAAATTTTGCAATTTAACCAGTTAATCGGTTGTGTTAGTCGATTACATCGCTGGATTCATGGAGGAGCTTGGGAAATCATCACAGGGGCAGGTTGTATCAATCTAGAATTTATACATTCGTGCCATAATGACTGTTTGAAATTTCCTTAAATTGGCACATTTTTTATAATGTTAGCCATTGTTGGAGTCGCTTCTGTACCCGTTGACTTTTAGTTTTAATTCGGGTACTCGGTTAAATTTCTCTTGCGACTCGGTTCCTCTAAGATGGATGCGTCCTTGGCCAAGATGGCGGCGCCCATGAATTATGTCGTTCTTGCCTTGGTGTATCCAGGCACTCTGTTGTCGCCGATTTTAGCTCTCGCTTAGTTGTCGAGGGTGTTTGTAGTGATGGGCGATTTATTCTTGGTTATTTAACGTTAGTTAAAGGCTAAGTTGTGTTTTTTAAAAAATTTTCACTCAAAAAAAAAAAAAGTTTCAAATATTTCCTGCCTAAGACTTGTTATCATTAATTTAAGAGAAAGTTAATGTGTTTAAGAAATCTTAACTATCAAGTCTATTGTGCGTATTGCTCGTCATCACTTGTCATGTGCAGCGTTTTAATTTTTCTCTGTGTTCGCAGAAACCGAAGAACCCAGATACGTTGTGCCAGAAGTGCAACAGGTTCATGAAACGGAAGTATCTGGGTCATCACTGTGTGGCGTGTGCGAAGTGTAAGGTCGGAAGCCCGTGTGATGTGTGCGCCAAGTGGTCGTCGGCAATGGTGGCGGAGTTTGACAGGGATCGACGGGCGAGGCTGGAGCGTATAGAGAAGGATAAGGCAGTGAAGCGGCAGCAAGCGTCGTTGGTTGGACTGGAAGGTCGGCTGAATGAGAGGATGGATTCAGCACTGGGCGTATGGGCGGCCCAGTTCAAGGCCATGTTTGATTCATTACAGTCCACGGTCCCGGTGAGGCAAGCTGGTGCAGGGCAACCATTAGGTGGTCCGGCTAGTTCTGCTGAGGGTCATGCACCTGACCCTTCTCTGTCCTCGGCTCAAGAGCCGTCGGTAGAGGAGGAAGAATTCCTGTTGATGGAAGATTCCGGCATGCCGGATCTTTCAATGTCGGCAATGCCTAGTACGTCCCAGGGGTCTCCCTCGGGATTTGTACGGGTTTGCCAGGCGGATGGTGATGTCGACGTTCCGTCGGGCATTTTTCATCCGACATTTGTGCAACCGGATATGCCGGCGGAGCCGTGGGTTGCGGTTCCGACGGCTATCCCGACGGCGTTAGGCCCGGCTCCTATCGGAGTGACAGTGCCAGCCGTGATTGAGGCGGTCGTAGTCCCGGATCCCGTGTTGGAGCCGATGGACTGCGGAGAATCCGTATCCGGCGATTCGTTGGATACTGGTGCCGCTGGTAGTCGCGCTATGGATGCGCTCTGTCCTGGCAGAGACGTTTATCGTAGCGTTCAGCAAGGATCGTCGGTGGCCCTCTCATCTAAGGGAGAGAGGGAGGATGAAAACGGGAGTTCTTTAATGGACGATTCCGCTTTCTGCGCCGAAGCTGAATGGGTGCAGGTCCTTGGATGGATGACCAATCGTCTCGGGTTGGCATCGGATCTAGGATCTCAGCGCGATCCGGCGATGGAGCGGATGTCAGAGCGTGCGGCTAGCGCTCTGTCCAGTGGCTCTTCGGCCATGCCTACACTCCCCTTGGACACGCAGACTTCTGACATGTTGGAAGTTGCGGCATATCGTCTGGTTCAGCCAGACTATGCGTTGCCCAAGGCCCCGAAGGGGATAAGGAGTAGGGTCCGTTTTCCGGAGCAGGCCTATCATCAGTACGCCAGAGTTCCACGGCTTTCCGTTGCGGAACGTGAGGCGCTGAATAGGCCGTTGGCTGGGAAGGCCAAGGGGCGGTCACGTCCCTTGGTTTCTCAGACCAACAAAGACCCGTTTAATGAGCTCACGCTCATTGAGGATGCGGCTAGGGCAGCCATGGCTGCGCTGTCGCACGGGTGTACCGTCTTGCAGGGTATGCTGGACTGCACGGCAGAAGGCGGACAGGTGCCAGAGGCTGCTCCCGGAGTTGTTCGGGACACCATGCGCCTGTCTCAGGATTGCCTGGCCAGGGTGATCACAAGAACTTTAGCAGAGCGACGGAGAATGGTTCTCGATTGTGTGGAACCAGGACCGGAAATGAGGGCAGCGTTATCTTCCGCGCCTTTCATAGGTCCAGGCTTGTTCGGCGGCTCGGCACGACAAGCGCTTTCTAAAGTTGCATCGATGGTGGCGGAGCAAGAGGTGGTCGGCAAGTCGTGGAAGTCGACCAAGAGGACTCAGCCGCAACAGTCCTACCGTCAACACAGACAGGAGCAGCAGAGGCAGCGTCCTAGATCGCCCTTCCGTCCTTCTGCCCGTGATGCCCATAGGCCATCCGGAGCACAAGGGCCTGGCCGTTCGTCCACATACAAGCCCTCTAGTAAGAGGCCGTATGAGGACGACAGGAAGGGTGGCGGTTCGGGCCGTGGCGGCTACCGTAAGGATAGTCGTGGCGGCGGTTCCGGACCGTCATACCACAAGAAGCCGCGGGGCGGCCGTGGGGCTCGTTCCTGACGGGTTTCCGGCGGAATCAATACCGGCGGCTTTGGAAACAAATGGAGTCGAGAATCTTCACCCAAGCGATGTAGCGTCTTGTCGGCTAATCTCGACCGACAACTGTGTGCAGATTCCTTCCGTCGGAGGCAGACTTCAGCTATTCCTAAGCCAATGGGAACAGGTCGTGCGCGACTATTTAGTCTGTCAGTGGATAAGAAACGGCTATGATCCGGACTGGCTCATCCATCAATCGTTAGTTCCGTTAACCTCGACTCCAATATGGACTCCTATTCCAAGGGAATTAGACCGTCTAGTTGCCATTCAGTCAGAGATAGAATCGCTTCGTCAGAAGAAGGCGATTCACCTGGTCGCCGATCAGTCATCACTGGGCTTCTATTCGATTATGTTCCTAGTTCCGAAGCGTACCGGAGGGTGGAGACCAATTCTCAATCTCAAACCGTTGAACAAATTTATTCTTTCTCCCAGGTTTCAGATGGAGACGGTAGCAGCGGTGATGACAGGGCTCAGGAAAGGCATGTGGGCGGTATCAATAGATCTGAAGGATGCTTATTTTCATTTTCCAATGTCAATTCCCTTTCAGAAGTACCTGCGGTTTGCATTCCAAGACAGTGTTTGGGAATTCAATGCTCTTCCATTCGGCCTGACCACGGCTCCGAGGGTCTTCACCAAGGTGGTTCTCGCCATGACTTCTTTACTTCGCAGGAGAAACATAGCTGTTCACACTTACATAGACGACTGGCTGCTAAAGGCGGGGAATCCAGTCACTCTGCGCAGCAATCTGACGGTAGTCCTAGACTTATTGAAGAAGCTAGGATGGATTGTGAATCTAGAGAAATCAGAACTGACTCCATCCCAGGAGTTTGTTTATCTGGGAATTTTTTTCAATCTCAGGGACGGCGTAGCTTTTCCGGCGGAGAGCAGAGTCAGAAGCCTGATTGCAGTATTGGAGTCAGTTTCTCTAGGAGCCTATCTGACGGCGCGTCAATTTCTCAGAATACTCGGTTTACTAGTATCTCTGGAGAAGGTGGTGCCATATGCGGCGCTCAGGCGCAGGCCGATTCAGATGTATTTGATGTCGTTCTGGTCACAGAGAACAGATCCGTTATCTCTGAGAATACCAGTAAGAGAACCATTGATATTCCACCTTCAGTGGTGGTTGTCGGAACAGAATCTCCTGCGAGGTGTTCCTCTACAACCTCCTCAACCTCAGATGTCCATATTCACGGATGCGTCGTTGACAGGTTGGGGAGCGGTATTGGACAATCAGTCAGTGTCAGGGGAATGGGATCGGACCAATGCGCAGAAACATATCAATGTGCTCGAGCTATTAGCGGTGGTATTAGCACTGCAGAAGTTCGAGAGTCTAGTTCAAGACAAAATTGTCCTAGTAAGGACAGACAACTCAACAGTGGTGTCTTATTTGAACCGTCAGGGCGGGACAAGATCACCGGAGTTGTGTATGATGGTTTGGAACCTTCTGCTGTGGTGCCAAGAGAGGAATATTATTCTTCGGGCAGCACACATTCCAGGAAGATTGAACATCTTAGCGGATGCTCTCAGTCGAAGGACGGTTTGTCGTCCGACGGAATGGCAGCTCAACCAAGTGGTAGCGGAGGTTCTATTCAAACAATGGGGCAAGCCAAATGTCGACCTATTTGCAATGAAGAAAAACGCAAAGATGGTCACGTACGTGTCACCGATCCCGGACCCGTTAGCTCTAGCAGTAGACGCACTGGCGATAAGTTGGAAGGGAATGTACGCGTATGCGTATCCTCCAACAATTCTCATCCCGAAAGTTCTGGCAAAGATAAGAGAGGGGATGTGCCAAGTACTACTGATCGCTCCTTATTGGCCAGGCCGATCATGGTTTACGGATCTGCTGGACCTTCTGGTCTGCAGTCCAATCCCTCTTCCAGACACAAGAGATGTAATCTCTCAGAACAAGGGTCTGTACCTTCACGACAGACCAGAAAT
Source organism: Chaetoderma sp. LZ-2023a (assembly GCA_034401795.1). Lineage (NCBI taxonomy): Eukaryota > Metazoa > Mollusca > Caudofoveata > Chaetodermatida > Chaetodermatidae > Chaetoderma > Chaetoderma sp. LZ-2023a. Next base: position 14,836,555 of record CM067370.1, read on the forward strand.
GTTCAAATTGACTGCATGGATGTTGTCAAGCAGCGTGCAATTGAGGGTGGCTTTTCTGAGCAAGCAGCGAAGTTTGTTGCTTCGGCCAGAAGAGTTTCGACCACAAAAACATATAATTATAGAATCAACAAATTTGCACAGTGGTGTGAGAGAAGAGATATTGATCCCTTTTCTGCATCTGTTCAACACGTAGCAGATTTTATCTGTCATTTATACGAAGTTGACAAACTTGTACCTTCTACCCTAGCAGCATATAAGTCTGCATTAGCTTCTGTCATTCCTAGTCTCACCATTGGGGGAGTGGAGAATGACACCTTGAATGAAGTTATCAAAGGAATGAGCAATCTGCGACCTAGACAGCCGATTCCTATCCCATCATGGAATCTATCTCTTGTTCTACAGGTTTTAGGGCATGCTCCCTTTGAACCGATTAGATCTATTGACATTAAACTGTTAACTATTAAATCAGTTTTTTTGGTTGCAGCAGCGTCGGCGAGAAGGAGAAGCGAGATTCATGCGCTTTCTGCCGAACAAGACCGTTTTGTCGTCACGGGTGAAGGTTTAAGATTACTTCCACGTCTTTGTTTCCTGGCAAAGAATCAGTCACTTAAATATCCAGGACAGCCGATCAATTTGCCAAGTTTAACTAGACATGACCCAAATTCTTGTGCTTGGTGTCCTGTCAGATGTCTAAAGATGTATAAGAAACGTACTTCTGAGTGGAGAGACGACCCGAAATCTCTGTGGTTATGTCTCAAAGCTCCCCATTTACGTGCTTCGAAAGATACTATTTCTCGTTGGATAGTTGACGCTATTCAGATGTTGCACAAGATCGCTACAGGAAAGCAGATTGATCGTGCGAATGCCCATGAGGTCCGAGCACTAGCAGCATCATCGGCCCTTTATAAGGGTGTCTCTTTAGAGCAGGTGATGTCTGTAGCACAATGGCATGCCGAGTCGTCATTCACTGATTTCTACCTTCGAGACATCTCCAGCACACTTAATCCAGTAGCCGTCGCCAATCTGTCGAACCTAAACTAAGCCACGTCCGACCACTACTTCGCACACATCACAAAAGCCTTCCGCCTACACTGACCAAGCGCTATGCACATGACTGAGTACGACCGTGGATTGGGCCTAGCTCCTGTGATGATCAAGAACAGATCGACCACTCAAAAATGGTGAGTGTTTACATTAATTAAGTGACTATAAATATGTTTACTTCCAGTCGAAATACCAGACTGAGTAAGTGAATAGTCTGGTACAAGAGTATATTTATCCTCTCATACAGACATGAGACTCATTCCAATTTGAAAATCTAATCGATATACTGATAGTTTTTTCAAAGATTTGAAGTTGTAGTAGCTTCTTTGCACTCTACTGGACTGCCCTAGCTGAGACTTGGGGCTGACACGGGTCTGGTGGGTGTTGCATCCCCATGGACATCCCTCTGGTTTTGTGCGGACAAAAGAGGGGGGGGAGCGCGGTCTAGACCATGGAAGTTTAGCACTCTATGAGTCAGATAGCAGAACCCAAGCGTATGCCAGGGTTTTAGTCTCTTCACAACCTTCTCTGTTGGATGGTTGATGAGTGCTGGTTCGAGCCTCACCTCCTCCCACCGGCATTTCCTGGCTGTCGAAATCCGGAGTTTATCATAATAGTACATCTGGTAAGTATTATTCGAAGTAGAATCAAAAAAGCATCCGCTTTTGTTTCTACGAGAATTCTTAATACTTACCAGATGTACTATGGCCCTACCTCAGCCGCCCCGCTGAGGTGAGGCTGAGCTGCTTTCGCAGTTTGCCAAGGCAAATATAAGACGAATCTGACTGTGATTGGGAATTGACTCGGTACCTGCGGCTATGGTATTCCCGGACACAGTATGGGCAGGACCAGGAGAGTGCGGAGTTTTAATTGTTTATTTTGAGCTAGACTAGATAATAGACATTATCATAATAGTACATCTGGCAAGTATTAAGAATTCTCGTAGAAACAAAAGCGGATGCTTTTTTGAGTCAGGCAGTTCAGGGATCGATCTATCCCAATATGGCGAAATATGGGTGAAGATTAGCTAGAGAGAGGTGGAGCATAACTAAAGCTGGATTCCTCCATTACAACGATTGGACATAGAAGATCAGAAAGGAAACAGAGAAAATACCTGTACAGGTGTTAGCCATCAGGCTTTGCAGGAGAAGGAGCTACTTATTAACCCCTTTAACTCTAGAATTTGGTTTTTTTAAATTCAATTTTCTCATAAAATGTCCATTTGCAGACCAAGAGAAGACTATTTTTGAGAATTTACCACTGGAATGACTGGCTCGGTTATCGAGCCAGTCATTCCAGTGGTAAATTTTCAAAAATAGTCTTCTCTTGGTCTGCAAATGGACATTTCTCAAGCCGTTTTTGCCTGATATGAGTGTTAAATGGTTAATATTTTAACTATGTGGTCGTCTCATGACACAGCGACTACACCAAATATAGGTGAATATTTTAAAATAAATCTTTATAGAATTTGTTCTATGTGTATATTTTCCAGATGACTGGCCGTAAAGGTCGCGTAGTGAGTTCAGGTGATGGGCGTGTCAGCTATGAATCGCGCAGTGAGGCAGATGTACCATTAGAAATCCTCAATCTTACAGAAAAACAACGCTTTATGGATGCAGAAAAGGTACTGGCATTTTTGTTTATGTGTATATTATCTCTTGTCGTCTATTTGTGTGGTAGATCTTTTCTGTCTGTTGTTCCACCCCAGTAAGTGGCATGGAAATATTGTCTTTCCATCGCATCATTATATATCAACGAGTGCATTGACTCGTGGTTATCTCACCATTTAAGAATACCTACAGTTAGCATCACCATAGTGAAAGGCTCCATATAGTCTTGAAAGGCATCATGTGATTGGAGACACTATTTCTGGATCTTGTACCAGGCTTCAGGACAGTTAACCCTTGAAATTCAAGTGTCATTTTTAAGATAGATATATACAGGAAAGCTGTTGAATATTGTGCAATGGCTCCCTGTAAAATTAGTTTAAAAAAATATGTAACAATATTTTTTGTTATAAAGAAAGATTTAACGTTTCTTGTCCATGAGTATTAACCCTTTTATGGCAAAATTTTGTCAAAAAATACAAATATTTGCGTATTGAGTGTCCATTTATAGGCCAAGTGAAGACCATTTTTGAAAATTTTACCACTGGAATGGCTGGCTCCGTTACCGAGCCAGTCATTGAAGTAGTAAAATTTCAAAACTAGTCTTCACTTGGCCTGCAAATGGCCATTCCTCACGAGCCCTGCAGCGGCTGGTTGTGACCAGCATCGTCATGAAGAGGTTAAAGAGGCTAACTTCTGCACATGATATATTTCATCAGAACGTCATATATCACATCGTAAAACGTTATCAAATCTCAAGAATAGAATAATTCTATTTAATTACAGAATATAGCAATCATCTCGGAGGCAGCCAGTTCTGGCATCTCCCTTCAAGCGGACAGGCGCGCTATCAATCAGCGACGGAGGGTACATGTCACGTTAGAGCTGCCATGGAGTGCTGATCGGGCCATACAGCAATTTGGTGAGTCTATAAGCGTTTAACTCCTTAACTCTTTCACGACGAAGCCGGCCAAGACCGGCCTCTGTAGGAGTCTTGAGTCAATCCAGTGGTAAATTTTCAAAAATAGATTTCTCTTGGCCTGCAAATTGACATTCAATAAGTAAATATTTGAATTTTCTGAACAAATTTCGTCATTAAAGGGTTAATCCTCACAAACCACAAATGATAAATTCTTTCTATTGTAAGGAATATTCTGTTGAATATTTTGAAACTAATTTGACTGTGATCCGTTTCTGCCTATGGCTGGAAGCAACAGATTCCTATCAAATCAGCTTCGAAATATTCAGCAGCTTTTCTCTATGCACCTCTTCAAATTGAAATTCTAGGAATTCTGAGTTCGAAGGGTTAGTGTACTCTGTTGCCAAAATATATTACATCATGATTATTAGTGCCCTACCAGTGAAAATGGATGGGGGGGGGGGGGGGCGGGGAGTCTGGCGGTGACTATAGGTATGCACTCTGTCTGTCGCAGTTGGTTTGCCCGCACTTTTTCGCAGTCCTTAAACATATTCAACTGAAAATTGGTACATTGCTTTGTTAGAAGTTACAGACTAAGTTCAAGTTTCAGGTGTATGTGTCAATTTTTGATGGAGTTATGCCCCCTTTCGACCTAAGAAATATGCAAAATATAAGCTCTCCGCACTTTTTCGCAGTCTCAAGATATTTTACTGAGAATTGGTACATTGCTTTGTTATGAGAAGTTACAGACCAAGTTCGAGTTTCAGGTGTATGCGTCAATTTCTTATGGAGTTATGACCCCTTTCGACTTAAGAACTACAAAAAATATCAGCTTTTCGCAGTCTCGAGATATTCTACTGAGAATTGGTACATTGCTTTGTTATGAGAAGTTACAGACCAAGTTCGATTTTCAAGCGTATGCATCAAATTTTGTATGGGGTTATGACCCCTTTCGACTTAAGAAATACAAAAAATATTAGCTTTCCACACTTTCTTTCGTACTCCTTCACGATATTTAAGGGAAAATCACTACATTGAGTTACAGACCAAGTGCGAGTTTCTGACATTGTCGTCAATCTTTCATTAGTTACGTCCCCTTTCGACATGAAATTTGAAAAATATCCGCACTTTCTTTCGCACTCCTTCATGATATCGCTACATCGCTTTAGTATAAGGAGTTACAGACCAAGTTCGAGTTTCAGGAGTTTGCATCAATTTTTGATGGAGTTGCATCCCCTTTCAACATGAAATATGAAAAATATCTGTTTTCCACACTTTCACCCTCCTTCAAGGGATTCAACTGGGAATTGGTAGGTTGCTTTATTATAAGGGAGTTACAGAGCAAGTTCGAGTTTCAGACATTTTCATCAATTTTCCATGAGTTATGCCCCCTTTCGACTTATGAAATACAAACATATCAGCTTTCGAGACTCATTCTCCTTCGCCATATTTAACTGAAACTTGGTATATTGCCAAATGTTATGAGACGTTACAGATCAAGATCGAGTTTCGGCTGCTTCTGTCAATTTTTAATGGAGTTTTTGTCTGTCAATCTCTAAAGATTTATATGACCCGGTAGGGGACATGTATTACAAAGCAATACTTACAGAATGCTTGTTTAAATAAAGTTTTAATTCAAACACATTAACATTTTGATGGCAACAAGCCGCTGTCATATTCTCTTGTAATTTTAGCAGGCTTCATGGGACTTCCCTGTACAGCATGTTCCTGTTAATTCAGCTGGAAATGTGTTAGTTGTGCTGATGGTTCTGTAACATCATTCCAATCTGGTACACCATCCATTAGTCACCTATCCACTCATGCTTGTTTCAGGTCGTACTCATCGCTCCAATCAGGTGACAGCACCAGAGTATGTGTTCATGATTTCTGATTTGGCGGGTGAGCGCAGGTTTGCTGCCACGGTTGCCAGGCGACTAGAGAGTCTAGTAAGTATTTGTACTGATTTTCAATCACACTGCTGTCACTATGTTAAGTATTACAGTCCGTCATATGCTATTGTATAGCCTGCGTGAAATGAAAGAAAACAGAAACTGTACAAGACCGGGTAATATACATTTCATGCAGCATGTTTCTGTAACCTGTTGCTTTCTAGACAACACCCAATTTACAGCAACATATTTATCAAAATGAACAACTGTCATGTGAAAGGTAATAGAATTTAGGAAGCTGAAAGTGAAACTCCAGTCTTCTATGGGTTAACTTCGGTAATTATAGAAAATTCCCCATAAATACTGAGAATGTGGAAATGCGTGTCCAATTATGGGAGCTGAACCCCCTCCTTCTTCAGCTGCCTTAATGAACTGCCCTCTTCCCCTTCCCCCTGTATTACAGTCTCTGTGACAACTAATGTGTCATGCAGTGTTTCTCATGGCATCTAAATTTTGGAGGTCCGATGGACCTCAAACCTTGAAATGGGATGGTCCCCTGCTTAAGTCTGGAGCTCCCAAATTGAAATCAGGTGTTCCAAAGCAGTTTCTCACAATATGGTCCCATTTTATAAGTATTTTTGTTCAAAAACCTTTAAGACTCCTTTGAATTTTAACTATCATAAAAGATTTTCAGGGGTCCCATGAGACCCGCTGCACTTACTTTGGGGATTCCCAAGGTGCATTTTTGTGTATATACCCTCAAAAGGACGCTTATGAGAATCCCTGGATACATGTCTATCTGAGTGTTGTTGTGGTAGTCATAGTAGCCTAGTTTAGAAATTAAATATGCTGAAGTTTGAACCTGGGTAGTCATGTCTAATCAAATTGTCAGACTGCCTGAGATCTGTTCATCTGGATTAAGAAACTCATATCCAGAATGGATGAAAGTCTGGATCTAGAGATATCAGAAACTACTGGTAAGACCTGTCCCAATTTGAACTCGTAAGATTTGTGGCTTAGAATTCCACAACCTCGGTCGTGGACTAGTAGGAAGAAAATCAGGAAAGTCCAGAAATCCCACAAAAAGCTTACTGGTTGACTACTGCAAACCATCATATTATAATTTCAAGGGGCAATAACTCTGGACCAGCCAAATATTTTGAAAACAATTTGACCAAAAGTTGTTGGATACTTAGTCACCAAAAACTTTCAGTCAAATTGTTTTCAAAATATTCAATATATCTAGCATTAAGCCCCAAGGAAAATGTAGGCTGCAGAAATTCAGCAAGCATGCAGTGGGATTGTGAGTGTCTGTCGTCTCTGATTGCTGTTGTGTATTATGTTCTAGGGAGCTTTGACACATGGTGATCGACGTGCCACTGAGACTCGAGATCTCAGTAGATTTAACATTGATAACAAGGTAAGACGGTGGGTCATTGTATGCTTAAGTCAGTTTACACTATGCAGATTGAGTGAATCATTATTTTCACATTGTGCTGGGGATGTGAACACATTTTCTACTTCGAATAATACTTAACAGATGTACTATTATGATAATGTCTATTATCCAGTCTAGCTCAAAATAAACAATTAAAAACTCCGCACTCTCCTGGTCCTGCCCATACTGTGTCCGGGAATTACCATAGCCGCAGGTACCGAGTCAATTCCCAATTACAGTCAGATTCGTCTATTTTGCGCTTTTACAAAGTCGCATTTTTAGAGTGCTCAAATATTCAATAATTTAAGCGGTTTTAGCGTTGTTGTTGGAAAACCATCGTTGGCTTCATGGAGGAACTAGGAAAATCATCACAGGGGCAGGTTGTATCAATCTAGAATTTATACATTCGTGCCGTAATGACTGTTTGAAATTTCCTTAAATTGGCACATTGTTTTAAAATGATAGCCATTGTTGGAGTCATGTGCAGCGTTTTAATTCTTCTCTGTGTTCGCAGAAACCAAAGAACCAGGACACGTTGTGCCAGAAGTGCAACAGGTTCATGAAGCGCAAGTACTCAGGACATCACTGTGTAGCGTGCGCGATGTGTAAGGTGGGAAGCCCATGTGATGTGTGCACCAAGTGGTCATCGGCAATGGTGGCAGAGTTTGATCGGGATCGACTTGCGCGTCTGGAGAGGATCGCAAGGGATTAGGCGGCTAAGCTGGACCAGGCGTCTCTGAAGGGACTGGAAGGTCGTCTGAATGACCGCATGGATTCAGCTCTGGGCGTATGGGTGGCCCAGTTTAAGGCTATGTTTGAGTCTTCATTCCACGGTCCCGTCGATGCAAGCTAGTGCAGGGCAACCCTTAGGTGGTCCGGCTAGTTCTGCGGAGGGTCAAGCACCTGCCCCTTCTCTGTCCTTGGCTCAAGAGCCGACGATAGAGGAGGAAGATCTTATGGAAGATTCCGGCATGCCGGATATTTCGATGACGGCAATGCACAGTACTTCCCAGGGGTCTCCCTCGGGATTTGTACGGGTTTGCCAGGCGGATGGTGATATCGACGTTCCGTCGGGTATTTTCCATCCGCTGTTTGTGCAACCAGAGGTGTCGGCGGAGCCGTGTTTTGCGGTTCCTGCCGGGATACCGGCTTTGGGTGCGGCTCCTATCGGAATGCCGTCACCTGCCGTAGGTAAAGCGGTCGTGGTCCCGACTCCCGTGCTGGAGCCAATGGACTGCGGAGAATCCGGGTCCGGCGATTCGTTGGACGCCGGTGCCGCTGGTAGTCGGGCTATAGATGCGCTCTGTCTTGGTAGAGTGGTGTCTCATAGCTCTCAGCATGGATCGTCGGTGGCCCTCTCATCCAGGGGAGAGAGGGAGGATGAGAACGGAAGTTCTTTAATGGACGAGTCCGTTTTCTGCACCGAAGCTGAATGGGTGCAGGTCCTTGGGTGGATGTCCGACCGTCTCGGGTTGGCATCTGATCTTGGATCTCAGCGCGATCCGGCGATGGAGCGGATGTCAGAGCGAGCGGCTAACGCTCTGTCAAGTGGCTCTTCTGCCATGCCAACACTCTTGTTGAACACGCAGACTGGTTCAGCCGGAGTATGCATTGTCCAAGGCCCCGAAGGGGATAAGGAGTAGGGTCCGTTTTCCAGAGCAGGCCTACCATCAGTATGCCCGGGTTCCACGGCTTTCCGTCGGGGAACGAGAGGCGCTGAATAGGCCGTTGGCTGGGAAGGCTAAGGGGCGGTCTCGTCCTTTGGTTTCGCAGACCAATAAAGATCCGTTCAATGAGCTGATGCTCATTGAAGATGCGGCGAGGGCAGCCATGGCTGCGCTCTCGCACGGATGTACCGTCCTGCAGGTATGCTGGCCTGCGCGGCGGAGGGTGGGCAGGTGCCAGAGGCTGCTCCCGGAGTTATTCGGGACACCATGCGCCTGTCTCAAGATTGCCTGGCCAGGGTGATCACCAGGACATTGGCAGAGCGACGGAGAATGGTTCTCGATTGTGTAGAACCAGGACCGGAGATGAGGGCTGCATTGTCTTCTGCGCCTTTCATCGGTTTGGCGGCTCGGCACGGCAAGCTCTCTCCAAGGTTGCGTCAATGGTTGCGGAGCAAGAAGTGGTCGGCAAGTCGTGGACGTCGATTAAGAGGACACCGTCGCAGCAGTCCTACCGGCAACATCGACAGGAGCAGCAGAGGCAGCGTCCAAGATCACCCTTCCGTCCTTCTGGCCGTGATGCCCATAGGCCATCCGGATCACAAGGACCTGGCCGTTCGTCCTAATAAGAGGCCGTATGAGGATGACAAGAAGGGTGGCGGTTCGGGCCGCGGCGGTTACGGGCGGCTGTGGAGGTCGGTCCTGACGGGTTTCCGGCGGAACCAGATCCGGTGACGTTAGGAACGAATGGAGTCGAGAATCTTCACCCAAGCGATTTAGCGTCTTCTCGTGCGATCTTGACCGCCAGCTGTGTGCAGATTCCTTCCGTTTGAGGCAGGCTTCAACTGTTCCTAAGCCAATGGGAACAGGTCGTGCGCGATTGTTTAGTCTGTCAATGGATAAGAAACGGCTACGATCCGGACTGGCTCATCCATCAATCGTTAGTTCCATTAACATCGACTCCAATATGGACTCCCGTTCCAAGGGAATCAGATCGTCTAGAAGCCATTTGCTCAGAAATAGAATCTCTTCGTCAGAAGAATGCGATTCATCTAGTCCGCAATCAGTCTTCTCTGGGTTTCTATTCGATGATGTTCCTCGTTCCGAAGCGTACCGGAGGATGGAGACCAATTCTCAATCTCAAACCGTTGAACAAGTTTATTCTTTCTCCCAAGTTTCAGACGGAGACTGTAGCAGCGGTAATGACAGGGCTGAGAAAAGGCATGTGGGCAGTGTCGATAGATCTGAAGGATGCATATTTTCATATTCCAATGTCAATTCCTTTTCCGAAATACCTTCACTTTGCATTCCAAGACAATGTTTGGGAATTCAATGCGCTTCCGCCTGACCACAGCTCCGAGGGTCTTCACCAAAGTGGTTCTCGCCATGACTTCTTTACTTCGCAGGAGAAACATAGCTGTTCACACTTACATAGACGACTGGCTGCTAAAGGCGGGGAATCCAGTCACTCTGCGCAGCAATCTTCAGGTAGTCCAAGCCTTATTAAAGGATCTAGGATGGATTGTGAATCTAGAGAAATCAGAATTGACTCCATCCCAGGAGTTTGTTTATCTGGGAATATTTTTCAATCTCGGGGACGGCGCAGCTTTTCCGGCGGAGAGCAGAGTCAAGAGCCTGATTGCAGTTTTGGAGTCGGTTTCTCTAGGAGCCTATCTGATGGCGCGCCAATTTCTCAGGATACTGGGTTTACTAGTATCTCTGGAGAAGGTGGTTCCATATGCAGCACTCAGGCGCAGGCCAATTCAGATGTATCTAACGTCATTCTGGTCTCAGAAAACTGATCCGTTATCTCTGAGAATACCAGTAAAAGAACCATTGTTATTCCACCTTCAGTGGTGGTTATCGGAACAGAATCTCCTGCGAGGTGTTCCTCTACAACCTCAGATGTCCATCTTCACGGATGCATCATTGACGGGTTGGGGAGCAGTATTGGACGATCAGTCAGTGTCAGGGGAATGGGATCGGACCAATGCGCAGAAACATATCAATGTGCTCGAACTATTAGCGGTGGTATTGGCACTTCGAAAGTTCGAGAGTCTAATACAAGACGAGATTGTCCTAATAAGGACAGACAACTCAACAGTGGTGTCTTATTTGAACCGCCAGGGCGGGACGAGATCACCAAACTTGTGTATGATGATTTGGAAGCTTCTGCTGTGGTGCCAAGAAAGGAATGTTATTATTCGGGCAGCACACATTCCAGGAAGAGTGAACATCCTAGCGGATGCTCTCAGTCGAAGGACGGTTTGTCGTCCGACGGAATGGCAGCTCAACCAGTCGGTAGCGAAGGTTCTGTTCAAACATTGGGGCAAGCCAAATGTGGACCTGTTTGCGATGAATCAAAACGCAAAAATGGTCACTTATGTGTCACCGATCCCAGACCCGCTAGCTCTAGCGGTAGATGCACTGGCGATAAGTTGGAAGGGAATGTACGCGTATGCGTACCCGCCAACAATTCTCATCCCAAAAGTTCTGGCAAAGATAAGAGAGGGGATGTGCCAAGTACTACTGATCGCCCCTTATTGGCCAGGCCGATCATGGTTTACGGATCTGCTGAACATTCTGGTTTGCAATCCAATCCCTCTGCCAGACAGAAGAGATCTAATCTCTCAGAACAGGGGTCTGTACCTTCACGACAGACCAGAAATGTTCAAATTGACTGCATGGATGTTATCAAGCAGCGTGCAATTGAGGGTGGCTTTTCTGAGCAAGCAGCGAAGTTTGTTGCTTCAGCCAGAAGAGGTTCAACCACGAAAACATACAATTATAGAATCAACAAATTTGCAGTGGTGTGAGAGAAGAGATATTAATCCCTTTTCTGCATCTGTTCAACACGTAGCAGATTTTATCTGTCATTTATACAAGTTGATAAACTTGTACCTTCGACCCTAGCAGCATATAAGTCTGCATTAGCTTCAGTCATTCCCAGTCTGGCCATTGAAGGAGTGGAGAATGACACCTTGAATGAAGTTATTAAAGGAATGAGCAATCTGCGACCTAGACAGCCAATTCCTATCCCAGCATGGAATCTATCTCTTGTTCTACAGGTTTTAGGGCATGCTCCCTTTGAGCCGATTAGATCTATTGACATTAAACTGTTAACTATTAAATCCGTTTTCTTGGTTGCAGCAGTGTCGGCGAGAAGGAGAAGCGAAATACATGCGCTTTCTGCCAAACAAGACCGTTTTGTCGTCACTGGTGAATGTTTAAGACTACTTCCACGAAATATCCAGGACAGCCGATCAATTTGCCAAGTTTAACTAGACATGACCCAAACTCTTCTGCTTGGTGTCCTGTCGGATGTCTGAAAATGTATAAGAAACGTACTGATGAGTGGAGAGATGACCCGAATTCTCTGTGGTTATGTCTCAAAGCTCGCCATTTACGCGCCTCGAAAGATACTATTTCTCGTTGGATAGTTGATGCTATTCAGATGTCACACAAAATCGCTACAGGAAAGTAGATTGATCGTGCGAATGCCCATCAGGTCCGAGCACTAGCAGCAGCATCAGCCCTTTATAAGGGTGTCTCATTAGAGGAGATGATGTCTGTAGCACAATGGCATGCCGAGTCGTCATTCACTGATTTCTACCTTTGCGACATCTCCAGCGCACTTAATCCGGTAGCCGTCGCCAATTTATCGAATCTAAACTAAGCCACTTCCGACCACTACTTCGCACACATCACTAAAGTCTTCCACTTACACTGAACAATCGCTATGCACATGACTGAGTATGACCGTGGATTGGGCCGAGCTCCTGTGATGAACAAGAAAAGATCAAGCACTCAAAATGGTGAGTGTTTACATTAATTAAGTGACTATAAATATTTTTACTTACAGTCGAAATACCAGACTGCTTAGGTGAATAGTCTGGTACAAGAGTATACTTATCCTCTCAAACAGACATTAGACTCATTCCAATTTGAAAATCTAATCGATATACTGATGTTTTTTCAAAATTAGAAGTTGTAGTAGCTTCTTTGCACTCTACTGGACTGCCCTAGCTGAGACTTGGGGCTGACACGGGTCTGGTGGGTGTTGCATCCCCATTGACAGCCCTCTGAATTTTGTGCGGACAAAAGAGGGGGGTTGGGGGAGCGCGGTCTAGACCATGGAAGTTTAGCACTCTATGAGTCAGATGGCAGAACCCAAGCATATGCCAGGGTTCTAGTCCCTTCCCAACCTTCTCTGTTGGATGGTTGATGAGTGCTGGTTCGAGCCTCACCTCCTCCCACCGGCATTTCCTGGCTGTCGAAATCCGGAGTTTATCATAATAGTACATCTGGTAAGTATTATTCGAAGTAGAATCAAAAAAGCATCCGCTTTTGTTTCTACGAGAATTCTTAATACTTACCAGATGTACTATGGCCCAGCCTCAGCCGCCCCGCTGAGGTGAGGCTGAGCTGCTTTCGCTGTTTGCCAAGGCAAATATAAGACGAATCTGACTGTGATTGGGAATTGACTCGGTACCTGCGGCTATGGTAATTCCCGGACACAGTATGGGCAGGACCAGGAGAGTGCGGAGTTTTTAATTGTTTATTTTAAGCTAGACTGGATAATAGACATTATCCTAATAGTACATCTGGTAAGTATTAGGAATTCTCGTAGAAACAAAGGCGGATGCTTTTTTGAGTCTCTTCTCTGATGGGCTACATAAGCTTTAGGCCCTGGCGGTGTGTTAATGTTTGCTTGCTTCTCGCTGATGATGATAAAATGTATGAATCATAAATCTCTTCCAAATATCATAGGATCAATATTCATAGGTCCTTTTCCGTATGAAAAATTAATTTTTATATTGAAGCGGTATATCTTGTCCTTTGATGGGTATCATTGGCTCGTATACAAATGTCTTTTATAGACATTAGTTATACAAGAAGTCGTGGCATTATGGTATTTGGGCATGGACAGGGAATCAAACTCACAACCAGCGAAAGCACCAAGCATCATAGCCTACAAACGCTTCCACCACACAAACGCCGCAAAACAGTGTTACTTTGCCGGTGAGGCTTTCACGGTGGATCACACAGTAGCTCGCCTGTACACACATCACCACTGTACGGCCCTCTGTGCACACAAATCACTAACTGACAGTAATTATGGTCAAAATCGGCTACCACAGAATTCCACCGTGTGTCAGAAACTGACATTGTATTGTGAAAGCCTCACCGGTAAAGTAGGACATTTGTCTTGCGGTGTTTGGGGTGGTGGAAGCGTTTGTGGGCTATGATGCTAGGCGCTTTCATCGTTTGTGGGTTCGATTCCCTGTCAAATTTTATAGACATGATCGTACTTTATATAGATTTAGGAACTAATGAAAAATGTGTCTGTTATATGCAGGTGTCTCTTAAAGCAGATTTCACAGTAAATAATGATTAATTTGAAATATTTTTATACATTTGACATATTCTATAATGGAATTCATTTTTGTTGATGATTATTATTGTTTAGAAAAAGTCCATTTGCAGATCAAGAGAATACTATCTTCTTGATCTGCAAGTGGACATTTCTCAAGACCACCGTGGGAGCACATTTTGGCCGGCTTGACCATTAAACGAGGACGGGTTTAGGAAAACAAAAGTATATTTGGAAATTATTTTCTAATATCATTGTGATGATAACTTATATTATGTTTGCGGTAGTTTATGTATGTATATTGTTTTTGTAGTACGGTCGCACTGCTCTGGAAGCAGTAATGAAGTCGGTGCTAGGATTTGAAGCTCCAATTGTACAGACCCCAGCTCAGTATTCAGGAAACTTCTTCCCAGGTAATCATAACCCTTTACCACTCATATCAGCCAAAAACAACTTCTGCGGTGCTCTTGAGAAATGTCCATTTGCAGACCAAGAGAAGACTATTTTTGAAAATTTATCACTGGAATGGCGGGCTCGATAACCAAAATTGAAATTTTTGAACAAAATCGAGAGTTAAAAGGTTAATGTTGGTTAACCCTTTAATTATGAAATTTGTTAAAAAATATTTGCTTACTAAATAATGTCAATTAGCAAATCAAGAGAAGACTAATTTTGAAAATTTACAACGGGGCTTACTGCCTCAGTTACCGAACAGCATTCCAGTGGTAGATTTTCAAAAATAATATCTTGGCTTGCAAATGGGCATTACTGTAGTGTCCGCTTTGGCTGACTTAAACGTGAAAGGTTTAACTTCACTACCACTCCTACAGGAGCAGAAAGCAGCTGAGCTACACACAGCAATTAACCTTTCCAGTTTTAGCTATGCCCCGCCCATCTCTAGCTAAGCTCTGCACATACCTCGGTAGTTTTGGGATCAGTCGATCCCTGAACTCCCTGACTATCAATTTCCAGAAAACTGCAGGTAAGCTGTTAAATATTTTGCAACTAATTTGACTGGGTGCTGTTGCTGCCTATGGCAACATCGTCGCCCAGTCAAATTAGTTGCAAAATATTCAACAGAATGTTTAATAAATGGTGACATACAATTCATACGATGTGTCGGACTATTAAGTGTTAAAGATGGACTAAATCAAGTCATTCACGCCATAATTAATTGTGATGTCATCCTGCACGTCACTTAGTTTATGACGTTAGATGATGGATGGATAAACCGGAAAGGTCAATTAATTTAGTCCAAGGTTCTATCTCGCCAATGAGTAAGTCATCGTTCTGTTGTTAGTAGGTGTGCTGATTTTATGGGTCAGAAACCAACCCAACTATAGATTTCATCTGCCAATACCTTCTGAGAGGACCCTACCCTAACGAATGTATAATATGTCAAAGACCATATTTATGCTGGGTTTTAACTTTAAAATTTTGCCTGGCTTTACGCTAAATTTGATCTGTGAATAACTTGTAATTAAACCTCCATTGCGAATGAGTTTAATGGACATATGCTTGTATTGAACACCGTTATCTCCTAATTAATTTAAGATCTTGTTCACTAGATACTGTTTGAATGTCTGCTTAGATTGACTAGAGGTTGTTAGGCGAGTACCTCATAGCAAGAGCTTCTTGGAATTGTACTTCAGCAAACTGGCCATAATTTTCTGAAGAATATAATTCATAAAAAATTTGGTTTTAGCTGGATAGCCATAATTGGACTCACTTTAAATCTGGTACATTAACACGGCGTCACAAGTCCTTGCTTCTGATTGTATTTCAGCAAAGTATGTTTCCATATGTGCCAGAGGTATCCCCCTTAATTAATTAATGAATTCACTTCAAGTTTGTGAATACGTCATTAATTACTACGCATTAGTGTTGTGCTAATGTCACATTCCATCTGCCATGCACAGCTCTTTTATTCCAAGCTATCCAGGTCCCTAACCCCTATGTCTAGAATAATACTTGACTTAATGTCTTGTGTATGTTTGGTTTTTAGATGTTCAGAAGGCCATGCTCGGTGTGGCGCTGATTACTGGAGATGAAAGATGTGGTTATATGCTTGACAAAGGTAAGCAAGTATTGTTATTCCAGAGTTTCCATTCATTATCTATAGTTTTACTGGACATACACTCATCAACCTTCAACCACCCCCAGGCTTCTAAAGAACCGTTATATATTGGGTTAGAGTTGACAATGAGAATGGTGACGATCGTTATTATGACAAACTATGCAAAGTTCACTGAATTAATCTGCCACTGGATACATTTCTCATTTTTACCTCACATTTACAAAGTAAAAGTACTTGTATTTAACACCACCAGCACTATGGTATGTTTAGATGGAGTTCTATAAATTATCCTCACAATAACTTCCCATGACCTGGCCTTCCCATGGCCTCACATCAAAAAGCACAATCCTGACAGCATAGACCTGACTGCTCTCTTTTTTGTCCAGCCAGTCTGGAAGACGGGGGATATATAGTGATCAGCATGTCTGTCCGTCGGTCCATCTGTCCCCGTCTTGTCAATGCAACTCCTCCTAGAGGTCTCAATTGGTTAACTTAAAATTTCGTCCACATCATCAGTATCATGTGCAGATGTGCATGTGCTTTTTTCATGACTGAAAAAATTTTCCTTACAGAGTTATCCCCCTTCAAATAGCTTAATGCAGACTGCATTGCCAATCATTTCTTGTCAACGCAACTCCTACAGTTTAGCTCCGATTCCTTTGAAACTGAATATGTATTATCATTACCACTTGAAGGTGTGCATGTGCTATCCGTATATCTGTACATCCATCCAACTGTCCAAAATGTATGTATGTCCGTCTGTTGGTCCATCCATCTCTGACAATCATTTCTTGTCAACGAAACACCTCCTAGAGGTCTCAATGGATTAGCTAAAAATTTTGTCTACATTATCAGTATCATGTGCAGATTTGCATGTGCCTTTTTTTCACGGCCAAAAAATGATTCACTGCAGAGTTATTCCCCTTTAAATATCTTAAAGCCAATACATAATCTGCATTACACTTAGTGACAAAGGAATTTAGGTTTTAGGAGTTGCTTAAATTTTTCATTGATTAGTTTTTCTAAAATATTGTCCTTTGCAATTAACGTTACATGTATATCCACTCTTGATATATGTTTATCTGAAATGTTTGGATCCGGGGGGCGATATGCCATCTTCTGAGGGCTCTTGTCTACCAAAGGTAGCAATGTGAAGTTCTATTAATTTTCCTTCTTAGGCTTCGTTGATTTGCTTTGTCTCCCTTAGAAGTTCTATAAATTGTCTATTGAGACTCAATCTAGTGATCAGAGGTAGTCACTGAAGCGTGTTTTAGAATATGTGTATGACACACAGAAACTGTCAAATACTTAGTTCAGCTGAAGGATATAATAAATGTTTAATTTGTGCTGTTTTGTTTTGCAGATTATAACAATATTAGCAAGTTTCTCAATCGAATACTCGGTATGACAGTGGAGCTTCAGAATGCTCTCTTCCAGTATTTCACCGAGACCATGTCAGCTGTTATCTCGGAGGCAAAGCGCAGCGGCAGATGGGATATGGGGATCCTCGGTAAGTGAACAAAATCTCACTTATACCAAAATATTGAATAAATAAGTTAAATTTAACCGTTTAATGGTTCAGCCAGCTTAAACCGACCTCTGCAGTGGTCTTGAGGAATGCCCATTTGCAGACCAAGAGAAGATAACTGAGCCAGTGATTCTAGTGGTAAATTAAAAAGAATTGTCCTCTCTTGGCCTGCAAATGGATGTTCAATAAACAAATATTTTGATTTTCAGGACCAAATTTGACCATTAAAGGGTTAATAAAATACACAAATGCTATAATAAAGATGAGCAATGTGTTAACCTATATTTGTGGATAACAATGGTTTATTTGATATCATGGACCACAGAAGCCTTCTGTAACATTAAATGACAATCAGCTTCTAACACAGGAAATTCATGCCAGGAATACTACTAAATAATGCAAGCCTAAAATAGCTACACGTACTAATGACTTTGTTCAGCTTAACCCTTGACGAGCTGGCCAAAACTGGATTATGCACTGGTCTTGAAGAATTTCCATTTGCAGACCAAGAGAAAAGACCATTTCTTTAAATTTACCACTGGAATGAGTGGCCAAGCAAGTCGTTCCAATAATAAATAGTCATGTCTTAGTCTGCAAATGGATATTTTCAATGAGAAATTTGAAATGTTCTTGAACAAATATGAGTGTTAAAGGGTTAATGAATAATTTCTGTAAGATATATGTTTGTTTATAAAATGATGTAGCATTGAAAATGGAATCGTGTTTTCACTCAAGATACGATGTCAATGGACATTTCCAAGTTTATCCATCCATCATATGACATCATATAATGTCATAATCATCTACTTGATGTGTAGGATGATGTCATAATCATAATGTCATGAATGACTCAATATAGTCCGTCTTTAACACTTAATAGTCTGACACATTGTATGAATTGTACCGTATTTCACTTAATTGAAGCCTATGCTCTAATAGAAGCCCACCCCCCCTAACTTTGACATATGAGCTCCAGTGAATTCTTAGTAGTTTCAAAATGGCAAAACTATTAGAAGCCCACCCCGTAACTCTAAAAGGAAAATATTTTTAAGAGCAAATTTGTAAGAATAGCGTGTATAATAATAACAATCGTGTCACAGGGTGTGTCTACTTCACACCGATCTCTGCCGATACATTTCTGGCCCCTCTAGAATTCAATACAGGCCTCGGATTTGTAAATCTCGACCACCTATTAGATTAATACTAATAGTAGGCCACGTATGTTCAAGATATAATAAAGTTTATTCCACACTTTTGTAGTCAGAATGCGCGTAAAACAGTCTTGGCGTGATTAAATACCTTCCTTATAAATATATTTAAGACCAAATTTATGTACCAAACAAGCAGTATTGCGCATCAATTTTGTAACGCCGATCAACATTAAATGATCCAAAATGAATTATTACGAACGACAATATAGCCAGCTTCTTAAGTTGGCGAGCCAGCGGCTCTTTTGTGATGGGAGGCGGTGTGTTCTCGCGAGATATTATATGCCAACGGGAGTTTATCAAACAGGTACCCGTTATTCAGATCAGTATGATACTCAGTTCCTATCGCGCAATGATAATATAGAGAAATTCCCGAGTTCCGAGTCCCCGATTCCAGAATATTTATATCCGAGTACTCGCTCAAAAAATAAACTTCAATTGGATGATTTGTATTTTTTCGCGACGCCATTTTATAGCAAATTGTGGATTAATTTGATATAATAAACGACCTTTATTAAAGGGTACGCAATATTTAGGCACTCAAATCAAATAATTTCACTTCCCTGATGATGTTTTGAGGTATACATTAAACATAGGCGTAACCGGTGGGAGTTTTTATGGGAGAAAATGCGTTGAATTTCCGTGGTATCAGTTTTAGAAAACTTTTTTTGGAAAACTAATATAAGCCCACCCCCTTTCTCAGAGATGTTGGGTTGGAAATTGAACACCTTTTGTTCTAATAGAAGCTTCAATTGAGCGAAATATGGTATGTCTTTACCATTTAATAAACATTCTGTTGAATATTTTGAAACTAAAACCATAGGCAGCAACAGCGTCCAGTCCAATTAGTTTCAAAAGGTTACATCTTACCTGTATAGTTTTCTAGGAATTGATAGTCAGGGAGTTCAGGGATCGATCGATGCTAACACGGATGAAGTGTGGGTGGAACTTAGATAGAGATGGGCGGGACATAGCTAAAACTGGAAAGGTCCATTGTTTCACTTTACGGTCTCTTATTGTAGATCTTGGGTCAGGAAGTGAAAATGTCCAGAAGATGGAGACTAAGACATTCCTTGGCAGTCACTCATCCGGCACAGCCAAAACAGAACTGTTCACGGTAAGAATCAGTCTCATCCGGCAATGCCAAAATGGAACTGTTCACGGTAAGAATCGCAGTCGCTCATCTGGCACAAGCAAAACAGAGCTGTTCACGGTAAGAATCACAGTCACACGTCCAGCACAGCCAAAACAGAGCTGTTCACGGTAAGAATCACAGTCACTCATCCAGCACAGCCAAAACAGAACTGTTCACGGTAAGAATCAGTCACTCATCTGGCACAGCCAAAACAAAACTGCTCATGGTAAGAATCACAGTCACTCATCCGGCACAGCCAAAACAGAACTGTTCACGGTAATAATCACAGTCACTCATCCGGCACAGCCAAAACAGAACTGTTCACGGTAAGAATCACAGTCACTCATCTGGCATAGCCAAAACAGAATTGTTCATGGTAAGAATCAGTCACTCATCCGGCACAGCCAAAACAGAACTGTTAATGGTAAGAATCACAGTCACTCATCCGCCATAGCCAAAACAGACCTGTTCACGATAAGAACCACAATCACTCATCCGGCACAGCCAAAACAGAACTGTTCACAGTAAGAATCACAGTCACTCATCCGGCATAGCCAAAACAGAACTGTTAATGGTAAGAATCACAGTCACTCATCTGGCATAGCCAAAACAGAACTGTTCACAGTAAGAATCACAGTCACTCATCCGGCACAGCCAAAACAGAACTGTTCACAGTAAGAATCACAGTCACTCATCCGGCATAGCCAAAACAGAACTGTTCACAGTAAGAATCAGTCACTCATCCGGCACAGCCAAAACAGAACTGTTCATGGTAAGAATTACAGTCACTCATGCGCTACAGTCAAAACAGAATTGTTCATGATAAGAATCACAGTCACTCATGCGCCACAGCCAAAACAGAACTGTTCACGGTAAGAATCACAGCCACTCATTCGACACAAGCAAAACAACTGTTCACGGTAAGAACCATTGTCACTCATCCGGCACAGCCAAGACAGAACTGTTCACGGTAAGAATCACAGCCACTCATCCGACACAAGCAAAACAACTGTTCACGGTAAGAACCATTGTCACTCATCTGGCACAGCCAAAACAGAACTGTTCATGGGAAGAATCACAGTTATTCATGCGCCACAGCCAAAACAGAACTGTTCACGCTAAGAATCACAGTCGCTCATCAGGCACAGCCAAAACAGAACTGTTCATGGTAAGAATCACAGTCACTCATGCACCACAGCCAAAACAGAACTGTTCACGGTAAGAATGACAGTCACTCATCCGGCACAGCTAAAGCAGAACTGTTCATGATAACAATCACAGTCACTCATCCGACAGCCAAAACAGAACTGTTGACGATAAGAACCACAATCACTCATCCGGCACAGCCAAAACAGAACTGTTCATGGTAAGAATCGCAGTCACTTATGCGGCACAGCCAAAGCAGAACTTCACTTCAAGAGTATACTTACCTCCCTAACACTCTGATATTCCCAAATATCGACTTTCACTCAATAAACACTCAGATTAAAAACAGTTAGTTGCCCCTACTGGGCAGATAGTCAGATGACAGTCCGGAGAATGCCAGTCCCAACCTCGCTTATGCACAGACTAGCACTTCCTCTTTTCCAATTTATTGGCCAAAGAGACACATGCAATCCTTATTATTCAAGTTTTCTGCTAAGTTTCTCTCAATTTTCTGAAAGAATATCACCTAAAGATAATGTCTAACCATGGAAAATCTCCAGAGGATGGCCAGGGACCAAGTTATCAGGTGACTTGTACTACATACTTGTCTAGTTTAGTGTTTTAATCCAGTTGTAATGTGTTTCCAGGATTCACGATTAGGCGTGTCAAGCGCCTAAAAAACTGGTTTATTTCTATCTGGCGCTATGAAATACTAATCTCTCTGTATTTGTGTCCACAGGTATCTATCTATGATTGAACAAGGAACAGCACATCTTCAGAGGGTTTGTTTTTCTCTCCACCAAGGTTCCATTTCCTACTAACAATGTTAGATAAGAACTAATCAAAATCTATGCCCAGAGTTGGAGGTCTCACAAGACGATCTCACTTTGCCCTCTTGGTCCCCTTCCCTCCCTTAATGGTGGAGAGATTTAAGAGGTCATAGAGATTGGTGGAGCTTCCAGTTCATCAGATCGGATGGTTTGTCTATGCTAAAGACGCAGGTATTCTAGGTTATGATATTATGCACTTTAATATATTTAAAGATTTTTCTTAAATCTGCTGCCAATTTATCATTGTTTATCTGATGTTTGCATGGCTTGTATTTCTATCCTTTCCAGTTAGTATGTTCTGGATTATGAATACAATTCGTGCTTACACCTGGATGTTGTTTTCAAGTCGGAGTAACTTCTTATTTTTGAAGTTATGACGTCATAATCGGCCTTGCACCTTTATTAATATCATACGGTTTTATGGTTTATCTGTTAGTCTATTGATCTTTATGGCCACCAGCCCTCTTTCTTTATTTAGGTTTTGAGTTTTACTAATTCATTAACTAAAATGCCACTCCGGAGCAGATAATTGCTGCCTCTGAATCGCTACTCTTTAGGGACTTCGTCCAAGATTCAGAGGTGGCCCCATTAGAGGGGGCTGTCCACTATGAGGACACTGGCAGCAGGCTTGCCACGCCGGTTGTTCGTGGACAGGTGTCGCTGAAGCCTGGTTCCCACTTATCAGGTTCCCAGGATTATTCGCACTCTACAGGTACCACTACCTCTTATGGTACATTTCCTGGCCAGTCCGGGTTAGCATTCTTCGCTGACCTGGAGTCTAATCTTTCTGGCCAGGAAGAAGAGGCTTATCTGCTGAGTTCTCACGCCGTGGCCATGGAAATTGACGTACGTGCACCCCTCGCGGGGAACACGGGCAACATTTTCCATGGGTCTGCTCACGCAGGAGTAGCATTCATGGCGCAGAAGGTAGCCCAGGCTGGATCCGATGGCCAGCATTACTGCATACCTCGGCTTGACGATGGTGTAGCTGGTTCTGGCCAGGGTCGTGGTGTGGTGAGTTTTCATTCCCCACGCAATGCCACGGCGCCTGCTCCTGGTCAAGCCAGTGTGTTTAACATGCCTGCTCTGTCGGGCCTGCATGCTTTCTCTGGCTTGCCAGGAGTATCAGTTCCTCCAGCCACGCAATCACCTGTGAATGCTCTAGAGGATGACGAAGGCCTGCGCCTAGTCGAGCAGTCACAGGTGGCCAGAGAGGAAGACTGGTGTTTCGCGAAGGCCCCTTGTGAGGTGGCAAAGCGATGCTGCATCCTACCTGGTGAATACCAGAGGTACAGTGTGGTGCCTAAGCCGAGCACGGATGATCGCGCTGAGCTAGGCGAAGATACGCAGCCATGCTCCCGATCTGACACGGGAGCGCTGTGCACGAACGCTTTGCATTATACCACGTTGCGCGATGTGGAGGAGAGTTCAAGAGCGTCTATTGCAGCGCTTTCGTATGTCTCCCGGCTGTTACAGGGGGTAGTGACAGCATCCGCATCACGCCAGCCTAGTCTGGTGACAATTCAGAGAGCCATCCAGGATGGGATTAACCTGGCTCTGGACTGTCTAACCTGGTCTGTGACCAGGAGTGTCAGGGCGTGGCGCACATTTGCCGTAGACAATCTGTGCCCATCCCAGGACTTGTATAATAGGCTTCTGCATGCGCCTATAACAGGTCCTGGTCTTTTTGGAGGTGAGGGATGTAGGCACCTCCAGGAGACGGTAACCCTGGTCAATAACCAGAGGGCTTTGCACGAGCAATTTGAAGTGCTCTGCAGACAGCGAGTTCACGCAGCACCCCTGCGTATCATCCCCTGCAGGCATAGTGTTCACGGTGTAGTGCCTTCTACTGCCCTGTTTAATGGGGTCCCTGTGGCGACATGTCGGTAGCCCAGTGGCACTGTGAGTCAAGTTTCACCGACCATTACCTGCATGACACCTCGAATCCTCTCGCCTTATCGATTTTGAAAAAATAATTTAGGAGGTCACTTGTCTGGTTAGTCAGTCTTCACCAATGGGAAGATGATGACAGCGTCAAGCAATTCACAAGGTCAGTCTTGTTTATGTGTTGTTCCCAGTTGATTGTTTTGTCACGTAACCCTTCGTTATTAATATGGTAATGGTACGTGTTTTATGTGGTTCATTCTTGAGAGTATACGAAAATGGAGCCTTTTTCATCTAATGTCCTATAGTACAAGGCACGTAGAGAACATATGGACATTGAGGTCATTCTGTCTCCCCAAGAAAGGGGGGTGGGGGTGGGGGGTGGGTGGAGAGCGCATATGACATATGGTCTTCTCTCAGCCATCGGTTGTGTTATCCGATATTCAAATCATTTTGTGGGTGTGTTTTTACACAATTTCAGAAGTTTAAGTGCCTTAATCGCAGAAAAGCGCATAGGGAAGAGCTGGTCTTTTGACCTCGCCTCCCTCCGGCCAAATTGTCTTACGATTTCTGGCAATATGAGTGTTAGGGAGGAAAGTATACTCTTGAAGTGATATAAACGAAATCACGGATTTCTTTTTTCACAATAGAGTTGATACTTACCTCCCTAACATGGCCCCGGCCTCTCCTCCCCACAGAGGCTCGGTCTTCAGGCTTTCTAAAGTTGCATTGTGTCAGCCAATAAATTAGTCAAAGGAAGTACTAGTCTACGCATGCTCGAGGTTGGGGCTGGAATCCGCCGGTCTGTCATCTGACTACCTGCCCAGTAGGGGCACCTAACTGTTTTTAATCTGAGTGTTTATTGAGTGAAAGTCGATATTTTGGAATATCAGTGTGTTAGGGAGGTAAGTATCGTGAAAAAAGAAATCCGTGATTTCGATTAGTTCATGGTAAGATTCTTTGAAGAACACCGCTGCTTTATGCGCCAACTAAATTTACTTTCAAGAAGCTTAATGTGTCGCCTGCACGGCAAAAGTTAGACATAGCTATCACTTTCCGGATGGCGACAATATTTGGTGGTGACAGGAAGTAGCACAGTGACATAGAGATCGCAATGTCAAGGGTCACGGTCACTGTGACCTTGGTACAAATGGCTCTCCAAACTTCTTGACAAGGAGTAAAGTGAAGACATTTAATTCCGCAGAATTCTGTACAAAATATTCAACTACTTTCATATTTAGTACATTTAAAACTACAGGCTTTTGTAAACTCCTAATCAACAAGTTTAGGATATGATCTTTGTTATCCGCATGCATGGCTTGTTTCTGTGCATACTATTATACTCTGATACAGATTTAAAGTGCTTTACATTTTGTATGTTTTCTGGCCCTCAGGTGAGTGTTGAACGAGGACTTTCGTGGGATGCTGCAATGGATGTTTGGCGTGATTACTCAGGATCAGAAGATGGTTTCTATGTCTCTGTTCAGGTAAAACTGTTAGTCAATAATTAAAACACAATCAGACCAACAATCTGACAAGACTGACAAGTAACAGACATTTTATGTACTCATTGGCAATGCACCTCAACTGTATTTTTAGCTCACTTTGATGAGTCTATGAAATCGTGATAGGTCTGCACCTGTCTGGCAACAATTGTGGCACAGTTTACTATGTTTTGATTGATTTAAACCAAATTTGGCAGAGATGTTCCTTTAGACAATATCTATTTGATGTATGAAAGTAAAGTGGCCATGGCTTCAAGAATCTCGAGTTTTTATTTCCATTTTTTGGTGGTATCACGACTCCAGGTTTGTTTATTAGGATGAGTCCGGGTTATTTGAATGTATTTTCTTGACTTCATTACGAGTTTCAAGTTCGGCTTTTGAGGCCACGTCTGGTTCTCATTGGGCTGATGTGTAAATATCGGGTTGATCTTGAGTCGCTCTCATGGTGGTCGATTTGTATTTGCATATTACATCTGACAGTTTTGCAATTTATCAAACTGACCATCGAGTTCTGCTCAAGTATATAAGTTATATTATTAGTCCCCTACCAGTAAAACCTAGGGGACTATAGGTTTGCACTCTGTCTGTCCGTCCATCTGTCACAGTTGGTTTTCCGCACTTTTTTCGCAGTCCTTCAAGGTATTCAACTGAGAATTGGTGTATTTCTTTGTTATGAGAAGTTACAGACCACGTTCGAGTTTCAGGCATATGCGTCAATTTTTTATGGAGTTATGCTCCCCTTTCGACTTAAGAAATATCAGCTTTCCGCACTTTTTTCGCACTCCTTCAAGATATTTAGCCAAAAATATTGCATCACTTTAGTGTAAGGAGTTACTGAGCAAGTTCAAGTTTCAGACATTTTCGTCAAATTTTTCATGGAGTTATGCTGCCTTTCGACTTATGAAATACGAAAAATATTAGTCTTTTAAGATATTATACTGAGAATTGTGACATTGCTTTGTTATGAGAAGTTACAGACCAAGTTCGAGTTTCAGGCGTATGCGTCCATTTTTTTTGGAGTTATGCCCTCTTTCCACTTAAGAAATACGAGAAATATCAGCTTTCCCCACTTTATTTTTTTTGCACTCCTTCAAGATATTTAAGCGAAAATCGGTGCATCGCTTTAGTATAAGGAGTTACAGTGCAAGTTCGAGTTTCAGACATTTTCGTCAATTTTTCATGGAGTTATGACCTCCCCCCCCCCCCCCCTTTGACTTATGAATTTTTTCGCAGTCTTTCAAGATATTATACTGAGAATTGCCACATTGCTTTGTTCTGAGAAGTTACAGACCAAGTTCGAGTTTCAGGTATATGCGTAAATTTTTGATGGAATTATATGCCCCCTTTCGACGTAGGAAATATGAAAAATATCAGCTTTCTGCACATTTTTTTGCACTCCTTCAAGATATTTAAGGAAAAGTCGGTACATCGCTTTAGTCTAAGGGGCTACAGCGCAAGTTCTAGTTTCAGACATTTTCATCAATTTTCATGGGGTTATGCCCCTTTAGTCTTATGAAATACCAAAAATATTAGTTTTCCGCACTTTTTTTCGCAGTCTTTCAAAATATTCTACTGGGAATTGCTACATTGCTTTGTTATGAGAAGTTACAGACCAAGTTCGAGTTTCGGGCATATGCATCAATTTTTGATGGAGTTATGCCCGCCTTTGACGAAAAATATCAGCTTTCCGCATTTTTTTCGCAATCCTTCACAATATTTACGGGAAAATTGGTACATCGCTTTAGTATAAGGAGTTACAGAATAAGTTTGAGTTTCAGACATTTTCGTC
Source organism: Chaetoderma sp. LZ-2023a (assembly GCA_034401795.1). NCBI lineage: Eukaryota > Metazoa > Mollusca > Caudofoveata > Chaetodermatida > Chaetodermatidae > Chaetoderma > Chaetoderma sp. LZ-2023a. The sequence goes on from CM067370.1 coordinate 14,863,592, forward strand.
AGTTTTTCATTGAGTTATGCCCCTTTTCGACTTATGAAATGTGAAAAATATTAGTTTTCCACCCTTTTTCTCGCAGTCTTTCAAGATATTCAACTGAGAATTGGTACATTACTTTATTATGAGAAATTACAGACCAAGTTCGAGTTTCAGGCGTTTGCGTCATTCTTTTTATGTCCCCTTTCGACTTATAAAATTCCTTCTCCTTCACCATATATAACTGAAACTTGATTTATTGCTATGTTATGAGAAGTTACAGATCAAGTTCGAGTTTCAGCTGCTTCTGACAATTTTTAATGGAGGTTTTGACTGTCAATCTCTAAAGATTTATACCACCAGGTAGGGAACATGTATTGCAAAGCAATACTTACAGAATGCTTGTTGTTTTTAGGAATGAATTACATGTTTACTGACTGCACTAGAAGTTAATTCCAAACATTTTGTTTAGCTGTGTAATGGGAAGCGCACCTCGATACTGGCCGTGGCCCACAAGCATACAAAGAAATCCAAGCGCATGTACAGCGTGTATCGACCAAATACTGGCCTTCTAGCTCGTATGGAGCCGCTGGAAGACATCAAGAAGAAGTACCGCAAATCATATCCCGATGATGCCACTAAATGGTGGAAAGACCAGTATCATGCCTCCCTGACAACATGCACCCATGCTTATTGGTATGTTTTGACCCTTTAACACTCATATCAGCCAAAAACATCTTGCTGCTGCAGTGGTCTTCAGAAACGTTCACTTATTAGTAACAGACTAACACGGCTACAACATATATATAATGATATATGCTTAAGCTCATGTCACTTAGGGAAACCACTAGTTACTAACTCACTAGTCTGGTGGACAAGTAACAAAAAGAAATCATTTACACTATTTTGCAACCCTTTAATCCTCGAATTTGTTCGAGAAAATTTCTCATAGGAAATGTCCAATTGCAGTCCAAGAGAAGACTATTTTTGACAATTTTCTACTGGAACGACTGGCTCGATAACCGAGGCAGTCATTCCAGTGGTAAATTATCAAAATCTGAGCTGGAATGACATCTTGTATATATATGGATTGCATAAACTGCGGAATACATTGAAATTTCATATTCAAAGAGTGAATATCTGTTTTTGATGACTTTGTATAGATCTGAAAGGAGTGTCTATTGTTTACATTGTTATAATTTACCATAGTAAGAGATGACTAATTTTTACTGTTATCTATTATTAGCTCACCTAGCCCAAAGCACAAAGTGAGCTTATGCCATTGCTGTCGTCCGTCCATCCGTCAAATTACTTCTTGACGGTTGGACCGATTTCTACCTAATGTGGCTGGAAGGATCCTATGCTGGTACACTCCAGAACCTCTATTCAGAATTTTGATTGGTGGAATTTTTGGGTGAAAATCTTAGATATGAAAAATTTAGTGGAAATTATCAAATTGTGTCTCCTTATCATTTTGACCGATTTCAACCAAATGTGGCTGGTAAGATCCTATGGTGGCTCAAGAATATCCATTTGGAATTTTGATTCCTCAATTTTTTGGGTGAACATATTTGATTTTATGAAAAATTTATCGGAAATTGTCAAATCACTTGTTGACCGATTTCAACCAAATTGGACTGAAAGCGTACTATGGTGATAGGCTCTAGAAGTTCCAGTCAGAATTTTGATTCATCAATTTTTGGGTGAAAATCTTAGATTTTTATCAAAAGCTTACCGGAAATTGTCAAATCACTTCGTACCAACTTGACTGATTTCAAGAAAATTTAGCTGAAAGGATCTTATGGCGCTGGGCTCTAAATCTGGTGGCCATCATGCATTTTCCAAAATGTCAACTTTTATTTTAAACGATTACTCCTAATTAACCTTTAGGCCGATTTCAACCAAACATGTGTGGAAAGTCGTAGACTTCCGAAGTTCTGATCTTGTGTACAGAAATATGAATGGCTAGAATATGTGTGGTCTACCCACTATTCTGCTTGTCAGGTATCAATTAAACTTGGACATGGTGGTCAATTTGTTTTTGGGTTAAAGACTACTTCTCATTAACCGCTGAGCAGATTTCAACCGAATTTTGCTGAAAGGACTGTAATCATAACCGTCGTCATGGTGGTAGACTTCAGAACGTATACTACAGAAATTTCAATGGTCATTCTTTCAACAGCCATTCTGGATACAAGATGTCCAGGAAATTGTTTAAATGACTATTACTCATTAATCACCTGGATAATTTTAACCAAACTCCAAGACGTAGCCAAACAGATTCTGTTGGACCACTTATTAATATGTATTAACCGTTGACGAGTATGTGCTACCAGTAGCCACTACTACCTTTATTTTCTGTATCAATGTTTTCTTTTCCTAATATCCATAATGTCTTTTCTTACAGGAAGGGCCACTGCAGACGTGTCAGTGTTGGATTAACATGTGAAATTGGTCTCCGACAACGTATCTATCACATTCTTGGTGGTTCTGTACTCAGTGTGTGGTCCAAGGTGGAGAGTGTGTTAGCGTCTGTACCTGGTGGTGCTCAGTCTAAGATGCAGCTGATACGTATACGCACACAGGATGGGCACAGAATTGTTGGTATGTTTATCATAGTGTATAATTCCTCTTGTCGCAGCTTAACACTTTTATGGTCTAGTCAGACAAAAAGTCACCTGCAGTGGTCTTGAGGAATGTCCATTTGCAGGACAAGAAAAAAAGAGAAACGGTAACTGAGCAGGTCATTCTTGTGGTAAATCTTTTTAAATCCTTTTCTTTTGCCCTTTAAATGGACACTGGCTAAGTTTTATTTCTCTTGGCCATTACACCTTTGACGATCAGGCTGGCCAAGAAGGCTTCCATAGTGTTGTTGAGGAATGTCCATTGGCGGGACAGCAGAAAGCTATTTGTGTAAATTTTCATTGTAAATTTACTAAAAATACTCTTCTTGTGAGATCTTTTGAAGAATCTTGACCATTAAATGCTTGCTTGATATGAATAGCATTTTGAGCACTTTGTCATTGTGTATTCTGTGTCATTGTGTATTGTTTGCACAAGTAATGCTCACACCATATTTTTCGTCCAGGCCGGAAGATCTCAGCATAGTGATGCAACAAGAACTATGTAAATGTTAAAGTTTTTCAATGGACATTTAATTCATCTAGGACTACGCTGATCTTAATAAAATTTTACAGATGTGTTCTATGCCATCATTGCATCCCGTCTCCATTATAATGATTATGATTTTTAAATGTTCTTCATACTCTCAGTATATGAATAGCATTTTGAGCACTGAGACGCTGTTGACTGAAAAGGGTTAAAGACAGTTATTGCTGTGTGGGACAATATTCTCTCCTAGAACTGATTATGCCCTCATTCAATCACAGCTGTCTATCAAAACGAACTGTCGTTGAGTTAAAATTACTTATGTGTGATATAAGCCAGTGAGTGATTCTTTACGGAAAGTTTGACTTCAAGCTTGTCATTTAGCAGACATGTTTGTATTAGGTAGTAAAAAATGCGATCGTCGCAAGTCTCAAATGAAAACAGTTGTCATTTTTGGGAGGAAATCTTGTGCTCATTTTAATAACATGAAAACTTTTGCAGAAATGTCTTGATTTGATACATGTAGCCTTTCATTGTGTATTCTTTGTCATTGTGTATTCTGTGTCATTGTGTGTTCTTTGTCATTGTGTATTGTTTGTCATTGTGTATTCTTTGTCATTGTGTATTGTTTGTCATTGTGTATTCTGTGTCATTGTGTATTGTTTGTCATTGTGTATTCTGTGTCATTGTGTATTGTTTGTCATTGTGTATTCTGTGTCATTGTGTATTGTTTGTCATTGTGTATTCTGTGTCATTGTGTATTGTTTGTCATTGTGTATTGTTTGTCATTGTGTATTGTTTGTCATTGTGTATTGTTTGTCATTGTGTATTGTTTGTCATTGTGTATTCATTGTCATTGTGTATTCTGTGTCATTGTGTATTCTGTGTCATTGTGTATTGTTTGTCATTGTGTATTGTTTGTCATTGTGTATTGTTTGTCATTGTGTATTGTTTGTCATTGTGTATTGCTTGTCATTGTGTATTGTTTGTCATTGTGTATTCTGTGTCATTGTGTATTGTTTGTCATTGTGTATTCTGTGTCATTGTGTATTGTTTGTCATTGTGTATTCTGTGTCATTGTGTATTGTTTGTCATTGTGTATTCTGTGTCATTGTGTATTGCTTGTCATTGTGTATTGTTTGTCATTGTGTATTCATTGTCATTGTGTATTCTGTGTCATTGTGTATTCTGTGTCATTGTGTATTGTTTGTCATTGTGTATTGTTTGTCATTGTGTATTGTTTGTCATTGTGTATTCTGTGTCATTGTGTATTGTTTGTCATTGTGTATTGCTTGTCATTGTGTATTGTTTGTCATTGTGTATTCTGTGTCATTGTGTATTGTTTGTCATTGTGTATTCTGTGTCATTGTGTATTGTTTGTCATTGTGTATTCTGTGTCATTGTGTATTCATTGTCATTGTGTATTCTGTGTCATTGTGTATTCTGTGTCATTGTGTATTGTTTGTCATTGTGTATTCTGTGGCATTGTGTATTGTTTGTCATTGTGTATTCTGTGTCATTGTGTATTGTTTGTCATTGTGTATTCTGTGTCATTGTGTATTGTTTGTCATTGTGTATTCTGTGTCATTGTGTATTGTTTGTCATTGTGTATTCTGTGTCATTGTGTATTCATTGTCATTGTGTATTCTGTGTCATTGTGTATTCTGTGTCATTGTGTATTGTTTGTCATTGTGTATTCTGTGGCATTGTGTATTGTTTGTCATTGTGTATTCTGTGTCATTGTGTATTCATTGTCATTGTGTATTCTGTGTCATTGTGTATAGTTTGCACAAGTAACGCTCACACCATATATTTTGTCGAGGCCATAGTGAAGCGGAAGATCTCAGCATAGTGATGCAACAAGAATTATGTAAATGTTAAAGTTTTTCAATGGACATTGAATTCATCTAGGACTAAGCTGATCTTAATAAAATTGTACAGATGTGTTCTATGCCATCATTGCATCCCGTCTCCATTATAATGATTATGATTTTCAAATGTTCTCCATACTCTCGGGTTTAGGAATTTGAATATTTTTATTTGATATATATCCTGCTAAAAGTTAGCATTAAGATTAGAAAATATTTAGAAAAATTCAGTGACGATCATCTTTCTGAGCCACCATTTTACTCTGATATTTGCAGGCGCCATTATTTGGATTCAATTTTTCTTGCTTCTGTCAAATGCTTGATATAAAACCATTCCCATAACACTAATGCCAGTCATTGTACTGTTGGCCTCCTAGCTGAGCAGATCTAATGCCAGTCATTGTACTGTTGGCCTCCGAGCTGAGCGGATCTAATGCCAGTCATTGTACTGTTGGCCTCCGAGCTGAGCGGATCTACTTGTATAGCGTCTAGTAAGCTTAATTCTAATTGTGTATTTTCTATGGTAGATGTGAAACTTGCTACCATATATTTTTTATAACAAGTTGAATGATAATTGTTGTTGGCGATAGCAGCAAAAACTTTCCTTCAAATTATTTGCAAAATAATCAGCAGAAAATACTAGCTATTTGACTGAAAATCGGTGCTGCAAGAACTTTCAACCAAAATGTTCTCAAAATAATCAGCAGGATCTCCAATGTAGTAACACATTCTGAAGATATTTCTAGCAATTAGATTGAGAGGCGTTGCTGACTAAGGCAGAAACAATGTTATCAAATTCTCCGAATAATTAGTGTCGAGCTGCCAATATCGTTAGCTAATACATGTTTGTACAATTAGCTAGGCCTGTGTCATAAACGTAAGAGATCCGCCGTGAAATATATTTGCATAGACGAGTAGGTCAGCAAAGCACATGCACGAGCTGTCATGCTTACCTAGTGAACATATTTCACGTCTGATCTTGACAATGTATACTACATAGGTCTCCTGAATTGTACGTATATGTTAGCTAACCACATTGAAGACTCGGCAATGATTATTCTGATTTAGTCGGCAACGACTCAATCGAATTGCTTGAAATATCGTCAGAATGTGTTTTTACATTGATAGTCCTACTGATTATTTTGAAAACAATCTGGTTGGAAGTTGTTGCAGCAATGATTTTCAGTCAAGTCGTTTTCAAAAGATTAAATAGTAGAACTTGCATTTTCTGCTGATTATTTTGCAAATAATTTGAAGGAAAGTTGTTGCTGCTATTGGCAGCAACAATTATCAGTCAAATTGCTATAAAACATATCTAGCTTTGCGCGTTTACAATTGGAAATACACATTTAGAATCGAGGTACTATACGCTTACTACACGCTATACAGGTAGATCTAGGCTTTCGCGATTTAATCGAAAATTGGGGGGAAAATCGCGATTTTCTACGATGTAATTGAAAAAAAATCGAAAAATCATGAAGAAATTGAGCAGACTATAAGATTTTAAAAACTCATCATTCAGCAGTAAAAGAATACAGTTATAACCCATTTGCGCATGTATCCATTGTGTTTTTTCGTGATCGCTTCACGCATTGTGTTCACTAAGTCCTAATCAAAACACAAAGCTCTACGGTAAACCAGCTAACAATAGCGAGGTAACACCTTTGTCATTGAGAAAACCAGCTAGTTACTCCGTCGAATCGCCATATAATTTTCTTTCTTTCGCTGCAGACCCCAAGTCTGTCGTGAAATAGCAAGTATATACTTAGTTGCAGTGTTAGGCAATAATTAATCACTGAACATAATTCTTTTTAATTCTTTTAGCAATTTCAGACGGTATACTAATTTTTCCTTTTTGATTTGGTTGGCATGCCTAATTAAAGAAAATAATGCAACAGCATTCCAGATTGTTCTATTTTGAACTGTGCGTTCTGTTGATTACTCTTAACTGTAAATCGTACATTCTGAAAGCAACTATAAACTGCACTATAGGATGAGTTTACGCCGTTGTTGTCGTAGCTACTCAAAGCTACCGTCCTATGTATATGGATTGCGCAGTATCTCCCCGGGTACTAATATTAGCTACTCGGGTAATGACTTAAACTCGTCCTACAAAGGAAGGCTATAAGCGGAAGCGGGATTTGTATTCTTATTCGACGACATTTTATGTCAAATTTTGATGAAATAAACGATGTTTATTAAACTAAACGCAATATTTAGGCGGTCCCAATTAATAATTTCACTCCCGCGATTATGGATATAAGGTATACATTAAGCATAGACGTGGGATGGTAAGAATTTGTCGCATGAAATTCTGTTCTAATTTCGTACTATTCTTTGTATCATTTATTTCATCTTTTTCTAGAAATTCCAAGTCCCAGTTTTGGTGACTTGTCACGTTACCCCGGTTTATACTTTTGGGAATTTGGACCTATGATTTAATCGAAAATAGCAATTTTTTTAATAAAATCGATCGCGATGTTACAAAGCAAAAATCGAGCAACCCTAGGTAGGCCCGCTCATCTCGGAGGCCAACAGTACAATAACTATGATTAGCGTTACGAGAATGGTTTTATACTAGACTTGGCCAGAACAAAAGAATCCCAAACAAGAGGCCCAAGGGCCTGTGTTGCTCACCTGGACCGTAGGCATTTATACTATTTGCATTTAAATAGACATGATGGATGATTTTCGGAAAATCCAAGATAGCCACCAAAAAATTTACCATCAAGACTCGTTTAACATGTTGAAACCTACCGTCATAGGATCCTTCCACCCAAGTTTTGTTGAAATTGGGTTATTGATTGAAGGAGTACCATTTTTAAATGGTTCCGGAAAACTTTCAGAAAATCAGAGATTGCTGACAAAACATTGACCTATCGAAATTCTGAATAAAATTTCTAGAGGCTACGACAATAGGATCCTTCAAAATTGGATGAAATTGGCCAAGCGATTAATGAGGAGTAGCATTTTATATAAATTCCCATTTATCGGAAAACCCAAAATGGCCACCATCAAAGTCAACCCGTCAAATTTCTGTATACCAGTTCTGAAACATACGTGCCTCGGGTTCTTCCAGCTGAGTTTGGTTGAAATCGGCCAAGCGGTTAATGAGGAGTAGCTTTTAATTGATTTCCCAAAATATTCAGAAAATCCAAAATGGCAGCCGGAAAAATTGACCAATCAAAATCTATATGCAACTTTTAAAGCCTACCGCCCCCGGCTCGTTCCAACAAGTCTGGTTGAATTCGCCCAAGTAGTTAATGAGTAGATGAATTTCAGACATTTTTCGGAAATTCAAGTTGGCCACCGAATAAATTGACCAATCAAAATTCTATATACAAGCTCTGAAGCAAAGCAGTTTAGGGTCCTAGCAGCCAAGTTTGCTTGAACTCGTTCAAGCGGTTAATGAGGAATAGATTTTTAACCAATTTCCCAAAATTTTCAGACAATCCAAGATGGCCACCTGAAAAATGGACCAATCTAAATTCTATGTACATGTTCTGAAATCTACCAATCTTGTATCCTTCCAGCCAAGTCTGGTTGAAATTGTTCAAGCAGTTAATGAGGAGTAGCGTTTTAAACGATTTCCCACCATTTTTCGGAAAATCCAAGATGGTTGCCCGAAAAATTGACCAATCAAAATTCTGTATACAAGCTCTGAAGCATACCAGGCTAGGGTTCTTCCATCCAAGTTTGAAATCGGCCCAGCGCTTATCGAGGAGTAGGCGTTTAAGTGATTTCAGAAAATCCAAGATGGCCAATGGAAAAATTGACCAATCAAAATTCTGTTTACAAGTTTTGAAACCTACTGCCTAGTATCCTTCCGACCAAATCTGGTTGAAATTGCTCAAGCAGTTAATGAGGAGTAGTGTTTTAAACGATTTCCCGCCATTTTTTGGAAAATTCAAGATGACCACCGAAAAAATGGACCAATCAAAATTCTGTATACAAGTTCTGAAGGATACCATGCTACGGTTCTTTCATCCAAGTTTGATTGAAATCGGCCCAGTGGTTATCAAGTAGGCTGTTAAGTGATTTCCAGAAATTTTCAGAAAATCCAAGATGGCTGCCGGAAAAATTGAGCGATCAAAATTCTGTATACAAGTACTGAAACATACCAGCATACTATTCTCTCAGCTAAGCCTGGTTGAAATTGTCCAAGTAGTTAATGAGGAATAGCGTTTTAAATGATTTCCCTCAATTTTTCGGAAAATTCAAGATGGCCACCAAAAAAATTGTGTATACAATTTCTGAGCCTACCCCCATAAGATCCTTCCAACCAAATTAGGTTGAAATCTGCCAAGCGGTTAATGAGGAGTAGCGTTTTTAAGCAAATGTTGGCAGACGGACGGTCGCCATGCCATAAGGTCACTTGGCCATTCTGGCCAGTTGAGCTAATAATGGCAGCTACAAACATTAAAGTAAACTGGTGGTCAGAAGAACGAAATTTTCAAATATTTTCCTAATATTATTGCTTCAGGATAACTTTAAGCCAATAATTGAAGAATGTTAATCCTTTTCTGTTGATATTTAATCAATCAAGGACTTATCCAATCCCATTAAACTTTGCAGTTTTGTTTTATACCATCGGTGCGTTTAACCTACATGACAATGCAGATTTTCAAATATTTTCCCTAATTTTACCTGTTTTCAATAGACATTTGGTTTATCCGAGATATACTATTGTAAGAAATCGATTTCTTATGTTGTGACACTGACACACATGATGCGTGATATGTGGGAAAACTAGAAACTCTCACGACACACGGGATGCAGGCCATCTAGTAAAGCTCACACACACGTTTTCTTCTTAAATACCTAGCTCCAAGTACATTTTAAACTGAACCACAAATCTTACCCATGTTTTACCACAGAATGGTAGTGATTGGCTCCTGGATCATGAACATACTTTATCAGTTCAATTCAGCTTTAAATATACAGTACACCTCATAAGTTAACATTTTGAAAGACATTGCTGACATACGAAGCAGTCTTACAATACAATTATGTTCAAAATATTCAACAGTATGTTCTATTTTGTTTTTGAAACATATAAAGTTATTTCTAAGCTGTAATGAAATCATATGTTCTTCGTCTACAGGAAGCCTGATTCCAGCCAGTTGTGTGAAAGCCTTGTCTCATGTTCTATCTGAAAACTCAAAAAAGACGGCGTCCGAGCTAGAACGAACCAAAACAATGTCAATATTCCCGAGAAGTAATGGGCCAAAATTACTCAACAATGTTAATGGTGCCCATAACTTAGTGGGCAGAAAATTTACAACAATCATGAAAGCTGATGGTAGTATGTCAACAGAATTTTCGCGCATCACGGCAAACGGAGAACCAGAAACAATAGACTTGACACAATCAGATAGCCCAGTAGATATAATCCCTTCTCTCACACAACATACTTTACCTGAAACTGTTAAAGCTGAACCAATGCTCAGTATGCCAACATTTTTGTGACAACGCACAGGAGATGATTAACATGAAGACTTATGTTCCTGTTTTAATCCATTTCTAGTCGCACATTTCGAGGGCAGTGCTCCTATCATTTATAACTAGCCAGGTGCATTATCCGTACATGATGTAGATGTTTATTTCTCTCTGACCCGTAGTTGTCACCATTGAATCATGTGACCGGTATCGGGTTAAATTGTGTGGGGATCTCTTAAGAGCATGTGTTTGTGTGTAGGTGTGTAGGTGTGCCTGTGATCATTGCCATTCCATCAATCGCTCCATATGGGACACACTTAGTGCTGCTGGAAACATTACAGCTCAGAAATAACACAAAAATAATGTTTACAAAACAAAATAAAACGTGCTGTTGAATGTCTTGGAACATAATTGGATTAGAATACATTGGTGCCTAAGGCAGAAATGTCTTCCAATCCAATTATGTTCACGATATTCAACAGAACATTTTTTACATCATGTTCAAAATCGTACTACGTAAAAAGTTTGTTTTTGTTTTTGAAACATGTTAACTTATTTATGAGCCCTACTGTCCATCATGCTACTCATTATATATGTTGAACATGTGACGGTACAAATGTGAAATCAATATCATTTCTCAGAGAATGTCACGGTCGAGGGCACTATGTGAATAACTAAAGGACATACATGACATGCCGTCTCGCACTTATTTTGTGATGTTTGACAGATAACTCAAAAGAATGTTTCAGTGTGACAGGACGATATATTATATTAGTATTTATGTTGTACATTGAAAAGTGATTTAAAGAATGACAGTATATTTTTTTTTGTTACGATGAAACTATTTGTTAGAAATATTATAGTGGGTTATTATAGATCCCAATTGTCTTTCAAGAAGCATAGTACTGTAATAATAATGATGATGATGATGAGAATTCCCTTTGTTGTAACAATAATAATAATAATGTGTAGTAGAATTGTGTAATTATCGCTCACATTATTGATCACCTTTGACCCCAATTAATGGTGGTTCTTTGACATGGTTGTAAGCATCCATAACTATGTGGTGACTCGCCTGTTTTAAGAGATGGTTGTAGTCATGATGTAGTTTTAAGCCCACATTTAATTTAGAATGGAACATATAGCGTTTTTCTCAAGATATTTCATTTCATTCAATGAATTTTCTGCAAAGAGAACTCTAATTTGAGTTCTCTTCAATCAGCATATTGTAAACAATTTATAGGTAGTATTTATTTTTAAATATTCTGTATGATTTTCCCGTTTAATAGAGGAATCCAATCTGTCAGTAAAGTCTTATATGATCGTTATAATCAATTATGTCACAGGTAGATTGAAGTTACAATTAAATTACGTCATGAATGGCGTATAGAAATTTTGAAACTAATTTGGAAATTCAGATTCATGGATTTCATGGTTCGATCGATCCCAACATGAGGCTTAGCATCGGCATAGATAAAAGTGGATGCATCCATTATTCCTGCCGCTAGGTTGTTGCTTTTGTATATTTCTTATTCATATTTATATGCTATGATTCTTGCTTAACGACATGGACTGTTTCCTATTTAATGTGTGTGAGTGCCGCTAGGTTTAATTAACGTGCCAAAGAGAATGCTAGAAATTTTGTTTTTCTGTAAAGTTTATTGTATAATTTTAATGTATATATGTAATATTTTGCATTGTCTAGCCGACTTTGTTCTGTTAATTTTATTTCAGTTGCAATATTACGCTTGTTATTTGCTCCCACATTGAGCCATTGTCATGCATCGCTTATAATTAGTGTTTGAAGTAATCACTAGTTACAGTCATACAATGTCCAGCTAGATAGTCAAACACGTTTCACATTTGTTATTTTATTGTGTCTCATGTGATTTCATTCTAAATTTCGATAACCGTAGTTTCACTGGAACTAAATATAAAACATGCTAAATAATTCATATCTGTTACTACCATATGTATGCATGATTACTGTATTCTGCGCCTGTAGTAATAGAAACATCCTACAGCTTCAATCAGTCCTTCTCATTTGACCAGTACCAGATGCAGCAACATAATTCAATCAAATGCTTTTCAAAATAATCAACATGCCTTAGATTTCATCCCTGGGTAAATACTATATGTATGAATTTGAGGTATTAATATGCATCTGTAATAAATCTTCCACAGTGTTACTTAATGGGTTTGTTCTGTATCATCTGAATAGATCTGAACTAAGTGCATGGTTCAAATTCTCCAAAAGTGTTATCATCATACCCACCCCACATTCGCTTTTTCCATACATCCATTCATTCGTCTATGTATGAATTCTGGAGCAATCTTGACCAGAACCATATTTGGATTTTGATGTCGGATTGTCCAATGGTCAGAGATAAAGAAATTGCATAAGGCAGTAGTGAAATGGCACCAGCCAATCTTCCATGTCTGCCTCTAGCATTCTCCATGTTTCCCTCAGTCTTCCCCACTTTCCAATTCCAGGCGAGGTCCATCACAGAGCTGTATGTGGAAGGCTTCTCTTGTCCATTCTCAAGATGTTTCCAAGCCATTGCCATCCCAAGGCATCTCCCCTCAAAGCTTAATCTGCTCTCGGTTTTATGTCTTTATCTTCCATGCTTTACGGATGATTTTCAACAAACCCGACAACTTTTACATGATTCCCAAGGATCATATTGATTTTGGACTCATTTTTAGTGACCTAATTATGGTAATCACAACTGCCATTAGGAAGCCTATTGATTTTCTCATCAAATTGTCAAAGGTCTGATAATTAAAAATGTAGATTGGTTCTGAATGATTGTTGAAGGTCTACTGGTGTTCTGGCATGCATATTGTGCTTTGAGGACTATTGATTTGGGTCATAATGACCCAAGTTTAGATTTTTACCGGATTTAACGTATACAGTGTTATAGGTGACCTGAAATGGCTACAGATTTGGGCATCAAGGTTGTGCTGAGCTAATTCAGCAAATTGCGTTTTCAATGATAACTCATATATTTTGTTGAAAGCCATACTTGTAGCCTACCCTTGTAGCTTGAAGAACTTTATTGATGTTATTGGGCTTATTGATCTATGACAATAGATGGATCTGCTCTGTCACTCAAGTATTTGAGATCATAATCAAATACCTCACATGTTTGCTGACGTCACAATAAAATAACATAGCTTCATCACGAAAATTGAAACATCCATCCTGAAAGTGAATTGTATAGGTTTGATAAATGTACAACTTAATAAACATTCTGAGTATTTGGAAACTAATTTGACTGGGTGTTGCTCCCATAGTCCCGTGACAACCCCAAGTCAAATTAATTCCAAAATATTCAACAGCTTACCTTGAAATATAGATGCTTGGAATTTGGTAGTCAAATCGATGCAAACAGGTAAAAAGAAAATACATACATGTAGGTAAAAAATGTCTCCATCAATTCACATTTAAAAGCTGAGTCTGAGCATGGATCAGCAAGTGCTGCTCATTATCTTTAGGGCTGAAAGCACATTCTATTGTTAAATTTAACTAATTCTTATAATTGGACCCCCTTGTTGTTTCAGAAAAGGCTTAATATGTCCACATATTAGTATTAAGAGAACCTTGCTTTATTGACCAGTTTATTATGCTTCTTAGGACATGTTAGACGTTTGTTTCATCATTTAATTGTTGCTTTTGAGACATTTGAAGACAACTTAACCTTTTGTATTGTTAACTCACCTAGCCTGAAAGGCCAAGTGAGCTTATTCCGTGTCGGCCGACCATCAACTTTTTCTGTGATTTCATTTATATTTATTTATCCTTATGGCATAAGGATCCAAGTTTGTTCAAAGGAAGTTGATCGGCCAATCTGGTTGGTGGCCATCTTGGATTTTGGTCGATTGTTAGAAACCTCTAAAAATCTTCTCCGAAACCGCTTGGGGGATTGATTCAAATCTCATGAAATGTGATCTAGGGCAAGAACTGAAGGTAGTTTGATCAAGTGAACCAAATGGTTTGGTGGCCATCTTGGATAACCTAGCTTTCGTGAAAACGACCTCCAGAAGCGCTGATCGGATTAGGCCGAAATTTGGGAGGTATTTTACTGAGTGCCATTAAAGTTTGTTCAAGGGAAGTTGATACATAAAAAAAACATGGCTGCCGTGGACTAATCAAAATGTAGTGTTTGGCGGTCATATTAGAGTTTTATATTTGATGGTCTTTGAAGCCAAAATGTCTTCTCAAAAACCACTGGGCCGATTTCAAGTATATTTGGCATTGAAGACAATCGGGCAATTTGTCTAGCAGTCGTGTTGGATTTTGTACGATTTTTTCAAATGCCTTTAAAATTCTTTTCCAAATCCACTTGGGGATCAATTCAAGACTTGTGAAATGTGACAACTCCTTAGGGTTCTACATATAGTTGATGGCCTTTCTAGTTGAAATGCCTATGTTCCAGGTGAGCGATACATGCCTCTTGTCTGTTGAATAGTAGTACACCTTGCATTTTGTATAGAACTGAGTTTAATCTATTGCTATTTTGTGTAAACATTCATGCTATACTGATCAATTATGCATTCCCTATTATCATAGTACATTCTCATGACTCGTACAGCACACAAATAAAGTACAGTAACAAATTTAAGAATAAAGACTAACAGTTTTCAATGAATTTAAGTTTTGTTTTTATATGTAGACAGGCGATATCAAAATACACTTCTTCTCACATTGGCACCAACCCATTTTGCGCATTATTTGAACCACAGTCACATATACAGTTTTGTACATCTTGTGTATAGCGGCCAAATTGGATTTTGGATCATCTACAATTTCAATAAGTTTTTCCCTCAGACATAGTCCTGTCATCCCATGAAGTTTCGAAGCGATCCGCTAAACAGCAATGGAAAAATCAATTTTCAAGATGGCCATCTTGGGAATAGTTTCTTACTCTAGAGCTAATCCAAACACCCTATCAAGTTTCAAAGCAATCCAATGAAAGGTAATGGAGTTATGATCCAGAAACCAGTTTTCAAGATGAACACCCGTGGCTGGCAGCCATCTTGGATATTGGATTATCGTCGATGTCGATGAGTTTCTTCTTCAGACCTAGTCAAACCACCATACATGTATACCGGTGGCTGGCAGTCATCTTGGATATTAGATTATCGTCGATGTCGATGAGTTTCTTCTTCAGACCTAGTCAAACCACCATACATGTATACCGGTGGCTGGCAGTCATCTTGGATATTAGATTATCGTCGATGTCGATGAGTTTCTTCTTCAGACCTAGTCAAACCACCATACATGTATACCCGTGGCTGGCAGTCATCTTGGATTATCGTCGATGTCGATGAGTTTCTTCTTCAGACCTAGTCAAACCACCATACATGTATACCGGTGGCTGGCAGTCATCTTGGATATTAGATTATCGTCGATGTCGATGAGTTTCTTCTTCAGACCTAGTCAAACCACCACACATGTATACCCATGGCTGGCAGTCATCTTGGATTATCGTCGATGTCGATGAGTTTCTTCTTCAGACCTTGTCAAACCACCATACATGTATACCGGTGGCTGGCAGTCATCTTGGATATTAGATTATCATCGATGTCGATGAGTTTCTTCTTCAGACCTAGTCAAACCACCATACATGTATACCGGTGGCTGGCAGTCATCTTGGATATTAGATTATCGTCGATGTCGATGAGTTTCTTCTTCAGACCTAGTCAAACCACCATACATGTATACCCGTGGCTGGCAGTCATCTTGGATTATCGTCGATGTCAATGAGTTTCTTCTTCAGACCTAGTCAAACCACCATACATGTATACCCGTGGCTGGCAGTCATCTTGGATTATCGTCGATGTCGATGAGTTTCTTCTTCATACCTAGTCAAACCACCATACATGTATACCCGTGGCTGGCAGTCATCTTGGATATTAGATTATCGTCGATGTCGATCAGTTTCTTCTTCAGACCTAGTCAAACCACCATACATGTATACCGGTGGCTAGCAGTCATCTTAGATATTAGATTATCGTCGATGCCGATGAGTTTCTTCTTCAGACCTAGTCAAACCACCATACATGTATACCTGTGGCTGGCAGTCATCTTGGATTATCGTCGATGTCGATGAGTTTCTTCAGACCTAGTCAAACCACCATACATGTATACCCGTGGGTGGCAGTCATCTTGGATTATCGTCGATGTCGATGAGTTTCTTCTTCAGACCTAGTCAAACCACCATACATGTATACCGGTGGCTGGCAGTCATCTTGGATATTAGATTATCGTCGATGTCGATGAGTTTCTTCTTCAGACCTAGTCAAACCACCATACATGTATACCCGTAGCTGGCAGTCATCTTGGATTATCGTCGATGTCGATGAGTTTCTTCTTCAGACCTAGTCAAACCACCATACATGTATACCGGTGGCTGGCAGTCATCTTGGATTATCGTCGATGTCGATGAGTTTCTTCTTCAGACCTAGTCAAACCACCATACATGTATACCGGTGGCTGGCAGTCATCTTGGATATTAGATTATCGTCGATGTCGATGAGTTTCTTCTTCAGACCTAGTCAAACCACCATACATGTATACCCGTGGCTGGCAGTCATCTTGGATTATCGTCGATGTCGATGAGTTTCTTCTTCAGACCTAGTCAAACCACCATACATGTATACCGGTGGCTGGCATTCATCTTGGATATTAGATTATCGTCGATGTCGATGAGTTTCTTCTTCAGACCTAGTCAAACCACCCATACATGTATACCGGTGGCTGGCGACCATTTTGGATTTGATCATTGTCAATTTCAAAAGATTTCTTCTACAGACCTAGTCAAACCACACTGAAGTTTCAAAGTGATCCGATAAACGGTAACAGAGTTATCATCTGGCAACCCCTCTACCGCCTGTCCGGATGACGCCACCACATAATATCCCGCCAAAATATGGGTGTCCTTGACACTTGACCAATGGGAAAAGTACCATTGACCAATGGGGTAGCCATCCTTAACATTATTGACCGAGCAGATGACATTTACCCACTGGGTCATTCCGTGTCAAATCAGCAAATTTCCAGAAATGTCCCCACCTGACCATCTCAGAA
Source organism: Chaetoderma sp. LZ-2023a (assembly GCA_034401795.1). Lineage (NCBI taxonomy): Eukaryota > Metazoa > Mollusca > Caudofoveata > Chaetodermatida > Chaetodermatidae > Chaetoderma > Chaetoderma sp. LZ-2023a. Next base: position 14,881,073 of record CM067370.1, read on the forward strand.
TTGCTTAATATTTTGTTTACAGCTACCTACACATATTTTAGGTGATTATACAAAATTATAGAGTCCAGTTTTACATACTTTTCAAAATATTGCAGTTTGAGTAACATAGGGGTGGCGAAAATGTTACAGGATTTTCGCACATGTTATTTTTTCTGCAACTTTCAAGTCCTAATATCTCCCTTATTATACATGCTAGCCATCTGAAATTTTTATCATTAATTCACTGCCACGTGTCTTACTGGAAAATGCAAAGAAATGCCAAATACCTTTATAAATCTTTATTTAATACTTTACCAAAAATGGCAAAATAATCTTCGACATTGTGCATTTTGCAACTTTTATCTGAGAATAAAACACAAACTGTCTGCAGTTAGGGCTTGCCTTTTCACATGCTTTATGTATCCATATAGATGAACATGCACAGGTGTTTGTAACCTCCTAAGTTTATAACTTTTAGAGATATGACTTGTTGAAAACAAGAAAATCTTCACGCATGTCAAGTTTCAGCTGCAAATATTATTAAGAGGGACAGGTGGCACACACTATTGCTATATATCAAAAGAAAGCATATGGTCTAAGCTTTAATTTGATACCTAGAACAACTTGCCCCTATGATTATTTCAGTGTGATATTAATTTAACAAAATAGGGTTATTTTGTCAATTCGCGATTGATTAATTATGCATAACTCAGTAATTACTTCGGAAATACTTCAAAGTGGATTGAATATTCAAGAACAAATTTAAAGTAATAAGTATGTAACACTGCTTCCATATAAATCTTTAGCACTAATGTCAAAATTTTCAAAAATTTCCAATTTAAAACAAGGTTAAATTGATGCCACTTTTGTAAACAACTTTCTCAGAAGATGCTGCTGCCTTAAACATCATCATCATCTAAGGAAATTGTTTTCCAAATCTGTTAATGCCAAAAACAAGAGAATGTTAATGCTAGTGTGCTCAGGATTAAAGCTGCATTAAGGTAACTTCACTAAATTATATGTAATTGTATCTTGTATATCAATCATGTTTAGGCTTTCTCTTTCTGTTGCTAACTATGTACAAGGAGGTAGTCAGCATACTAGCATAGTACAGTTGCTTACATGTAACAGAAGTTATTTACGACAGAAACTTGGTAGCAGAAAATGTTCTGAAACACTGTAATTTGTGTCATTGTGTCCTGATCCAACTTATACTGACGACCAGTTATTGTGGTAAGGTTTGTCACTGCACAGAGAATATGATCAATTGGAACAGCACATTCATCTCGTCTTCGTGGCCAAGAAAATGATCTTGCTGGACCTTTTGGCTGCATGAAGTTAATCAGAAGATCTTGATGCTCCTCCGATATCTCTACAATGTTTCCAAGATACCAGTTCTGATCATAAACCGTGGCTACATACTGTCCTGGTTGAAAGTTTAGAGACGTTTCTGTGCCTGAGACGCTCACTTTCGTACTGGCACCGTTTTCATCAGCAGATATTCTACTAATGCGTAACTCACTAGTACTGGTGGGAATGAAGCAGTGATGGCTCCTTGTTCCAGGAATCGTACCTGCATTTGCGAAACGCTTTAGTAGACTAGGGCGATGCTGTTCCACATCAGTGAGTGATACATAAAAGAAAGTGATACCATGAACATTAGATTGTGACCACTCATATAATTCTACCGGTGTAAGAATATGATTGTCTGTGGTGTGTTGCAGGCTGCTTCTTGCAGCAAGTCTCTTAACTGTTCCTCCAATTCCATCACAAACACTTTTACCGTGGCTTGTTGCAAAGAAATGCCACTCAGCTGATAAACCAAAATCTTGTGAATGTAGACACAGGTTGCGGAAATTCTTATAGTTTTTATATTGTCCTCCGCATCCATCACTAAAGTACTTTACATGCTTAACATGAGGCAGCATTTCTTTAAGGTATTTTACCACAACATTAATGAACGCATACACACTTACTGTGTCATGTTGCATACAATCACTGATTACACACAGAGATAAAGGCTTACACAGCATGCCGTCTTTGGAGTAATAAACAGCAAACGGATGCAACGTTGCTTGCTTGTTATCCCAATAAAATCCTTGAATGGAATCCTGAATTATAAAGGAGTAATTCTCTGCAAAGTCTAACAATACTAACATTGTATTATCATGTTCATGTAATGTCTCTTTGCAGCTAGAAAGGTATGCAGCTTGTGCTTTCGCAATGTAATGGTGGGTTGTCAGATTATCAAGTTGGTCACACAGCAGATTGATGAAGTCTGGCACACATTCCTGTCTAGTAACAATGGAAGTCCGATCAGTATGCCCCCACTGTTTAAAATTAATGACATCATCTTCATCCATTTCCATTTGATTGTGGATAAGCTCTGTTATATGTGTATGCAGGGCATCTTTTCCTGGGCACTGGCTACAGCGGTGTATCATACAGTCTCTGGAATGAATGTCACAAACAACAAGCGACATTAATGAAGTGTATTCCAGTTTTAGTTCACCAACTGCAGCTAACAAAAGTTTCACGTTTTGGTGGATCTCACAGATGCACACAGAATGGGTGCCTCTGGCCCCAACTGTTATACACCATGGTGGGCGCAGTTCACAGAATTTGGAAAACCCTATTTTGCAGGATTCATACTTTTGTTTAAATGCTACGTACAGTTCATTCAAATTTGCTAAGAGCAGGCGCTTTTGTTTGTGTATACGATTTCCATCAATTTTTATTGAAAGGTAGTCCTTTTTTCCAGGGCACAAACGAGAGTATTCATCACTTTCATAAAACACGGTCACTTGTTTCTTGACATCTTCTGTTAATTCATTTCCCTTCTTGGTTGAGGGTTCCGCAAGAATGCCATGTTGTTTTTTTAACTCTCTGGCTTTCCTAACCACATACTTTGTCACATTAAATTCTGTAGCAGTCTTCTCAAGTGACCAGCTTGGAGGTGCCATTGTCAGTATTTGTATTTGCTTTTGTCTATTTGACACACTACATTTTTGCTTCATACATAAAATAAGTTCTTTAAGATCTGTACATTGCTGACAAACTGGTGTCTTCTTTACCAAATCATCTGGCTCTACTTTCAAATTTTTGGCAAGCTGATATTTCATGGCAGTCTCTGCTTGGGCTAGTTTGCGTTTACCATAACCAACCATATCTCTCTGGCTGACCTTTATTTTGAGGGGAGAGCATCCAAGTGAGGTTATGCTGGTATTTAGTTGACTTGCATGCTTGCCATCACTCTGATCTGTGTCATATGAATCACTTTCTAAATTATCATCATCTGTAAGTTCTGCAACAGGTTTAGTATCCAATGAAAATTTTATCATACACTTTGGACATAACTTTTGACCGGGTTTAATGTTATTCCCTGTGGTTTTATTTAGTTTCTCAGTTGCAGTGGTATTCAAGGTACGTAAGTTTCCTCTGACTGGCTGACCATGAACAGAATATGGATCACACCACTTCTTTTCTAAGAATTCATATTTGTCTAGGTACAACTTTTTATGATGCAAGCATACTGTACTTTGTTGAGTTACTGTCATATTCTGTGGTAAGTCACAACGTTTAAATATAAGGTCTTTATCTTGAAGTGATAAATCACATATTTTCACAAAGCCTGTCTTTTTGCAGTAAGTCAGTTTATGACAGTCATCTTTGCAGTTCATGCCAATAGTACAGGCAGCCATCTTAGATGCCATAGTCACTCAATCTGAAAAACAAACAAGAAAATATTAATGACCAGACAGTTAATAGTTTGATTTAAATTGAGTTTCCTTGGTAAGTGGGCTGCAGGTATGAAAATATAACACTGACACAAGAAAATTAGGTAAAATTTTATTTCTTGAAATTTTCTAGTCAGTAGATATGTACATAATTGCTAAGCTATATTATGTTCATATACACTGTGTGCGTATCTACGTGTATTAAATATAAATATTAATGTAAAAATAAGATATATTAGCAACATGTCTCATTAGATATATCACCCTGTTTCTTAAACATTTTAAAGTAATATTTAAATTTATTTTACAGAATTAAGTCTAGGATGATAACCATTCGCGAATTGACAAAATAACCCTATTTTGTTAAATTAATATCACACTGAAATAATCATAGGGGCAAGTTGTTCTAGGTATCAAATTAAAGCCTAGACCATATGCTTTCTTTTGATATATAGCAATAGTGTGTGCCACCTGTCCCTCTTAATAATATTTGCAGCTGAAACTTGACATGCGTGAAGATTTTCTTGTTTTCAACAAGTCATATCTCTAAAAGTTATAAACTTAGGAGGTTACAAACACCTGTGCATGTTCATCTATATGGATACATAAAGCATGTGAAAAGGCAAGCCCTAACTGCAGACAGTTTGTGTTTTATTCTCAGATAAAAGTTGCAAAATGCACAATGTCGAAGATTATTTTGCCATTTTTGGTAAAGTATTAAATAAAGATTTATAAAGGTATTTGGCATTTCTTTGCATTTTCCAGTAAGACACATAGCAGTGAATTAATGATAAAAATTTCAGATGGCTAGCATGTATAATAAGGGAGATATTAGGACTTGAAAGTTGCGGAAAAAATAACATGTGCGAAAACCCTGTAACATTTTCGCCACCCCTATGTTGTTCAGACTGAAATATTTTGAAAAGTATGTAAAACTGGACTCTATAATTTTGTATAATCGCCTAAAATATGTGTAGGTAGCTGTAAACAAAATATTAAGCAATTCTGAGATGGTCAGGTGGGGACCACTTGCTGATTTGAGATGGAATGACCCCACTGGACGATGGTCACATTAAATAAATTGGATGAGGAAATGCAAGAATATTGATGTCATTGACATTATAGACCAATGGGAAAGATACGATTGATCAATGGGCCAGACATCCCTGACATTATTGACCCAGCAGATGACATTTACCAATGGGTCAATGAGCACAGTAAAAATGTGGATGAAGAAATGCTGGAATATTGGTGTCATTGACATTATTTACCAACAGGAAAGATACCATTGATCAATGGGGCAGCCATCACACACTATTGATCAACAGGTCAATTGTCACAACACTGACATTTACCAAAGGGACAATGGTGAGGTCACAGTAACAAATTTGGATGGAGAAATGAAAGAATATTGGCATGATTGATCAACAGGAAGAGTACCATTAATCAATAGGGCAGCCATCCCTGACACTATTGCCATTTGATTGAAGTGTACTAAAGAAACACTTCTGACAAATCTTGTTTTAGTCCATTACCAATTTACGAAACGTGATATAGATTATATTCCCCACAGGGTTCAATACTTAAAATAGCCAGAGTTATGGCTCTTATTTCAAGCCGTGGCTACTTCATATTCATAGGGCGAATAGATATGGCCTGAAGGAACATATCTGATAAATCTGTTTTTAATCCATCAACAATTGACGAAACAAATGTATTTTAACCTTGGGGTTCAATAGTTTCAAGTATTAGTGAACTAGAGTTATGGCCCTTGTTTAAAGGTGTGGCCTTATATTCATATCCCAAACGGATATTTGAGTGAAGAAACATCTGCTAAATTTGATTTTAATCCATCAACAATTGACTAGGCAAATGGATTTTCCCCATAAGGCTCAATACTAAAAACCTCAATGAACCCGAGTTATGGCCCTTGTTTAAGGGCATGGTCACTTCATATTCATAGCTCCAATAGATGTTATCTAAAGGAACATATCTACTAAATTAAGTTGTAATCCATCAATAAATGACCGAAAGTGCAACAAACATATTTTCCCCATAGGCTTGAAAATATAGCAAGGGACATAACTCTGCTGTTTGTGGGGCGTGGCCACTTCATATTCGTAGCCCAAATAGATGTTGCCTAAAGGAACATATCTGCCAAATTGGATTTTGATCTATCAATAAATGACGAAACGTGCCAGAAATGTATTTTCCCACCATAGGCTTCAATACTTAAAAATGCATTAATGAACCAGTTATAACCATATAACCACCCTTATATAAGGGTGTTGCCACTTCATCCTTATAGCCCAAATAGATATTGCCTAAATTTGTCAAATTTGGTTTTAATCAATTGTTAAATGACGAAATGTGCCACAAACATATTTTCCCCGTAGGCTTCAATACTTTGAAAATATAGCAAGGGCCACAACTATGCTATTTGTGGCCGGGACCGCTTCATCTTCATAGCCCGAATAGATATTGCCAAAAGGAATATATCTGCCAAATTTGGTTTTAATCCATCAAAAAATGGCGAAACGTGCCACAATTGTTGACAGATGACAGACAGACAAAGCGCGATTGTATAAGCTCACCTAGGTGAGCTAAAATTGTATGCATGGATAAAATAACCGTAACCTTTTCACTTACAAATTCCTGAGAAAGTAAATTCTTTACGATATAAAACCTATTATGTTGAATAAATAACTTCAAGACATACTGTTACCGTATTTCACCACACGAATAAGCCTACATAAGACGCCTAGCGGCTAAAGGGAGAGCACTCTTCCGGAACAAATTTTGCTATCATTGCCATTGATAAAGTATGGGGTGAGCAGGGTGGCCTGGGCCGTTACAGTCTGGCGTGAGCAAGGCGGCCTGGGCCGTTAGTCTGGAGTGAACAGGGCAGCCTGGGCCGTTAGTCTGGACTGAACAGGGCGGCCTGGGCCGTTAGTCTGGACTGAGTAGGGCGGCCTGGGCCGTTAGTCTGAAGTGAGTAGCAACCTGGAGTAAGCGGGGATGCCTGGGCTATTACAGTCTGGAGTGAGCAGGGCAGCCTGGGCTATTACAGTCTGGAGTGAGCAGGGCAGCCTGGGCTATTACAGTCTGGAGTGAGCAGGGCAGCCTGGGCTATTACAGTCTGGAGTGAACAGGGCAGCCTGGGCTATTAGTCTGGGGTGAGCAGGGCAGCCTGGGCTATTACAGACTGGAGTGAGCAGGGCAGCCTAGGCTATTACAGTCTGGAGTGAGCAGGGCAGCCTGGGCTATTACAGTCTGGAGTGAGTAGGGCAGCCTGGGATACTACAGTCTGGAGTAAGCAGGGCAGCCTGGGCTATTACAGTCTGGAGTGAGCAGGGCAGCCTGGGCTATTAGTCTGGAGTGAGCAGGGCAGCCTGGGCTATTACAGTCTGGAGTGAGCAGGTCGGCCTGGGCTATTACAGTCTGGAGTAAGCAGGGCGGCCTGGGCTATTACAGTCTGGAGCGAGCTGGGCTATTACAGTCTGGAGTGAGTAAGGCAGCCTGGACTATTACAGTCTGGAGTGAGTAGGGCAGCCTGGGCTATTACAGTCTGGAGTGAGCAGGGCAGCCTGAACTATTACAGTCTGGAGTGAGCATGGCAGCCTGGGCTATTACAGTCTTGAGTGAGCAGGGCGGCCTGGGCTATTACAGTCTGGAGTGAGCAGGGCGGCCTGGGCTGTTACAGTCTGGAGTGAGCAGGGCAGCCTGGGCTATTACAGTCTGGAGTGAGCAGGGCAGCCTGGGCTGTTACAGTCTGGAGTGAGCAGGGCGGCCTGGGCTATTACAGTCTGGAGTGAGCAGGGCGGCCTCGGCTATTACAGTCTGGAGTGAGCAGGGCAGCCTGGGCTATTAGTCTGGAGTGAGCAGGGCGGCCTGAGCTATTAGTCTGGAGTGAGCAGGGCAGCCTGGGCTATTACAGTCTGGAGTGAGCAGGGTGGCCTGGGCTGTTACACTCTGGAGTGAGCAGGGCAGCCTGGGCTATTACAGTCTTGAGTGAGCAATGCGGCCTGGGCTATTACAGTCTGGAGTGAGCAGGGTGGCCTGGGCTATTAGTCTGGAGTGAGCAGGGCGGCCTGGGCTGTTACAGTCTGGAGTGAGCAGGGCAGCCTGGGCTATTACAGTCTGGAGTGAGCAGGGCAGCCTGGGCTGTTACAGTCTGGAGTGAGCAGGGCGGCCTGGGCTATTACAGTCTGGAGTGAGCAGGGCGGCCTGGGCTATTACAGTCTGGAGTGAGCAGGGCAGCCTGGGCTATTACAGTCTGGAGTGAGCAGGGTGGCCTGGGCTATTACAGTCTGGAGTGAGCAGGGTGGCCTGGGCTGTTACAGTCTGAAGTGAGCAGGGCAGCCTGGGCTATTACAGTCTTGAGTGAGCAAGGCAGCCTGGGCTATTACAGTCTGGAGTGAGCAGGGCGGCCTGGGCTATTAGTCTGGAGTGAGCAGGGTGGCCTGGGCTGTTACAGTCTGGAGTGAGCAGGGCAGCCTGGGCTATTACAGTCTGGAGTGAGCAGGGCAGCCTGGGCTGTTACAGTCTGGAGTGAGCAGGGCGGCCTGGGCTATTACAGTCTGGAGTGAGCAGGGCGGCCAGGGCTATTACAGTCTGGAGTGAGCAGGGCAGCCTGGTCTGTTACAGTCTGGAGTGAGCAGGGCAGCCTGGGCTAATACAGTCTGGAGTGAGCAGGGCAGCCTGGGCTGTTAGTCTGGGGTGAGCAGGGCAGCCTGGGCTGTTAGAGTCTGGAGTGAACAGGGGCAGCCTGGGCCGTTAGTCTGGAGTGAGCAGGGCAGCCTGGGCTGTTAGTCTGGAGTGAGCAGGGCAGCCTGGGCTGTTACAGTCTGGAGTGAACAGCGCAGCCTGGGCCGTTACAGTCTGGAGTGAGCAGGGCAGCCTGGGCTGTTACAGTCTGGAGTGAGCAGGGCAGCCTGGGCTGTTACAGTCTGGAGTGAGTAGGGCAGCCTGGGCTATTACAGTCTGGAGTGAGCAGGGCAGCCTGGGCTGTTAGTCTGGAGTGAGCAGGGCAGCCTGGACTGTTACAGTCTGGAGTGAGCAGGGCGGCCTGGGCTATTACAGTCTGGAGTGAGCAGGGCGGCCTGGGCTATTACAGTCTGGAGTGAGCAGGGCAGCCTGGGCTATTAGTCTAGAGTGAGCAGGGCAGCCTGGGCTGTTACAGTCTGGAGTGAGCAGGGCAGCCTGGGCTGGTACAGTCTGGAGTGAGCAGGGCGGCCTGGGCTATTACAGTCTGGAGTGAGCAGGGCGGCCTGGGCTATTACAGTCTGGAGTGAGCAGGGCAGCCTGGGCTATTAGTCTGGAGTGAGCAGGGCAGCCTGGGCTATTACAGTCTGGAGTGAGCAGGGTGGCCTGGGCTGTTACAGTCTGGAGTGAGCAGGGCAGCCTGGGCTATTACAGTCTTGAGTGAGCAAGGCGGCCTGGGCTATTACAGTCTGGAGTGAGCAGGGCGGCCTGGGCTATTAGTCTGGAGTGAGCAGGGTGGCCTGGGCTGTTACAGTCTGGAGTGAGCAGGGCAGCCTGGGCTATTAGTCTGGAGTGAGCAGGGCAGCCTGGAGTGAGCAGGGCAGCCTGGGCTGTTACAGTCTGGAGTGAGCAGGGCGGCCTGGGCTATTACAGTCTGGAGTGAGCAGGGCGGCCAGGGCTATTACAGTCTGGAGTGAGCAGGGCAGCCTGGTCTGTTACAGTCTGGAGTGAGCAGGGCAGCCTGGGCTAATACAGTCTGGAGTGAGCAGGGCAGCCTGGGCTGTTAGTCTGGGGTGAGCAGGGCAGCCTGGGCTGTTAGAGTCTGGAGTGAACAGGGCAGCCTGGGCCGTTAGTCTGGAGTGAGCAGGGCAGCCTGGGCTGTTAGTCTGCAGTGAGCAGGGCAGCCTGGGCTGTTACAGTCTGGAGTGAACAGCGCAGCCTGGGCCGTTACAGTCTGGAGTGAGCAGGGCAGCCTGGGCTGTTACAGTCTGGAGTGAGCAGGGCAGCCTGGGCTGTTACAGTCTGGAGTGAGTAGGGCAGCCTGGGCTATTACAGTCTGGAGTGAGCAGGGCAGCCTGGGCTGTTAGTCTGGAGTGAGCAGGGCAGCCTGGACTGTTACAGTCTGGAGTGAGCAGGGCGGCCTGGGCTATTACAGTCTGGAGTGAGCAGGGCGGCCTGGGCTATTACAGTCTGGAGTGAGCAGGGCAGCCTGGGCTATTAGTCTAGAGTGAGCAGGGCAGCCTGGGCTGTTACAGTCTGGAGTGAGCAGGGCAGCCTGGGATATTACAGTCTGGAGTGAGTAGGGCAGCCTGGGCTATTACAGTCTGGAGTGTTAATATTCCATTACCAAAGCGCAATAATGAAAGCTGTTGTCTAAACTATGTGACTACGCTTTGTGCTTTATTTAAAAAGGCAGCATGCACGTGGCTGACAAGCATGGCATGTGGCTGACAAACATGGCACGTGGCTGACAAGCATGGCATGTGGCTGACAAGCATGGAGATCATATTGGACTTTGGATTATTGTGAAAATCCATACCAAAACCATGAAATCCAAATCACTAAAATTCAAGGCAGCCATACAGGTAACTCATCTGATGGGTGGAGTCGGTTGATCTAGAGTTTCCGTCAGAACTGGGGTATTGGTGACCTTGTGACCTGTATGGATGTGCAGAGTGAGTTGTATGATGTGCAGAGTGACCTGTATGATCCGTAGTGACCTGTATGATGCGTAGTGACCTGTATGATGTGTAGTGACCTATATGATGCGCAGTGACCTATATGATACACAGTAACCTGTATGATGCCCAGTGACCTGTATGATGCGTAGTGACCTGTATGATGTGCAGTGACCTGTATGATGCGCACAGTGACCTGTATGATGCGCAGTGACCTGTATGATGTGCAGTGACCTGTATGTGCAGTAACCTGTATGCCTAGTGACCTGTATGATCTGTAGTGACCTGTATGATGCGCAGTGACCTGTATGATGCGCAGTGACCTGTATGATGCGTAGTGACCTGTATGATGCCCAGTGACCTGTATGATGCGCAGTGACCTGTATGATGCCCAGTGACCTGTATGATGTGCAGTGACCTGTATGATGCCCAGTGACCTGTATGATGCGTAGTGACCTGTATGATGCCCAGTGACCTGTATGATGCGTAGTGACCTGTATGATGCGCAGTGACCTGTATGATGTGCAGTGACCTGTATGATGCGCACAGTGACCTGTATGATGCGCAGTGACCTGTATGATGTGCAGAGTGACCTGTATGTGCAGTAACCTGTATGCCTAGTGACCTGTATGATCCATAGTGACCTGTATGATGCGCAGTGACCTGTATTATGTGCAGTGACCTGTATGATGCGTATTGACTTGTATGATGCGCAGTGACCTGTATGATGCGCAGTGACCTGTATGATGCGTAGTGACCTGTATGATGTGTAGTGACCTGTATGATGCGCAGTGACCTATATGATGTGCAGTGACCTGTATGATGCGTAGTGACCTGTATGATGCGTAGTGACCTGTATGATGCGTAGTGACCTGTATGATGCGTAGTGACCTGTATGATGCGTAGTGACCTGTATGATGCGTAGTGACCTATATGATGCGTAGTGACTTGTATGATGCGCAGTGACCTGTATGATGTGCAGAGTGACCTGTATGTGCAGTAACCTGTATGCCTAGTGACCTGTATGATCCATAGTGACCTGTATGATGCGCAGTGACCTGTATTATGTGCAGTGACCTGTATGATGCGTATTGACTTGTATGATGCGTAGTAACCTGTATGATGCGCAGTGACCTGTATGATGCGCAGTGACCTGTATGATGCGTAGTGACCTGTATGATGCGTAGTGACCTGTAAGATGCGCAGTGACCTATATGATGTGCAGTGACCTATATGATGCGTAGTGACCTGTATGATGCACAGTGACCTGTATGATGCGTAGTGACCTGTATGATGTGCAGAGACATGGGATTTATCATAATCAGGATGGTTAACATGGCAACCATACACTCAGGTAGTTTGTTGAGTCTCATTTGTCTGGAAGGTGTGGCTGTCTTAGGATACAACTCTCTCGTCAAATTAGGTTCAAAATACTCAACAGACTAATTTCTTGTATGTTCTGTTGGTTTGAAAGAGTTAATAACACCAGCAACTTTAACCTAACATTAAAATTTCACCAGATCATGGGGCTGTCCTATGGAAGTATCCAATGATGGATTTAATATTTGTCAAAACACTCAGACATCATAGGAACATTGAGTGAATGTGGTGCATGCACGCACGCACACCGTACACGCATGCTCACTTGCACATGCACTCACACTTGCACTCACACAATGAGAAATAATGACAATACATGCTTAAGATGTTTTGAATGTGGAATGTAATTTTCTCAGTCTCTACAAGAGGCATAGAATGTTATTCCATGAAGAATTCCTAGTTTATATTGAAGACAATGAAAGCCAAATGCATGTTTCCTGTCTGTCTGAGATGATTGTAATTTACTAACCTCTATATTTCAGATCATAATGATGATTTTGAAAACAATTTGACTGAGTGGCTGCCTAGTATTCATGAAGTTGAACACTGGTAGGTTAAACGACACAGAATTTCTCCCTCAAGGTGTGTTTTAACCATTTAAAGGTAACTGCCAAACCGGCTTCTGCGATACCCGATCCAGTCAATCATGCGGCCATTTTGAGAACTAGTCTTCTGATGGCCTGCAAATGACCATTCGCTAAGTGTTAATTTTCTTGCCCTATCGTAAGGCTAAGGCATCAATAGCTGAGAGCTTATCTTTAAACTTTATATACAGAATTACAAGCACATAAAATACTTCTAGTAGGTCAAGGCTTGCAATAACAGCAATTCTTATATATGCCGCCACTCAATAGTCAGGAATATGCAAAGTAGAAATTACACATAGATTACAAATGTAAGCGCAAATGTGACAGCAGAATTCAGCAGTTTCAGCGAGAATGCGGGAGTATTTCGTGGGTGCATGTGCTCCATCGCTATATCAGAAATAGAGGGATCCATTTGTGGTTATGACTTGCCCATCTATAGCTAAGCCCCGCCCACGCCTTACACGTGTTGGGATAGATTTTTATACTCCGAACACTGAATTCACTGACTCCCAATATCAAGGTAACTATACAGGTAAACTGTTGAATACTTTGTAACTAATTTGACTAGGTGCTCGCTGTTGCTGCCTAGCAAAAGTGAGCACCCAGTCAAATTAGCTTCACAACATTCAACAGCAAATATTAAAACATACAATTTGTACACTTGAGGGACTTAAATGTTCATGATGGACCTAGAGACATCATTCATTACACATTTTGATTGTGATGTCAGTCTATATGTAACATAATTGATTATGACATCATATATATTTGAGCGACAAATCAGATCTATCCCTTGGTTTATAGCTCTATTCACCAAAATAAAATGGCGGCATACAAAGTAACCACAAAATTAAATACTCAAATCATCTTTTTCAAAATTACAGCAACAATTTTCAGTCAAATTATTTTCAAGATATTTAGCAGATTTTATATTTAGCGGCATTGAAAACTTTTTCCTTAAATTGGAATAAAACTGATTTAGGCAGAATAATTCTGTCTTGAGTAGCCTCAAACTAGGACCATGTATTTTAAAGTTAAATTATATATAATTACATATGTATATAGATATAGCTCTACTAATTTATGATACATATTAACATAGAGTAAGAATGTTTAGAGGGATATATATATATATATATCTATATCTCACTTGTATCAGTAACAAGAGGCCCAAAAGTCATGTCTCGCTCATCTGGAACATGGCCACTTCCAGTAGAACAGTCATGTTCTACATATAGACCCCTTAGGATATCTGTGTCAGAAATTCAACAGTTCTGGCCAGAAACAGGGGTTTATAACTACCAATTCTGGCCAGACATTTTAAGAGTAATCTTTTAATAAGATGCTGCTGAAAAACTTCATCAATCATATTTCTGTATTAACCTTTCGGAACCCTACCACCATATGGTCGTTCCAGCCAAGTTTGATTGAAATTGGCTTAATGGTTAATGTGCAATGTTTTAACGCATTTCCTGGAAATTTTCCAAAAATCCAAGACAGCTTGCGAAAAAATTGCCCAATTGATTTTCTATACATTAGCTGGCTCGAGTTCTAGTCAAGTCTTGTTGAAATCCACCCAACAGTTAATGTGTATTAATCGTTAACCGGTAAACAATTTTCTGGACATTTTTGGAAATTCACAATGGCCACCAACGTTTGTAGGGTCTTTTCAAATATTATCAGTACTAGTGGTCGAACTATTCCCTGTTACATGTACATAGTTATTTATGTTGAATAAAACTTTGTTCAAGTTCCCCCACCCTAACACAGAATGACATGTATGATATAATCGAGTCACAATTATTTTTTCAAAATGATAGAGATTATGAACTGAATAATCGTGCACCCCTCCACCAAACCCCTGACCAATCAAATTTTTGTATAGGTTTTCTGAGGCCTCCCATGCTAAGGATCTTTCTGCCAACTATTTTTTAAATCAGCCAAATAGTTAAGCAGTCTTAACCGATTTCCTGGGCAGCTTTAGAACTTCCAAGATGGTTGACAGAGAAATTGACCAATTAAATTTCTGTATAAACTTTCTGTATCCTACCAGGAGGAAAATTTGGATAATATCAGCCAACAGATTAATGAGTAGTGTTTTAAGACAAAGCCAGATAGACGGACAAATGATGAGAGGTCGGTCAGCATGTCATAAGCTCACTTAGCCCGTTTTAAGACAAAGCCAGATAGACGGACAAATGATGAGAGGTCGGTCAGCATGTCATAAGCTCACTTAGCACATATTATTGAAACAAAGCCAGATAGATGGACAAATGATGAGAGGACGGTCAGCATGTCATAAGCTCACTTAGCCCGTTTTAAGACAAAGCCAGATAGACGGACAAATGATGAAAGGTCGGTCAGCATGTCATAAGCAGCGTTTTAAAACAAAGCCAGATAGATGGACAAATGATGAGAGGACGGTCAGCATGTCATAAGCTCACTTAGCACATATTATTGAAACAAAGCCAGATAGATGGACAAATGATGAGAGGTCGGTCAGCATGTCATAAGCTCACTTAGCCCGTTTTAAGACAAAGCCAGATAGACGGACAAATGATGAGAGGTCGGTCAGCATGTCAAAAGCTGACTTAGCCCGTTTTAAGACAAAGCCAGATAGACGGACAAATGATGAGAGGTCGGTCAGCATGTCATAAGCTCACTTAGCACATATTATTGAAACAAAGCCAGATAGATGGACAAACGATGAGAGGACGGTCAGCATGTCATAAGCTCACTCAGACCATATTATTGAAACAAAGTCAAGAACAAACAGGTGAAAAAGATTAAAATTCAGAACAACCAGAAGCAGCCAAAACTAAGAAGCTGTCCAAAACTCAAGCTCCCGATAATGCAATAGGTATGCTTCAGGAAGGCTTAAAGAAATCTTTTGGGCCATGCAGTATTAAAAAATACACAAAAAGCCATAACAATAACAACAAAAGATAAAAAATATGTAGA
Organism: Chaetoderma sp. LZ-2023a; assembly: GCA_034401795.1. Classification (NCBI taxonomy): domain Eukaryota; kingdom Metazoa; phylum Mollusca; class Caudofoveata; order Chaetodermatida; family Chaetodermatidae; genus Chaetoderma; species Chaetoderma sp. LZ-2023a. The sequence goes on from CM067370.1 coordinate 14,896,379, forward strand.
AATAAAGGATCCCTCCAATAGACCTGGCGTTATCACACCAGACACGCAGCCAGAGCATGTACAATAGCCTGGTGACATGCCATGATGAGACTACACAATAATGATGCAGATTGTGCCCGTGTTGAACAGAACACGGCTGTTATATTTCAGTGAAATCTTATCATTCACTGAGGAATACACATATTCTTGGCTAATATGTGGTCTATATTTTATTAGTAATGGTGTGAAGGGTGCAACATTACATTATCACAATGGCAAAGGTGAATTGGATGATTCCTACGCTTCATTTTGTGCTACATGTAGGCAAGAAAATATTACGTATTAACCATTTAAATGTCTGCTGCTGAAGTTCTACAGACTATACTTTCCATGGGGTTTAACTCTGGATATACTGAATATTTTTAAAACAATTTCACTGAAAGTTGGTGGTGGTTAAGCCACTAAGAACTCAGTTAAATTATTTTCAAAATATTCAGCAGGTCCAGAGTTATTGTCCATTGAAATTATTGCTTGAAGCAGTCAGATAGTATTTGTCAAACCGGCCAAAATGGCGTCTACAAATGTCTTGAGGAGTGTCCATTAGCAGGACAAGAGATGACTGGTTGTTTTTAAATGTACCACTAGAACGTCTGGTTCAGTAGCCAAGTCAGTGATTGCAGTGGAAAATTGTCAAAAATACTATTCTTTTGGCCAGAAAATAGATATTCAATATCAAAATATTTAGATTTTCTTTACCAATTTTGACCATTAATGGGTTATTCGCCGGATCAGACACATAACTGCGAACTAGATATCCATAAGTACTAATCGCCGGATCAGACACATAACTGCGAACTAGATATCCATAAGTACTGATCGCCGGATCAGACACATAACTGCGAACTAGATATCCATAAGTACTATCTAAATACTTTATATAAGCATTGAGTCATTGCTTTGGCACAGAACTAAACACAATTTTAACAAGCACTCTCTTAAAACTGTAAAGACCAAGTGCTAATGCAGACGAGAACCCCCTTCACTAACCTGCCTTACCTCCAAAAGCTCAATAGAGGGACCCATTTCTAGCTATGCCCACCCATTTCCACCTCATCGTCCTATTGCACCCCCCGCTCCCCCCCCCCCTCCCTCCCCGCTCTGATCCTTTATCGAGTACCGTGCTTGCGGGCTTTTGATATCTGCGCTACTTTAACGAAGCTTCGTAAATATAAGTGAGCCGAGGGTCATTAGGTTCATTTGGGGGGGGGGGGTTATTCAAATTCACCAGGTAGTAGATATTGGTTTATATGAAATGATTATCATTTATAACTTAATGTTAGTATGAACAGAAATCATCTTTGTGTTAAACTTATGCATAAACACGGAAGCACTTTGAGCAGGTTTTACTTCTCTTTTACTTTGCATAATCCAAATTACTTGATGAAATATCTGCAACTTAGAATTTCTAAGAACAGCCTCAGTCCTTAATTGCAGATGCTACTACAGTTAGGGAATATAATAAAGACGGTTACTATCTGGGAACCAGTCAAGATGACCACTGGCTACATGCATGACTCTAGTGACCAACAGGTAAACGCTTACTATGTTCTCGTTTACATAGGAACTCAGATATAGCTCAGGTAATCTACATTAAAAGGCAATATTTCAGTATATAATAATTCAGTTAAAATTCTCATAATTTTGAAAACAAGTTGACAAAAACAAATGACTAAGTCAAGTTATTTTCAAAATATTCTTCAAATTTCAATATTTCAACATCGAAGACATAAAAACATGTTTCTGTAAATGCAGAATGAAATGTGTAGACCCTTTAAACCTTACAAACCAGAAATGACAAATTCTTTTTGATGTACAGATTATTCCGATAAATATTTTGAAACTAATTTGACTGAGAGCTGTTGCTGCCTAAGGCAGCAACAGTTTCCAGTCAAATTAGTTTCAAAATATTCAACAATTTACCTCTATAGTTGTCTTAATGCAACACTGGAATTTCAGGAGATTAAGGGGTTAACATTGGTATGAGTATTTTAATAGGGTGAGCGGGGGTGTCACTCTCATAGGTACTCGGGTAACTAGAATACCAAATCACAAGGGTTCATATGTGAGTAGGTATAATACTCAATAAAATGTAGATAGGAGGGTAGCCTCATCTGTACCCAAATAACTATGAGATTAACCACTTAAGCTCCCCAATAAATGTCAGATCACGTGACGGGTGAGGTCACATGACAGATTACGGTCACATGATGCACTAATAAAGTCTACAAATGAATATAAATAAGTACAATTGTGCAAATCTATCACAGAATAATAACAACCAACAAAGCATATTAACATCTAGGGTAAAATATAGAATAGCATCACAGATAGAGTTCACAGTGGACATTCTGGCGTCAAGGATAGGGAATATAGCTGATCCAAGAGGGAAAGATGCTGCTAAAGATATCTTGAAGCTTTTCTGACATGTTTAAAATAGCCAATGATAACAGGCAACATAAAGCACCAGGATTTTAACTGGCAATTACTGCAAGCCTCCATAATAACTCTGGACCTGCTGAATATTTTGTAAACAACTTGACTGAAAGTTTTCGGTCGCTTAGACATCAAAAGGTTTCAGTCAAATTGTTTTCAAAATATTCGGCATGTCCAGAGTATAACTCAATGGAAAATGTAGTCTGTGGAAATTCAATAGGGAAACGGTTTAAACGACATAGGACAGAAACATATAGGCATTTGGCTGGCAAGCCTCAGTCAGATTATAAACAAATGGCAAAGTATTGCTTGTGTCAAATAAACATGAACGTCAATAAATAATTTTTTTCCAAAGTTTTGAACTTGAAACATTAAGTTTAAGAAAATTATTTACAATTTAACAAATATTAAGTTCAAGACCAGTTTGACTGAGAGCAGCTGGTGCCTTTGGCAACAACATAGTCCAGTCAAATTAGTTCCAAAATACTCAATAGTGTACCTGTATTATTTTGAAAGTGAGATGTTTTTCAAAGTAAGAACTCCTTTATCCAATATACCTCACCAATGAAAAAAGTGTCCGTTAACAATTCAATGGCTAAATTTAGTCAACTAAGAAAATCTAAATATTTGTTTATTGAATGGCCATCTGCAGACCAATGAATGTTTATTGAATGGCCATCTGCAGACCAATGAGAGGATTTTCTTTAATTCACCATGGGAATGATTGGCTCGATTATCGAGCCAGTCATTCCAGTGGTAAATTTTCAAAAATAATATTCTCTTGGCCTGTAAATGGACATTCCTTAAGAGCATTGCAGAGGTTGGTTTTGTGCATGATCGCCATGAAAATGTTAATGTTGTAGCGAGTAAGTTAATGTTAATACCTCACTAAACCAGTATTGTTTCTAGAGCAAGATAAATAGATAATTGATTTGCAACTTTAAATGGAGTGTCCATGTCTTGAGAGGATTCAATTAACTTGTTTTCATAACATATTTATTCTCTTGAATATTTTGACATTAATTTGACTGGAACCCATTGATGTTCAATGGAACCGTTTTCCAGTGATATTATATTTATAATATTCAACAGCATTCCTGTATGACTGCATTGAAATGGAGATATTGTTTCTGTATATTAATTCAGACGACGGAGGAATCCAATTTTAGCCATGTATACCTTTCAATACATTTAAGTCTTCATCAAACTTTAAGAGATCAAAAAGTTTTCAAATAAAATGAGTTACAAATTATCGTCTTCGTCAAACTTTAACAAGTCGAATACCTTTCAAACCGAGTTACATTGTGCGGGAAGCCACACAGTGTCACGATTCAAAGGGAATAAATTAAAATTATGTAAATACATACTATTGAAATCATGCTAGAATAAATTTTGTAATATATTTTAAACTACCATAAACCTACATGATTATCATTTGCTATCCCTTTTATTATTATTATTATTATTATTATTATTAGTATTATTATTATTATTATTATAATTATTATTATTGATTTAAAATGAATTATCATAATCTCAGTGCTATGTTTTGATTAAAACAGTTTAATAATTTGATAATAGTATAATATTAAAAATCTAATTTATAAATTTATAACTTTATTATGTTGTTGTTGATTTTGTTGTAACTGAGATTATTGTTATTTCAAAATTATAAATACATTTTTAATTTGATAAATATTTCTTAAATTTAGCTGGAGTTTATAATATTGACGATACTATATGATCAGATTATTGTATTTAATTTCATGAATTAGTACAAGTACAGTTAAGTAACCCTTTCACCAACAAATCTCTCAAAAGGTAAATGCTTTACGATATAAAACTTATTCTGTTGAATATTTAAAAATTAATTTGACTGGAAGCTGTTGCTGTCAAATTAATTTCAAAATGTCCAACACTTTGCTGTATCGTTTTAAAATCAAATACAGGGAATTCATCAGTGAAAGGGTGAATACAAGTATTGTTAATTAACTAATGCATTTAATTACTATTCCTGCATAATTAGCATTGATTAATACACGAGTATAGAGTAATTAACAGTTTAATTAGATCACTGACAAGAAATACAATTAATATTGCCCAATGTAAGAATCATTCTGTGGAATATTTTGAAATTAATTTGACTGGATGCCATTGCTACTTGCCTAAGCCAGCCTTGGATCATGGTCAAATTAATTCAACAAATTCAACAATTATCTTGCATTAGATTAATTATATTAAATTGAGGTATTGGGATTACAGTGGTGAAAGGGATAAAACCCAACCTATAAGAAGCACTTCATTTTGGTCATTAACGCATTATAATAACACATTCAGTTTTATTAACCTGTATCAGATAAAACATTTCCATTTCATTAACCCTTTCTCCAACAAATCACCGGAAACTGATATTCTTTATGCTACAAAACTTATTCTGGTGAATATTTTGAAATTAATTTGACTAGAAGCGTTCCGGTCAAATTAATTTCTAAATATTCAACAGTTTTCCTGTATGGTTGAGATACTGCGAATTCATCAGTAACATGGTTAAGAAACTACAAGTTATTTATCTAGCAGGCGCTGACAGGGCAGACTAACAGACTGCATGCTGGAGTTCATATACCATTAATTAATTGGAGAGTGTGGCGTGTTCCAACTAGGAAGGCAATACTGCACATATCTCACATACAGCTGAATGATTACTCATTAAAGATCAACCGTCATACTAAAATAACTAATGCTTAAAACCTATTAGTAACAGGGCTATCAATAAACTTTCATTTTCCAGATCACTATTAATTATGATTCATTAACCCGTTAACACGTTTCTCAGCCAAAAAGGCTTCTGCAGTGGTCTTGAGAAATGTCCAATTACTTATTTGAATATTTAATACTGGAATGACTGGCTCAAATAATGGAGCCCTTCAGTCCAGTGGTAAATTTTTCAAAATAGTCTTCTCTGCGACTGCAAAGTCCAGAGCCACACATCTTCACATTCCTCCATCCAGAGCCACACATCTGCACATTCCTCCATCCAGAGCCACACATCTGCACATTCCTCCATCCAGAGCCACACATCTGCACATTCCTCCATCCAGAGCCACACATCTGCACATTCCTCTGTCCAGAGCCACACATCTCCACATTCCTCCATCCAGAGCCACACATCTGCACATTCCTCTGTCCAGAGCCACACATCTGCACATTCCTCCATCCAGAGCCACACATCTGCACATTCCTCCATCCAGAGACACACATCTCCACATTCCTCCATCCAGAGCCACACATCTGCACATTCCTCCATCCAGAGCCACACATCTGCACATTCCTCCATCCAGAGCCACACATCTGCACATTCCTCCATCCAGAGCCACACATCTGCACATTCCTCCATCCAGAGCCACACATCTGCACATTCCTCCATCCAGAGCCACACATCTGCACATTCCTCCATCCAGAGCCACACATCTGCACATTCCTCTGTCCAGAGCCACACATCTGCACATTCCTCCATCCAGAGCCACACATCTTCACATTCCTCTGTCCAGAGCCACACATCTGCACATTCCTCCATCCAGAGACACACATCTCCACATTCCTCTGTCTTGAGCCACACATCTCCACATTCCTACGCCCAGAGCCAAACATCTCCACATTCCTCCATCCAGAGCCACACATCTCCGCATTCCTCCGTCCACAGCCACACATCTCCACAGCCACACATCTCCACATTCCTCCGTCCAGAGCCACACATCCCCACATTCCTCCGTCCAGAGCCACACATCTGCACATTCCTTCGTCCCGACCCACACATCTGCACATTCCTTCGTCCAGACCCACACATCTCCACAGTCCTCCGTCCAGAGCCACACAACTCCACATTCCTCCATCCAGAGCCACACATTCCACCATCCAGAGCCACACATCTGCACATTCCACCGTCCAGAGCCACACATCTGCACATTCCACTATCCAGAGCCACACATCTGCACAGTCCTCCATCCAGAGCCACACATCTGCACATTCCACCGTCCAGAGCCACACATCTGCACATTCCTCCGTCCAGAGTCACACATCTGCAAATTCCTCCGTCCAGAGCCACACATCTGCACATTCCTCTGTCCACAAACCTGTCTGCTGTACCAGAAGTAGCACCTCCATTTAAACCTTTAAAGGTCAAATTTGGTCAAGAAAATCTAAATATTTGCTTATTGAATGTCCATTTGCTGGCCAAGAGGACTATTTTTGAAAATTTTACCATTGAAATGACTGGCTCGGTTATCGAGCCAGGCATGCCAGTGGTAAATTTTCAAAAATAGTCCTCTTGGCCAGCAAATGGACATTCCTAAATACTAATGAAGAGACCGGTTTCGGCCGGTTTGACCATTAAAGGATTAATGAACTGTCCATCCCCTAATCAGTGTTAAGTAGCACTACAGTTCCAGTTATTGCCAACTCATAATATAATACCCACAATTCAGATAATGGCACTACAAAATGATAACTCATACCAATTAACTCATTTCATCCTGAATATCAGAATATATATATATATATACATGCATTACATTTAAAATTTTGCTGAGTATTTTGAAAATAGTTTGACTGAAAGTCATTACCGTTATGGGCAACACTGATATTCAGACAAATTACTTTCAAACTATTCAACAGGTTTCCTATCTAGCTTGTGTGATATTAATGACTTCGTGATTAAATGGTTAACACTAGCACTTATTTTCAAGTATCATTAAGACAAGAACCTACCCTTTAACAATAAACAAACCACCACACAATCCCCCCCCCCCCACCCCCATACCCTAGTCCCAAATACTATCCATATATCACAGTGATGCAATAAATCAAGGCCGCACACCAATAACTGTAGTGCCCGGTTGTTAGGATGATCCTGATGCGGATGGCGATGTGTAATAACCAGTGCTTGTTAATATTGAATTCCGTCGTCCTTTCTCAGGTGAATCCTTGTTGCTAGGGCCATCAAAGAAACGAGCGAAACTGAAAATAAAGAAATTGATATCGTAAACGTATTTCATTTGTAAAAACATTTTCCAGAATAATACAAAATAAATCAATTATATTGCTAACATATTCATGCCAGAAACAGTATATCGATTTCAAAATAACCATTAGATTAATAACTATCTTCATTACAAACCGTTGTAAAAACTATTTTGATCAGAAACTGTTGAATATTTTAAAACTATTTCGATCAGAAACTGTTGAATATTTTAAAACTATTTCGATTGGATATTGTTGCTGTCCGAGACTATTCTACACAGTAATAACACGCTCGTAAGTAATGCTAAGATTCTATAGGCTAGGATTCCATAGGCTAGGATTCTATAGGCTAGGATTTCATAGGCTAGGATTCTATAGGCTAGGATTTCATAGGCTAGGATTTCATAGGCTAGGATTCTATAGGCTAGGATTCCATAGGCTAGGATTCTATAGGCTAGGATTTCATAGGCTAGGATTCTATAGGCTAGGATTTCATAGGCTAGGATTTCATAGGCTAGGATTCTATAGGCTAGGATTTCATAGGCTAGGATTTCATAGGCTAGGATTCTATAGGCTAGGATTCCATAGGCTAGGATTCTATAGGCTAGGATTTCATAGGCTAGGATTCTATAGGCTAGGATTTCATAGGCTAGGATTCCATAGGCTAGGATTCCATAGGCTAGGATTCCATAGGCTAGGATTCTATAGGCTAGGATTTCATAGGCTAGGATTCTATAGGCTAGGATTTCATAGGCTAGGATTCCATAGGCTAGGATTCCATAGGCTAGGATTCTATAGGCTAGGATTCTATAGGCTAGGATTCTATAGGCTAGGATTTCATAGGCTAGGATTCTATAGGCTAGGATTCCATAGGCTAGGATTCCATAGGCTAGGATTCTATAGGCTAGGATTCTATAGGCTAGGATTCTATAGGCTAGGATTTCATAGGCTAGGATTTCATAGGCTAGGATTCTATAGGCTAGGATTCCATAGGCTAGGATTCCATAGGCTAGGATTCCATAGGCTAGGATTCTATAGGCTAGGATTCTATAGGCTAGGATTTCATAGGCTAGGATTCTATAGGCTAGGATTTCATAGGCTAGGATTTCATAGGCTAGGATTCTATAGGCTAGGATTCCATAGGCTAGGATTCTATAGGCTAGGATTTCATAGGCTAGGATTCTATAGGCTAGGATTTCATAGGCTAGGATTTCATAGGCTAGGATTCTATAGGCTAGGATTCCATAGGCTAGGATTCCATAGGCTAGGATTCTATAGGCTAGGATTCTATAGGCTAGGATTCTATAGGCTAGGATTCTATAGGCTAGGATTCTATAGGCTAGGATTCCATAGGCTAGGATTCTATAGGCTAGGATTCTATAGGCTAGGATTTCATAGGCTAGGATTCCATAGGCTAGGATTCTATAGGCTAGGATTTCATAGGCTAGGATTATATAGGCTAGGATTCTATAGGCTAGGATTTCATAGGCTAGGATTTCATAGGCTAGGATTCCATAGGCTAGGATTCCATAGGCTAGGATTCCATAGGCTAGGATTCTATAGGCTAGGATTCTATAGGCTAGGATTCCATAGGCTAGGATTCTATAGGCTAGGATTCCATAGGCTAGGATTCTATAGGCTAGGATTCTATAGGCTAGGATTCTATAGGCTAGGATTCTATAGGCTAGGATTCTATAGGCTAGGATTCTATAGGTTAGGATTCTATAGGCTAGGATTCTATAGGCTAGGATTCTATAGGCTAGGATTCTATAGGCTAGGATTCTATAGGCTAGGATTTCATAGGCTAGGATTCTATAGGCTAGGATTCTATAGGCTAGGATTCCATAGGCTAGGATTCTATAGGCTAGGATTCTATAGGCTAGGATTCTATATGCTAGGATTCTATAGGCTAGGATTCTATAGGCTAGGATTCTATAGGCTAGGATTCTATAGGCTAGGATTCTATAGGCTAGGATTCCATAGGCTAGGATTCTATAGGCTAGGATTCTATAGGCTAGGATTCCATAGGCTAGGATTCTATAGGCTAGGATTCTATAGGTTAGGATTCTATAGGCTAGGATTCTATAGGTTAGGATTCTATAGGCTAGGATTCTATAGGCTAGGATTCTATAGGCTAGGATTCTATAGGCGTGCTCACATTAAAATTGATCATGTTATGCTACATTAGAATTAATCCTGTTATGTTACATAAAATTTGATTCCTGTAAATCTTATGTAGCGATTAAGACCCAAAAGGCGAGGTAAATGAAGGCAAATTCTGTATGACAGGACAGGAACTGTTTGCACATGTTGCGACACACATGACTACATGGTGAGCAGAAAGACATAAAGATGCATATACAGATGAACACCTCCAAATGAAATGTGCACACAAAAAGTGAAAGGGAACATGCCTATGGAATCATCCCGCTAGGCAGATTAGAGAATTCAATGATATAGTATTAAATGTGTAAATCATAGAAGGTTTCACCCCGCCCTCATTTCCACCCCAACCCACTCTTGTAACTATGGAACAGTAGGTCTACTGACAGAGTTCATACGCAAGCATGGAAAAACATTGAGTTATAAGAAACCCATTTCCAGGCCTTGGAAAATATGGAAAACACTACGTTTTCTGCTAGTTTTGGAAAAGTATTGAAAATTGAAACATTGTCCGATGTGATTCTCATTTGCAAAATAATTTATGCATGATCATGGCTATTAATTCTACCAGGTTTCTGCAAGGTTTGGTGGTTTTGAAATTAACACTGGTTAGAGACATCATAAAATGGGTTTGGAAATTTTAAAATTATGTCTGGAAATGGTATGGAATTTCATTTTACAGAAAGTGCTCTGTAGAAATCTTTCTAAGATGCTGATTGCATAATAAATATTCTAAACAAAATACTATTTTATAGTAACTTGGTTTCAAAATGCAAAAATATCTTCAGGATGCTGTTAATTATGTAGTATATATCATTGACCACACATACATGTAAGAGAAGAGTTACTACAGCAATACAAATACTGATTTCATGTGTAAATTATGATGGCGTACTATTGAAATAACTATTTCAACTCTGCAATCAAACCATCTCTGTTTAAAATAACCCACACAGGTAACGCATATCTTGAAAGTAATTTGATTGGACACTATCAGCAACAGCTCCCAGCCAGCTTGCTTTCAAAATATTCATCAGAATGTCATACATTGTAATGATTTTGTGGGATTTCTGTGTTGAAACAGCTAAAGACACGCAGAGACACACAAACTGACCTGCACAAGCATATGAAGAAACATTTTAATCTCGCTACGAGCACTGACACTCCAAGACAGATAGATAGACAGACAGACAAACTGACCAGGGCCCATGTTCTCGAAGCTATAGTTAGGATAGTGCCATCGTCACACTCATGTTATGCTATAGGAGTAATGATATCGCTATCCTGATAATAGCATCGGGAACATGGGCTCAGGACAAGCATAAGAAAAAACAATAAGAATCACTCTATGAGCACTGATGCTCCTAAAGACATACTATATTTAACACTTTAACCATCAAATCTCTTCAAGAAAATTTTCCCATAGAAATGGTTCATTTGCAAACCAAGAGATTATTTTTGAGAATTTAGCACTGGAATGACTGGCTTTGTTATCGAAGCAGTCATTCCCATGCTAAATTTTTTTTAATTGTCTTCTTTGGGTGTGCAAATGACCATTTTTCAATACTACTGTAGAAGTGTTAACAGTTTAAGATGTGTTCTACTGAGAAGAGAGTAAACATCATGCGTATGAAAACCAACTGATAGACCTTTACAGTTTTAGCTAAACTGAACCCACATTTCCCGTGTTGGGATCAATCAATCCCCATATGCCTGGACTATCAATTTCCAGAAAATTATACAGGTATTCTGTTGAATATTTTGAAACTATGGCAGCAACAGCGCCAAGTCAAATTAGTTTCAAAATATTTGACAGAATGTTTAATAAATAGTAAAGACATACAATTCATACATGTCATACTATTAAGCGTTTAAGACAGACTAAATCGAGTCATTCATGCTGTAATTGATTGTGATTTTATTTCTACATGTCACATAGTTGATTATGACATCATATGGATGGATAAACTTGAAAGGTCCATTGGTACAATACCTTCAGCAACATAAATATCAACTGGAGGCAACGTGCATAGGAGAATGAGCCTCAATAACCAACAAATACATAACTAATTTCATTCTCTTTGTCACAGATGATCATACGATAAACTATGGAATAATGATTACTTTGAAAACAATTTGATTCAAAATCAAATCGTTTTAAATATAGTCAGCTGATTTGACACTGCGTTTTCTTTTCACACATGTAGCTTTGGTATGTATGCAAGTTGAAATAAGTTAACAGCCGGCATTCAAACAATAGTATTAATTTGTGATGATGACATCACTAACAATCAATAAAGCAGCACAAAATGTTGTTTTCATCTCAATGTTTATTATGGTAATAGCAGAAGCTATGGAGAAGTGAGAGAAAATAGATCAAAGAACAAGAGGCCCAATGGGCCTGTATCGCTCACCTGGAACATTGGCATATCAAACTAATCTTACTTAAGTTTTACATCTATCGGTGTCACTTCCAATGACTTTCAGTCAAATGATTTAGTTTTCGAGATATTGACAACAATCTCTGGACTGTGGTGTTTTTTTGCATTAGTGATTTTGAACAATGTTTAAGTGAAAGTAGATGATATCAGTGCTAACAACAGCTGGTTGCTTAACTGTCTCACTGCTGCAAGCCAATGCAGCCAATAATTTCAATTTTCAAAAGCTCTTGACTTGTTAAATATTTTGAAAACAATTTGACTGAAAGTTGTTGGTGGCTTAGCCACCAACAACTTTCAGTCCAATTGTTTTCAAAATATTTATCACGTTCAGAGATATAACCTTTGGAATATGTCGTCTGCAAAAACTCAGTCAGACGCTTACTAGAGGTGTAAATACAATTTGAAGAAAATGGTCTCTAAAGGCAGGTAGGTGGTCTTTATAGCAGGTTATTCCCCACCACCACACAATCCATTTAACACATGCACATCTGGCAGAATCACTGAGTTAGCAGCAGGGGTAGGGTGAGCTGGAGTTGATTTAGAAAATAATTTGACTGAAAGTCATTGCTGCCTTAGGCAGCAACAACTTTCATTGCTGCCAAAGGCAGCAACAAATTTCAACCAAATACATTTCAAATATTTTTAAGAGCATAGATGTCAGAGCACATAATACATATCTTAAATATTTCTGCAGTATTGGAAAGGTTAATCTGTTAATTGGAATTTAATATCTAGTTTGGCAATAAAATCTGACGTGGGGATAAGAGGGTGGGAACAAACCATCTGCCCTATGAAAGTAAGACTGCAAATATTTAAGGAGTGATAACTCTGGCATTTGACGTCCTATCAGTTTCATTTTCACAACACAGATATTAGATGCCGTCATTAACAATGTGACCAAGTTTGGTGTCAATCCATCAAGAAATACCAAAATGAGCCGTCATTGTTGGTGACGGACAAACAGATGGATGGACGGACATACAGAAGACGGATAGGGTTATCGCTATACGATAGTTGACTGACAAGTAAGCGGAGTTAAGAAAACCAATTTCGGCTTCACAAGCAATCAAATAAAAAAATTGAATATGGCAGCCAAACACGCTAAAATTTGATTGGTCCACGGCGGCCATGTTTTTTACCTATCAACTTCCCATGAACAAACTTTAATGGCCCTTAGTCCATAATCATATCCCCAAAATTTCAGCCCGATCCGTTCAGCGGGTCTGCAGAATAAGTCGTTTTTACGAAAACTAAGTCATCCAAGATGGCCGCCGAACCATTTGGCCAATCAAGTTCCTTCGAACAAACTTGGTTCAGCTCTTGCCCTATATGATATTACGTGAGTTTTGAATCAATCCACCAAGTGGTTTCGGAGAAGATTTTTAAAGGCATTTCCTAAAATCGGCCAAAATCCAAGATGGCCACCGGCCAAATCGGCTGATCGGCTTTGTTTGAACAAACTTGGATCCCTATGCCCTAAGGATACTTCCTGCCAAATATAATTGAAATCGGCCCAGAGGTTATTGAGAAGAAGTTGTTTAAAGAAAAAAGTTGATGGACAGACGGACGGGCGGATGGACGGACGGATGCCGGACGGTCGCCATGGCATAAGCTCACTTGGCCATTCTGGCCAGGTGAGCTAATTTATTGAGAGGCTGGAAGAGAATGGTGAGAGGGAGGGAGGGAGGGAGCGAGCGAGAGAGAGCGAGAAGTGGATGGAAGGGAATGGTGGGGCAGGGACGGAGGTAGGCACCAATGGAGGGATGGAGGAAGAGAATAAAACAGGCTGTCATGGAATGTAACTGAATCTATCACCAAATAACCAGATAGAAGGCACCAAATAATGAAAGATTAGCAGTGGGGTGTGGGTTGAGTGAGAGAAACAGATAGACACACTGAGGTACTTAGCTTGATTATTTGGCATGCGAGCAGGCAGGCAGACAAAAAGACATACGCAGACAGACAGACAGACAGACGAGACTGACACAGACACATTGAAGGAAATCTCAATTTCCATTTCACCGAGATCTAACAATACATTATATTACTCATTGATAACAAGCTATCCTGATAGCTTGCTCTAGGAATCTAGATTTAGTCAGCTTTACCGTCTCCTGGAACCGGGTACCCAGTTCCCAACAACCTGGTACCCGTCTGCCAGCGACGATCATATTGTTTGCATAGCTAGCAAACAAGAGAATACCTATGGCTTGCCTCCATGGGGCTGAGAGGCAGGGTCTGTAATATAATGGTAGGTATTGTTAGATTTCCGAGAAAGGTAAATTGAAATTTCCTCCATTCTCCTTCGATCAATACTTACCATTATATTACTCATTGATAACACAAGATTTAGACGGAAACCTGGTGGGAAGGGGCAAGCCATACATAGCCTATCTTGCCCGTGGAGAAAGAACTTAAGACTTAAACTTGACATACGGAAACCTAGAAGGACCGACAAGTTTGGGACCGAATCACATTTGCATCACTGCTCCCCTCCCCACCCCACCCTCAACCTTTTCTCCTAAAAAAGGGAGAGAACTCACGAACATGCACCTCGCCTGAACACAGAAATATGCGAAGAGGGTTAACTGCTCTTTGCACATATAAGCTTGGGAAGGAGCATGAATATATATGATGAATGATCATGATATATAAACATAATACAAAAAACCGTCTAACTTGAATTACCTTATGAATATTGGATTCCAGACGTGGAGCCATCAACCAACACACTTTCGACCAGACGTGTCCCCTACGGTTGAATTCCTCTCGTTTGACCATGTCTGTTCTTACCACTTTTGCTTTGCAAAGTTATCAAAAGGGAGAGGAACAGTGTGGCCACTAGACGATCGTTTCAAAACAGCTAAAGCGAGTGGATTGGCGGACTCTGACATTTCCCTTCCTCTAACAGCATGAGCCTGGTGCCCAGTCACCATCTCGTGGGTAGTCTTAATGCATTTGACCACCCAACGAGAGATACAATCCATGGATGCGGTGCCATATGGCTTCTTATGGCAGATCCACAGATGTCGATCATTTGACCATAGAGAGCCCATCCATTTTTTTTTACTTGGTCAAAGCACGGACTAGACACCAGGCACTGGCATCACGATCAAACCTTGTTAGCTTTGGTATAACATCAGTTTGCCAGGCTATTTCAAAGATTGATTCTTTGACATAAACTCTGCTCTTGGCAGCAATCGCAGACCCTCTCCGGAGACAATAAATTGGTCCCTCTCTGCTGAAACCGTGCCAATTTGTTAACCTCGTAGTTATATGATTTGAAGGTTGACCTCCTTCTCGCGGCTGCGATGAAACTCGCAGCCTGTTGAGAAAAGCCTTCTGACGTGGAACGTTGTTTGATAACATCCAAGCAGTCAATTTGAACATCTCGGGCCACTCATGTAGGAAGCGACCCTTGGCCTGGGAGATGTTCGGAATCTCAGACAGCTGCACTGGATTGTCCACCAGCAGATCCAGAAGATCCGTGAACCACACCCTGCTGGGCCAAAATGGCACTATTAGCAGGACCAGGCACGGCTCCTCCCTGACCTTCACCAAAACCTTCGGCAGAAGAATGGTGGGCGGATACATGCAAATCGACAGCATTTCGATCTGGAATCGGCAAAACATAAGTCATGATTTGAGCATTTTCCTTTGTGGCGAACAAGTCCACATTTGGTTTGGCCCCAATGCTCGAAGATCTTTTGAAGAACTGGAGGGTTGAGAGACCATTCTGTCGGCAGAATTCTCTATCTGCAAGACAAAGCATCCGCCAGAATGTTCAATCACGCACGAATGTGAGCTGCTTTCAAAACAACTGAGTAATTCCTGCATCATTTAATCAAGCGCCACACCTTCATACACAGTGTGGGTGACCTGGTCCCGCCTTGGCGATTTATGTATAATACTACTGTCGAAATGTCCGACCGTATCGTTATCACCTTGCCCCTGACTTGTGGAAGAAACTTTTCCAATGCCAGTTCCACTGCCATCATTTCCAACAGATTGATATGCAGCTGACTCTCTTGGAGAGTCCATGTGCCCGAAACCTGGTTCTCTCCCAAGCAGGCCCCCACCCCTCCAGCGATGCATCCATGTACACGGACAGCAAGGGGTGGGGTAGGTGAAGCAAAACTCCTACTAGGAGATTCTGACGCTCCTTCCACCATACAAGATGCGACATTATTGGCTCCAAAACTGGTACTAGCTTTGACAGGCGTTCTGTTCTCTGTTTCCACAGAGACATCAGATACAACTGGATAGGTCTTAGCATCAGAGCAGCATACGGGATTACCTGCTCCATGGAGACCATCATGCCCAGCACCACAAAAAACCTCGCCTGAATGTGGTTTCCCAATCCAAAACTCTTGAGGATGGCTAACAGACACCACTCTGGGCTCTGACGGGTAAACCCTGCCATCCTCGAGATTGAATCACATCCCCAAATAAACGAAGTGTTGAGTGGGTGTCAACTCGGATTTCTCCCTATTGACTATTCAGCCTAGATCTGAAAGCAATTTCAGAGTCAGAGCAGTATCCACTCCTAACCTGGTTGGCGTATCCGCCTTGATAAGCCAATCGTCTATGTAGGTGTAAAGCACCACGGTCTCTTTACTAAGAAACGCTGTCACCGCTAGGACCACTCTGGTGAAAACCCTTGCAGCTGTCGACAGGCCGAATGGGAGGACTACAAACTCCCATACCTGATTCAGAAACCTGTGACAACCCCTGTTCATTGGAATGTGTAAATATGCATCTTTCAGATCGATCGACACACACCACATTCCTTTCCTAAATCCTGCCATTACCGATCTCGGAGTTTCCATCTGAAACCGAGGCATATGGATAAACCAATTCAATGGCCTGAGATTGAGTACGGGTCTCCACCCCCCTCTGGTCTTGGGGACAAGGAACATGTTTGAATAGAAGCCTGGAGTGCTCTGGTTTGCTGGTTTTATTGTTCCCTTCAGGAGCAAACATGACACTTCGTTTTGAATGGCTTCTAACTTGTCTGGTTCCCTTGCTACGCGAGTCCAGACTGGTGCCAAAGACAGATTTTGTGGTGGGAAATCCCACCACTCTGGCATGTACCCCTGGGATATCCATCCCAGGACCAGACTGTCACACCTCGCCAAACCTTGATGAAACAGATGAGCCTTCCACCCACCATAGGCGTATTGACGCCTAATGCGGGTGTCTGGCTCATGCTCCGCTCTCCCCACCCCACCCCAACACCCACCCCACCCTCTTAACGAGAGATAGAGAGAGCCATTTTGATCTTGGCTTGACTGGTCTAACTGGCACCACTGTTCCTGTCGCACAGGCGCGGTCCAGGAAGATCTGAAGGGAGCCACCATACCCTCAGTTACGATCCGATCCCTTGTTCCGCCCTTGGTGAACTTACCGTTGGCCTTCCCCTTGCCCTTCCCGCCTCTCGGGCGATCAGGGCCATCACTGGGGTGGGCAGGAGCCTCCACAACCTTCCTCGCCTTCTTAGTCGCAGGCGGCTGCGAAGGCCCAGCAATAGCAGAAGCTGGCTTGGCTTTCGCCTTGCTCTTATGCTTCTTCTGTTTCTTGGAGGAAGGTTGACCAGTTAACGGTTTAACAACAGCCCCTAGTGCATGCGCCTGGTGCATTAATTCCAGCCGACGGTTAACCACTAACCAACTCTGCGCTATGTTAGTCCTTGGCCACGGAAGATGCTAGGGCCATTCCGGGACTTTCCAAGCAAATGCTCCCTGACAGCGGTAGCCAGACACATATGGTCAAGGACCATCTGCCTCCTGGACTTTGTAACACGCGCCTACACCCTGGCCAAAGCGTCCATCGACAGCACCAGGCCGTCGTTAATGCATGACAGCACCACAGGTGGCACAGGGTGGCCTGCCCCAGCTTCAGCCCACACCGACTGAAGCAAGCGATAGGAGTGATTAACAGCATTCATTGCTGCCCTCACTCCATCATCACAAAGGGACAGGACTTCCTCATTGTGTGCTTGGGATTTGTCCACAAGCGCCTGAGCGGGACATCCCGCTCCAGCACTCTGGACCACATGAACCCTACGGTCATCCGCAGTGACAGTTGGTACCACACCATAGCGCTCGTACTCCCATCTGGGAATATGGCATCTTGCCTGCACCTCCCTAGAGGCCCCAGGGAGCTGGCTCTTGGTTAAGAGTTGCTTGCTATAAATAGCCTCGAGAAACTCCTTGAACTGTGGCTCCAGTCCAATGGACTGAATCTGAGCCACGGGCAAGACCCCTGTCCGAATTGACGCAACCGATGGATGGGGCGTGTCTTCTTCGGTCATGGCCGAAACCCCGGATGGGTCCACCCTGGATAGCCAAGCCAGAGCCTCGGACCAGTCCATCTCCGAAGACACACCCATGAACACATCACCCGTTAATGTATTCATGGGTCTACCAGCAGCGGCCTCCAGGCTAGGAGCCACTGCTGGAAAACCAGCAACACTGGTACCATACAGTTCCACCACCACCCTATGAGAAAACCTGTAGCGGTTATGGAACTGTAGCCATAAACGGGCGCCAACGGCATCCCATGTGTGGCCGCTAGACCAGGCGAGATAGGAGTGTACCAAGCCTGGCCAGCAACACCCATCACTGTGTCGGTTGGTGGCAAACCAACCAGCAATGGACGGATGCTCGGTACCGGTGTGGCCTCAACCACGGGCGGAGCGGCTGCCCTGCCTTGCGCCAAACCAGACAGATGGAGGGCGGTTTCGTCCAGGACGGAATCGACCTCCATGCACTCCACCCGCGGTATCTCAGGCCGCAACAACCACTCCTCTTCGGCCTCATCATCCTCAGACCCCGAAGAGTCGTCACCGGATGAGGAAGCACTGGCACCATCCTGGCGAATGGCTCCTACGCCCGACGGACCAGCTACTGCTACTGGACCACCCGGAGGTGGCCGCAGAGAGACAGTAACCGACAGGGTCCATACCGGACATGGAGATTGCCCCACAGTCTTCGGTATCAGAGACGACACCAGCGTGGGCAGGACACTATGCAAGAAGCCTTGCATAGCGGGCCCAAACCACGACGGAGGTGCCATCTCCGAACCCTCCAACTGCAGATGAGGAGCGGTCCCAGGGGCCAAAACAGACGCTCCCTGATTTACTTTCGCACCGCCTGACCCCGAGTCAGACCCAGCCAAGTCCTTCTGCGCAAGGAACTTGACTAACAACTCGATCGGCCACACTGAACATCCATTACACCTATTATCAACATTACAAGATGAACATCGAAAACAGATATGGTCTTTATAGGTGACCGTCACGAATTTGTGACACTCTGAGCAAGATGGCGTGGTAGGCTTGACCTGAAAACAAGCACAAACCTAAAATAATCAAGCCGTACGAAACAAGAATGGAAGGCAGAAAAATAATTTTCAAATATTTTGACAATAAATTAAAAGTTAACCTTCCAGCACCCCCCACCCGCAACGTTACAACCAGATTGCATAAGCTGGCGACAAGAATGAGAGCGGGCCAATAATACACCCATAAATTGATCCTGCAGGATGTATAAACACGGAACCAGGAACCATATCAATAGCATTCGCGGTACATTTAAGAATTAATTTCAAAATTATACTTCTCACACGAAGGCCAAATCGATACGTGAAGGAAACAACAAAATGAATAAACAAACTGCTGTAGAAGACGGTAAAACCGCAGAACACACATCTTAATCAAGACTTTTAAAATCATCGATCAATGCAAACAGATCGTGATTTGCGTGCAAAACTTGAAATAATTCTAGTTTCTGGTACAAAAACGCACGCAACACCAAGAATAAGATGCGCGAATTAATGAAACATTTCCTTCACACTAAAAATCTGAGAAATCAAATGGGTGTGTGTCAGTCACCCGCTCGGATAATACGGAGAACGCCGTCAGCCGATTTTAGTGTTAAAAACCGTATAGCCAACATCCAATTTCATATTACTGCCGATCGCCGTTGGGATTAAAGGAGGCGATCTTATCTGGCGTATTTCGTTGTAACCACACGTCCCAGATTCGGGGTCAGAAATTGGGACATGTAACACACACAAAATTTCAGAGACCTAAGTCTCCATATAGCTAGAGAATAACATGAAATAATATGACCTGAGTTTCAGTAGCTCCTTCCAGATGTAAATCCAATAATTCCAGAAGCGAAACATCTAAATTATGCCCAAAGAAAACACAGAAAACTAAGATTTCTCTATATGCAAAAAGCATGTATGCTCTCGCTGCTTTGCAAACAAGACTGATTGTCTCTGGCAGACGGGTACCGAGTTGTTGGGAACCGGGTACCCGGTTCCAGGAGCCGGTCAAGTTTACTAAATCTAGATTCCTAGAGCCAGCTATCAGGATAGCTTGTTATCAATGAGTAATATAATGGTAAGTATTGATCGAAGGAGACAGACAGACAGACAGACACAGACAGGCAGGCAGGCAGACAGACAGACACACAGGCAGGCAGGCAGACATTCAGACAGAGACAACGATCAGTTTTACTTTAGGCATCTTATATATATGTAGATATAGAACAGTTAAATTGGGTGAAATTTGTGTTGTTTGCATATGTCTATAGATTTTGAACCATGAATGTATTCAGTTATTTGGTGATAGATGTCAATGACAGTGACAAGCCGATCTTCTACCAATTGCCTAAATGAATGGCACTAATGATAGCAGTGATTAGCATATATCCAATCAGCACACACGCACATGTCATGGTGACCATATCAGATGAAAACGACAAACTAAAAACATTTAACACTCAAACTAGCCTGAGAAATTTCCATTTTCACACCAAATAAGGACTATTTTAGAAATTTTACCACTGGAATTACTGTCATTGAAGTGGAAAATTTAAAAAAATAATCTTCACCATGACTTAATGTCTCCTAGACATGTCACTGTATTCTACCAAAATCTGAGAAAATTGAGATTTTCTTGAACAAATTTGAGTGTTAAATGGTTAAAAGGTTACTCAGCAACTGAAAATAAAGTAGTAAAACTTCTGCATTCGGCATGCTGGTGGGCTTCAGTGGGTGTACTACACAGATTGTGAATGAAAAGTCAAAAAGTAACTCCCAAGCACCTGTTGTTAAAGGAGAGAGGCATTG
Source organism: Chaetoderma sp. LZ-2023a (assembly GCA_034401795.1). Classification (NCBI taxonomy): domain Eukaryota; kingdom Metazoa; phylum Mollusca; class Caudofoveata; order Chaetodermatida; family Chaetodermatidae; genus Chaetoderma; species Chaetoderma sp. LZ-2023a. The sequence continues at coordinate 14,917,612 of CM067370.1, forward strand.
GTGAGTGATTAGAGTTGGGTGGTTAAGGGATCCAATGCAGTGTTCACTTTATCTATCAGCTGCTGAAAGCTGCAAGGAAAGAAAAAGAGCAAAGAACAAAATCACAATCAACTTTTAAACACACATTGAATATATTGAGTTAATTACAACCATTAGCACACGCAGCCAAGCCATTTGGTTTTTGGTAGAGACCTTTAAACTGTCATTTAAAAAATAGTGGTAGTACAATTCTCTCCTACAGACAAAAAAAGCTATAAGAAATGTGCTGTTGAATATTTTGAAACAAGTTTTATGGGAATTGGTTGCTAACTAATGCAGCAACAACTTCAGGAAAACTTGTTTCAAAATAACCAACAACCTTTATGAATGTTTGTCCTTAAATCAATCAACTCTCAATGTCCAGTATCTCAATCAACTCTCAATGTCCAGTATCTCAATCAACTCTCAATGTCCAGTATTTCAATCAACTCTCAATGTCCAGTATCTCAATCAACTCTCAATGTCCAGTATCTCTATCAACTCTCAATGTCCAGTATCTCAATCAACTCTCAATGTCCAGTATCTCAATCACCTCTCAATGTCCAGTATCTCAATCAACTCTCAATGTCCAGTATCTCAATCAACTCTCAATGTCCAGTATCTCAATCAACTCTCAATGTCCCGTATCTCAATCAACTCTCAATGTCCAGTATCTCAATCAACTCTCAATCCAGTATCTCAATCAACTCTCAATGTCCCGTATCTCAATCAACTCTCAATGTCCAGTATCTCAATCAACTCTCAACGTCCAGTATCTCAATCTCAGGTTAAAAAGTTAAAGAAACTGTTAGAATTTAACCCCTTAAGAACGTGTTGCATGATTAGGCAATGATAATCATATTTCCCCCATTAAACCTTGCAGACCAGAAATGGCAAATTCTTAACCCTTTCATGTCGAAACTGGCCAAAACCAGCCTCTTCAGTGGTTTTGAATAATATCTATTTGCAGGTCAAGAGAAGACGATTTTTGAAAACTTACCACTGGATTAGTGATCCAGTCATTCCAGTGGTAAATTTTCAAACATTTGTTGTCTCTTGGCTTACAAATGGAGATTCAAAAAGCACATATCTTAATTTTTTGATTAAATATAGTCACTAAAGGGTTAATCTTGTAAGGAATATTCTGCTGAATATTTTGAAGCTAATTTGACCTGGATCTATTGCTTCCTACAGCAGTAATAGGTTCCAGTAATGCACAGTTAAATTGTATGATATGAAGTTTCAAAGCTATCCGTTAAACAGAAATGGAGTTATCGTACGGAAACACATTTTCAACATAGCCGCCCTTGGATAGTTTTCTTCTCCAGACCTAGTCCAACCACCCAATAAAGCTTCAAAGTGATACGATAAATGGTAACAGAGTTATCACCTGGAAACAAATTTTCAAGATCACTGGTGGCCATCTTGGATTTCAATTCATCGATTTCGATAGGTTGCTTCCCCAGACCTACTCCAAACTCCCTATACAGTTTCAAAGCGATCCTATAAACAGTAACGGAGCTATCATCGGCGGAAACAATTTTCAAGATGGTCATCAGTAGTCCAGCTACCCTATGAAGTTTCAAAGCGAGCTGATAAACGGTAACAGAGATATCATCCGGAAACCACTCTGCCGCCCACCCGGATGGTGCCATTACAGAATATTCCACCAAAGTTTTGGCGAGGTACATGTATGAAAAGCACAATAAAGAACTGGTACAACGACTGCAATTCATAACTATGAAAGAAATAATAATTCAAAATATCGAAGAACGTGGAATATGTAAATATTATCAAAATTCAAACTAATTACACCACATATCCTGACATCCTGTCCAGGAATACATGTCCTTCAATTATTATAGAAGAATGGTTAGCAAGTGTATTAAAATTCAATGAGCTAAAAATTAATATGTTAATTGTTCAAAACTGGGCGAGAAATTAGAACCATTCCTGTGATTGATACTTGTAATGATGCGCATTGCATCTGGACCATGGCTAGAACACACGTGCATAGATCTAATGAAATCTCAGCAGCCCTAATGCTGAATAATAAACAATAAATGCATGAACTAGAACAGCATTAATGGTGCCCTAAACATGAATAGAATGGTCGAGTGATTCCTATATCTCACTTTCTGCAATACAGACACAGCAACCAATGAAGCAAATACAGACATTTAAGTCAAGCTAGATGTGATGTGATTCTATAAGCAAATATTTGCTGTGACACTTGAATTAGCTGTAAAGCATTATAGTGAAAAGCCAATTCTATATGCTGTTAAATCACTACATTCATATTCAAGCCCTCACACTTGACTCAAGCACAGGGTAATGGGAAATGTACAGATGACGACGACGACGACGACGACGATGATGCTGGTGGTGGTGGTGATTGTGATGATGATGATGACTGCGATGATGATGATGATGGTAGTCTGCTGTGGCCAAGTTGTGAAAACATCATGTAGCTACAATCATTCCGTCTTTCAGCACTGTTTCTTGTCATCAGCCAGAGTCCTTAACCCTTTAACACCAAAAACGGCTTCTGCAGTGCTCTTGAGAATTGTACATTTGCAGACCAAGAGAAGACTATTTTTTAATTACCACTGGAATGACAGGCTCGATAACCGAGCCAGTCATTCCAGTGGAAAATTTTCAAAAAATACCCTTTTCTTGGTATGCAAATGGACATTTTCCATGAGAAAATTGAAATTTTCTTGAACAAATACAAAGGTTAATGGGTTAACTGCTCAGGTTGTTCCTCGTCTTTAGTCCTAAGCCTTAGGTTGGCACACAGTACATTTAGTAAGGTTGTGCAGTGATGTCATATACAATGTTTACATGTGTTAGGCTATTAGCTACGAGTACACACTAGTTCAACACTCTCAGTGCTGGGGTGCATTTTTGGGCATTCACAGAACATGGCCAAACATAGAATCATCATTATTGGGCCACTTTGACTGAGAGTGAGGCTATACTGCACATTATTGGAGATTGTGCTGGCTGGCGAGTGATGTTGTGTGATGGTATTAAGGTGTTTGCAGTGGCAGGCGTCAAGCTTATCTACCCCGTTTCTGGAGCTGCCCAGCTGTAACATTAGAGCACTCCATTTCTAGCGATGTCCCACCAATTTCTAGCTACGCACCATCCATGGTTGCTTCCATAGCCCAGTCAAATTAGTTTCAAAATATTCAACAGAATATTTATTAAATAGTAAACATATAACAGGGTATGAAATAACTGTCGGACATCGGTCATGTCCGATCAAATCTGGATAGGTAAAAATATTTTACTGAACATGAATTTTGGGGAAATTTTGCAAATTTTGGAAAAAGAGAACAAGTGAACAATGTTGGTATCGCACACAAATACGATAGATCGATCGAGCGCGCGTTTGTGCGTCATTTGCACATTTCTAAGTGAAAACGATATTCACCTTGGTTACCAGTATTCGTGATCTGTCAAAACGCGTCATACCGGCAAATTCATCCTAGAGGGTGGTCTTACAATAGCTAATTGTCCGGGGAATAGTGTAAACCTTTTATACTGGCAAATTTTCTGATTTCTAATGAGGGATATAGACCGTGAGTGACTTGAAAATTAAGTCATACGGCGAATAAATGACAGATAAAATTGCACAGAACATCTGATAAATGATACCACTCAAAATCTTGTCATTTCGCTAGTCTGAAAATGATCGAGTCGATGCAAAATTAGCAATGGCGGATCTACAAAATCGGCCACTGCGCACGAGTTAGTGATGTGTTCTTACACACCTTCTGTCATGAGAAGAGAATTTGGTCTCGCGATTTCATTGGTTGTTGGACATAATTATATCTAGAAAATCCAATGACATTACGTGAGAGATTTTCACAGAAGTTTGAGACGCGTTCGTTCACGCCTTCGATACTGAAGAAGCTAATTCTTCCTCGCGATTTCCTTGGTAGCTGTATATAGAAAACCAATGAAATAGCGGGCGAGTTTTCTCACAATAGAAGTGAAGAAAGCAAGTTAAAAAATAATTGCACTGTAGAAGACACTTGACAACACGCGCGTTACCATTATATTCGCGTTCTACAATTAACCATTTAATGGTCAAATTTGCCTAAAGATTTTAATTAAAAATAGTTAATGGCCATTTGCAGGTCAAGAAATTATTTTTGAAAATTTACCACGGGAATGACTGTCTCAGTTACTGAATAAGCCATTTCAATGGAAAATTTCAAAAATAATCTCGACCTGCAAGTGAACATTTATCAGCAAAACTATCACACGCCTTCTTTGACAAATGTGTTCTAAAGTGAAATTTTTTTTACATTTAATTGTACATGACTGTGACAGTTGATGTGTTGCTAAAATGGCATCTGAGCGAAAAGTGCCCAAAGGGGCAACACTTGCTAAATGGAGGACCGAGTATAAGTGGTTAAGTCCTCATTTTCTGGGTCCTACAGTTGACTATGAAATTGTTCTATCTTTATGCATTTTCTCCTGAAAATGTCTTAGTCTATTTGACTTTTTCAGGACAAAATGGGTAAAAATAGAACAATTTCACATCCAACCGAAAACCTATATTTTTCTCCAGAAATGCAGGAGATGGCCTCTGAGAGCATCTAGATTTAAATTTTTTCCGGGGGAGGACCCCCGGACCCCCCATCAGGTTAGTCAACTTCCGCTTTTTTGTCAGATCAAATTGACTCTCCTTATTTCAGACCCTGATATAATACGCACACTTGACGGATCTATGCATAATAGATCCAATGAAAAAAATTGTGAGTGTATGTTTACAAATTTCTGAGAACTAGATTGGAAAGACAATTTTGAGAAATGTTACGGTTTTCAGGGTAAATAACTCTGGCAAATATGAAAGATTTAGTTGAAATTAAATCAGAACACTGCGTCCCACGATAATATATCAGCTGAGTACGATTGTGGGTGTGAGTTCAAATCCCTGCACAATATGGATGTGACAAGAATCAGACAGACAGACAAATGGATAGACACATAGACAAATGGACAGACAGGCAGACAGACTGTGAGTATCATCACATACTATGACACGGCTTCGTGTGGGCGCATATCAATGACTTTCAGGTAAATTGTTTCAAAAATTATGTACAGTGCTCAGCTCTAAAGATATACGTACATAACAAATACATGTACAAAGATTTAGAGAATGCAGTGCTTGTAATGATAGCTGGCAGTGAATCTACGCAAAACAAGAGGCCCAAGGGGACTTCGGGCCTGTGTCACTCACCTGGAGCATTATGCATCTTTGTCACAATTGTTAGTGGGTGGTTTAGGAGTAGCCTTCTAAATGAGTTTGTGGACATTTTTGCAAGTCCAAATTTGCCTTCCCTTGAAAAAACTTTAATGGCACTCAGTCTTTAATCATATATCACAAATTTTGGCTTGATTGCTTCAGCGGTTCTTGGGAATGAGTTGTTTTTGCGAAACCAAGGTCATCCAAGATGGCCGCTGAACTATTTAATCAATCAAGTATCCGTGAACAAAGTTGTGTCAGCTTTTACCACAGATCATATTTCAGGGGGTCTGAATTGATCCCTCCAATGATTTTGGAAAAGAATTTTAGACATTTCTAAAAATCAGCTGAAATCCAAGATGGCCATCGGTCAAATTGGCCGATCAGCTTCATTTGAACAAAATGGAATCTCTATGCCCTAAGGATGCTTCCTGCCAAATATAATTGAAATTGGCCCAGTAGTTCTCGAGAAGACATTTTAAATTACCCATTGCTTTAGTATAGGCGCCTTCGGCAGGAAAATCATC